>CM060708.1:219111103-219711103 GCA_030686995.1 Artemisia argyi
GAGGGTTTGGTTGTAAAAGGGACTCTCCTTGTCAGCAAGAAGGTACAGTTTGCAATTATTCTTACTGTAGGAAATTATAAGCAAATTATATAGATGGATACAATTGTTTTGAGCAAATATATGTTAATTGAATGCATAAAAGAGATACGCGTATGTGTTTAGATGGGTTAAACACATGCAATAAAAGTGATTGGCTTAGAAGGAAAAGAGTGAAATGGGTCAAAATTTGTCAAAAGTGTATTTTGAAGGTCTAAAACCCATAATTCATTTAAAAACGTTAGATCATTATCAAAATAGTTTTAGTTTTTCTAATTGTATCTCACACTACAGCTATTAAAATAAGATCATTTGATAAAGACATAGTATACCGATTATTATGAAGTGCAACAATAACAAAAGTTGCACAATTTGACAATGCTTTTGATGTATGGACTATGTTTATAACCATTCCCAAGTGTGATAAGTTTCAAGACTTACCAATTGTATAACATTGTATTGCCTGTTATGCCTGTTAAGTATTTTGGGTTTGTATGTTTGTAGTTATTATTCGAATTATTTTTTAAAAATACATGATTTCATCATATCTTCACACATTGTGCCTTAACCCTTTAAATTGATACGTATGAGGAACGACACATTCACAATACTCATTCCAAAACTATCACTCGAAAAGATCCCTCATGGTTACCAAAACTAACATATCAAGGAGTAACACCATTGAAAGATGATTGGTGTATCAAGGTAATGATTATACACCATTGAAAGCTTTTGGTTGTTTAGGTATGTTTACTTTTGCTTATGTATGTATACAGATCTCATAGGAGACCTAACCTCTTGTGGTAACATCGAGCATGCTATGGTTGATGGGAATAAGCACCCGTTCATCCGTTTGGAGTTGGACGATGTAGTGCAAGTCATTTTCTAATACTTGGTTATTTTATTTATTTTTTCCATATTTGTTATTTTGTGATTGTCACTTTAGTGGTGCAAATGTAATTCATAGTGGGAACAAGCTTAGGAACATTACTTTGTGGAGTAATCAAGAAAGTAGTAAATGGAATTCATTTTGCCAATACGTGTATCTGATACTTTCCTATTATGAGTTCTTATTAATGACAAACTAGAATACAATTTTTCACCAAAACTAATCTCCCCTAGAGTTTAAATATCATATGTTAATGACATTGTGAACCGGATATGCCTCAATGGAACAACATGGTGTAACTGCTACACCATGTGCCAAAGGCTCGTGTTCATCAGCAAACATACCCGACATGTCATTGGTTCGTAGACCTAGAGGGAGACCTATGAAAGAGATACCAAAAGGTATGATACTTGCCTATTATTTTTGAAATGTTTACTAAATATGATGTAAAATGTGCTGTTTATAGAACACAAATGTCAAATATACAATCGAAAAGATAATTCTAGGATGGTTGTCATAATGATGAGTACACCCATGGTTGTGAATTTATTTGATTCACTTAAAACGTGTTTCTTTTATGATATGCAGTGTCACGATATTCGCCTATGATCATTACAAATCCTAATGAAGCAAATACAAACATTCTTTTGAGAGCCACATGGGCAGCCCCCTGTTAATGTGAAACTTGCTCAACATCAACACTCATGTGTTTTGCCTACAGAGTTGCTCCCTAGACGCAGAGGCAGACTGCCACTAAGTGACATCTCCAATGGTAAGCAACTATATCATAAATCAACTTTGTAGCTATCTGATCTAATGCAACTATATCCACAAATATAGATACTCAATGTCTATCATACCTTCAATATGCTTGCAGTTAGATTATCAAATGCATCTCAGCTATCCACCCAAAACTCAAACAAAAATATTGGCACTCCTCTCTCTGCTAAAACAAATGCACCATTTCCTGTTGAAGGTATAATTTGATTCACATATAATTACTATGTATTTTTCCATTGTCGCTCGATACCTAACACACATATTTGTCATTGTGTTTCAATACAGATACACTTACTCGACGTAGGGGAAGGCAGCCCATAAATGACGTTTCAAATGGTGTCTAGAGTTAAAAGTCGAAAATGATTGAAGGTTTTGATATACGGTAAGGATGGTAAAGTTTCAAACAATACTATGAATGTTGTTTACCATGAAGTGCTACAAAAGATTTGATCCGCCATGAGTTAAAATGCTTTATTCTTCTTTGTTAGTTTTACCTATCTTATATGTACTCAAGTTTAACATTATCCAGCCTTGGAGATTCTTGGTTTATTCTTCTTTGTTATTTTTAACAAATTCAATGTTCTTTTTACTTTTTCATTTATATTATGGAAACGAACAATATTCTTTGAGACTTAATATCAGTTGTTTTTTTTTTTTTTTTTTTTTTTTTTTTTTTTTTTTTTTTTTTGGTTTTTTACCTTTTAAGTTTATATTTTCTAACTTTTATAAGCTGCCCGTGATTTATCACGAGTTTATAGGCTAGTATATATATATATATATATATATATATATATATATATATATATATATATATAACATTTTATTGATCTTTTTATATATATAAATATATAAAAAATATATTAATTTATATGAATTCGGTTTTTGGTTTTGATTACCAAAACAATATCCAAACCGAGAATCGAATTAAAAGTTCGGCTTGGTTCGGTTTTAACAAATTCGGTTCGGTTATTAGTTCAGTTCGATTATTTTCTCTTCGGTTCAGTTTCGGTTTATTCGGATATTTTGGTTTTTCTGCTCACCCCTACTTTTATATGTAGATACATCGTCATAGGCTCATAGCGTCGAACGGGTAAACTTGGGTCAAACAATATGAGTAAACACTAAACAGGCCAAAAGCCCGAAGCATTTCGTATCGAAAGTCCAGTATGTTTTAACAGAAAATGTGCATGGTTGGTTGTTGGTACATACATACAAAGAAAAAAGGAAAAACATTTGGCTTTGGCAATGTCATCAAAACATATTCGTCTTTGAAAAATCACATAATACATTCAAAACAACCATTTTACAAAGCACTTGTTATAAAGTGGGACCTATAACAATCGAAAACGACAATGATTAGACTTTAGACCTTGGGGTTTTCATAGTACAGAAGATGTTTTTTGGGCTTAAAGAGGTATCTAGAACGATATGTAGAGCGAATTACATCCGAGAATAGACCATATTGCAAAAACATATATAGGATGACTGGCAGGATAGCAAATACGCCGATAAGGATTGGAATCCATAAAAAACCCTTATGGTATAGTACGAAAAAGCTGACCCCAAAAGCCAAAGTCATGGTTGATATCGATATGAAAAGAGTTGCTAGGCCTGCCATGAGCTTGTTGGGTATTGATTCCAAGAAATCACGTTCAGCGTAGCGAGATGTGAGGATAGATAAGAACATGAGAATTGAAGCTGAAGACGCGATAAGTGAAATGGCATCTGCCACAACGAAAACCACAAAGGTTGCTTTCGAATGGAAGATAGGTTTACCATTGTCTTGATCATATCCACCAGGAACTGTAAAGGCTGCAGCAAACACTATAGTTGCAATAAGTGCAGCAACCACCATACATTGACTAGCTGTTCCTTTCATCCATTTCTCTCCCTGTGTAATAAGTTCTTTATGTTCCTTGGAGAAAAGCTCATGTGGTGTTAGATCGTCTTTGTTCTTTCGTTCTCTATATGAAGGAGGGATCATCTTCTTTACTTCCTGCGACACAAACAAACTAGAAAAGTTATACGCTTATACTGATCGAGCATGAGGGACAAAAAATAGATCAAGAACCCCTAAATCATGGTGTTAGACTTCTTTATGGTTATACACGTATACTAATCGAGTGTGAAAGAAAAAATTATATCAAGAACCCCTAAATTACGGAGAAGAATATATGTACCTCAAACCATAATAGTTCTCTTTGCATTTGCAATGCAACTCCTGACACATCCGCTAGTCGCGTCTTCGCAGTCTTTCCAACCAAATGCAACATATTGTTCTCATTTTCATCTCTGAGAGGGGTTATCATATCCTTCATCGCTCCTATCTCGTACAATAGGTTATATATACCCTCGTGACGATGTTTGACAGCAATGTGAAAGATACTTAACCCATTATCATTTACCTTCCATATCAAATCAGGACATAGACGGATGAGCTCTACTAAAAACTTGCAATTGCCCATTTCTGCAGCAATAAATAGCACCCGAGAAGAGTATTTTTCCTTCAAACCAATTGCACCACGCATTTTAGTAGTATTCTTATAAATGAGTTCTTTCAGCTTGACAGCTAGATCTTCCTTTCCAGCTTCATTTTTAATTAGGTTTTGTGTTTCATCAGACATTCTCACAATATATTCAGAAATCGTCTTTTGTATTTCTAGAGGTTTATCTCCCTTACCAGAAAGTGTCTTGTTATCTTGCACGATTATGTTCTGAGTCTCGAGATGCATGTTCACAACATGTTGAGAAACGAGACTTTTTAGTTGCAAAACTTGGTTTATGTTTCGACAAGCTCTTTCCATTTTTTCAAGATGCTCAAAAATGAGTTGTTGTAGTACGGTTGGAACGACCCTGCCAGACTCTGACTTAATCGAATCCTTGGGTCCTCTAAGTATCTTATCAATTTCCTTCTTTGACAGTTTCACAATATCTTCCCAAACGAGTCTAAGTAACTGCAGTGCTTCTGTTTCCTTTTCTGGAGATCCTACAAAGAACTCAGAAACTGAAAGCAACAATTAGAAGACAATAGTTACTTTTGCAATAACTACATAAATGCCACCATATGTATAGTTACTGATCTAGTAAATTTAAAGGTTATAATTTGTCTGTCGTTATAACCAATAAATACTATTGTTAAAAGATGATACGTAAGTAGATATGTTTACCTGAGTTGATGGTTCTTATGATGATATTAGATTTTTCGTGGAAGGGGGTTTAAGGGGGATTACAACCGAATCTCTACGTACAATCTCTCTACGAAGTTCTGGCTGATTACATTCAGATGGTTGATGTGTAGTAAACATCAAGTTGTAGAGATAGTCACGCAACTTGATGGTTCTCTCAATGATATTAGATTCTAAGCTTTCGAGCCAAAACTCCGAGTAGATTACTCTTCCTACCAAGCATTGGATACTTTTTCACTATCTTTAGTGCGATATCTAAAAAAAATTGAAAATTGGTTCATAAGGGAATATGTTGCAACAGATAGAGCACAATCAACAACGAATAGCAAAAACAGGAAAAGCATAAAGAATTTTCTTCTGAAGAGTAATAGACATAAATTAGTCACAATTTTTTATTTATTCAAAACTTTAGTAATTAATTAGTTTAAACATATTTCAAAAAAAAAAAAAAAAAAAAAAAAAAAAAAAAAAAAAGAAGGTTTAAACACAAACAAAAATAATATACATGCATATCTCTGTTGTTATAAATTGTAAAACAACTTAATCCATAATACCCCAAAAAGCCTACTACCCGTATTGGGTTGAAGGGGACCAAAAATCTGGGTTGATGTAATTTTGTTAACCATCCCACCAAGATGATCGATGAACATCTTCCTCAATTTGTAGGTATTAGTTATCTGATAAGACTCGGTTAAAAGTAAAGTAAAGTAACTCCTAATACCGTCTTCCACGGGTTATGGGTCTCAATACCATCTTCCACGGTGTATGGGGAGGTTGAGATGTAGACAGCCTTACCCCTACCTAAGGTAGAGAGGCTGCTTCTGGTTCTACCAAAGGTAGAAAAGGACCTCCGGCCTTGCAAGGGGTGAGGATCGAAACCTTGACCTCTGTCTCCAGAGGCAAGGGTGTTAACCACTTGAGGTTAAATACTAATGGTTTAATTTAGTAACGTATCTAGGATCTCCAATAATTCAAATTAATTATACGCAAGATTCATAACTAACATTACTTTAGAAAACAAGGAGTAGCCCAAAATACATGTACATAGGTTATGATAGTAGTAAGCGACAAGAAACTAATTAACTAAAATGTGTAGGTGAAATAGGTAAATGCTAAAATGCTTACCGAACATGTCACTCTCGACACATTTCTCGAGAAGCCAACCACGATTTGTTTCTGTCCAACCATCGTCACTCAGATCCTTGGATTCTTGATAAAGATACTTGACCGCTTCATAATTTCCAAACAAAACTGCTGCATATAGTGGCATCATTGTTCCTTCAGCACCACCAGCAATTGTCAGCAAGGCCCTATTCTTTTTTACCATAATCTTAACTGTCTCAAGGTTTCCAGCAGCAGCTGCTAAATAGAGGGCGGTGTTGTTATTTTTGTTTACGAATGCCAAGTCGTCCTTTTCCATCATACCCACTAGATTTTTAACGAACTGTTCCACATGTTTGGGACCTTTTGCAGACGCTGCAATGTGAAGTGCTGTTTCTGCATTTTCGGTAATACTAAACCTTACCAATTCTGGTTTCGTATCAAGAATGTATTTAGCTGCTTCCCAATCACATTTTATCGATGCTTCGTACAGAGGGACGCCAATTCTGAGGTATTCTTTTTTTGGTCCTTTAAGGTAGTTCCAAATGCAAATATAGTTAGTTAGTACACTCTACATTCATTCTCAATATTCTTCAAACTAAGATTAAACATCAATTCAGATGCACATGGCCATGTTAATAATGCAGGTAAAGTGCCAGAAGAGAGAACCAAAAATCTCGAGTTTTACAATCACTCGTTAAAAGGAGTTAATTTCATTTTCTAAACATATTCAAATGGAGATTTTGCCCCAAGTATAGCTTTTACAAAAGTTATTTACCTTAATGGAACTTCCAGACTTATCTTCCATTTTACTGTTAGAGTTAATTACTTAAATGGTCGCTGTGGTTTGTCGGATTTAACGAATTTAGTCCATAAAGTTTATTTTTCTTGAATCCTCTCCCTATGGTTTTGACCTGTAACAGGTTTGGTCACTTAACCACTAATTCCGTTTGTTTGACTGTTAAGTCAAGGGCAATATTGTCTTTAGGATTATATTATATTGAAAAATAAAAACACGTAGCCCCACCATCGATCTGTGTTGTTGGTGCGGTGTATGAAAATTCATAATATAATGTGGGTTTTTTATATCTTGGAAGATGAATCAAGATCAAGAAAAAAAGGTTTCATGTTTGTAGATCTTGTGATGCTAAAATGGTCAAAAAGGGTCTTGCTTTTGTTTATGGTAATGCTAAAATGGTAAAAAGTAAAAGCCTCACATTTTCACCAAATCAATGTTATGGTGCTAATGGCAGGAAAAAAAAAAAGTGCTTTTAAAAAGGCTGGTTATGAAATGGGTCAAGGTTGAGAAGGAGTTGAGATTTAGGGCCCATTTGGTATGGTACCTTGGATTGGGTTTGAGGTTGAAATGACATTAATCGAATGTTTGGTTCATTCTTTTTAGTAGTGGAATGATTCAAGAAATCAAAAATTGATAGTTCACAATATTGGTAGGATTTGTTTGGATTTGCAATTTTTGTAGGCTCATAAACTTTTCTCACTCTATATACATGGGACCTACAACCAATATTTTATCACTTTTCTTTTTCTTTACTATTGAATATTTTTTTTTTATTTAAAATATATTTAATTAAATATAATTTCTCTCTCCTAAACTAACACCAAATCTAAATCATATACCAAATCCAAATCCGAATCCAAACTCACTTATAAACCAAACGGACCCTTAGAGTTTATATGGTGTAAAAGTGAGTTTTGTGGAAGTGGGTTTATTTTATTGATTCTTGTATGTTAGATTCTTCAATTATGTAAAAGGATGTTGTAATATCAAGATTTGTGGTGTGTATGATTGTCTTTATTTTGGTGTTTGTGTGTGATTTAAAGATTTATTTGATGTATATGTTTACTATATCAGCAAGTCATATTTACTATATCGTAAAAAATTAGTCGGTTTTAATGACTATATTGGCAATAAAAAAAGTTCGTTACCTAGATATGTAAAGTAGTGAAAGTACATTGCTAATAAATAGACTTAACCTTTTATTTAATTGTAATTGGTATATTAGAACTAAATTTGAATATAAGAAATGGGTTTTTTTATTAGTCTTGATTTACTTAGAAATTGATTTGTGTGTGTTTAGGTGTTTATGGGTATATGGAGGTTGATTGTAAGTGGCCGGAATTGGTAATAAGTTGCCGTTTGTGGTTTGTGGAGATAAAATTGAGAAGGAGATGATACTGAAATTTATTGGTGGCCGGAATTTAGGGAAGGTGGCCGGAAATAATGGTGGGGAGGTAATGTATATGATTGAATATGAAGATGAGGTATTTTTGTCTTCTCACCCTTCCAAAATCCAAACATACATTTAACACTCAAACTAAAGGAATTATTGGTCAATGGATCAAACTTGTTACGGGTCAAAACATAGAAAGAGAATTCAAAAAAAAAAAAGTACAGGGACTAAATTCGTTAAACCCAATAAACCACAGGGACTATTTAAGTAATTAACTCTTATTATTATTGTTATTATTTTTCAATTCTCTCCTGTTCACTAACATATATAGCAACATATGGGTGTTGATCGGTTCGGTTTTCGAATTATTCGGTTAAAAGTTTTTTAAGGGTCAAACCGTGAACCAAACCAAACCGAATTCAAATTCGGTTTTCGGTTCGGTTTAGTTGAATTCTAGTTCGGTTTGGTTCGGTCCGGTTTTCGGTTTAACCAAATTACACACTTTATTTTATAAAAAAGAAAAATATACAAATATATTTAGCCAAAAAAGTTATTTCAAACATAAAAAGTATTTTTTAATATTAGGATAAAATTTTATATATATATATATATATATATATATATATATATATATATATATATATATATATATATATATATATATATATATAACGTTTTATTGATCTTTTTATATATATAAATATATAAATTTATATGAATTCGGTTTTTGGTTCGGTTTTCGGTTTTGATTACCAAAACCATATCCAAACCGAGAACCGAATTAAAAGTTCGGTTTGGTTCAGTTTTTGGCAAATTCGGTTCGGTTATTATTTCAATTCGGTTATTTTCGGTTCGATTTCGGTTTTCGGTTTATTCGAATATTTCGGTTTTTCTGCTCATCCAAATAATCACAATTAATATAACATCAACAAAGTGAAATTTGTTCTAATACTACGTCCCTTTTACGTATATTGATATATAGCAGTAAAAGTGTAAAATAAGTATTTTTGGAAGCATTCAAAAACAAAACCAATCTCAAAACTGTCATCCAATCGTGGGCTAGGTCTGGCTCAATGTTGCAAACAAAACAAACATTGACTCATTTTTATTAAGTGTTTAAGAAGGTGACCCATTTTGAAAAGAAAGCTTATACATTATTATTAATGTTTGAAACAGAACCATGAAAGACAGAAAGAGAGATCAGTACTTAGATACTTATTTCAACTTTTTTGACAGTTTCTATCTATAAAATAAACGGGAGATGTTTTCCTCTGTTTATGTAACCAGGGAGCAAGGATGAGTCTTTGACTCGGCCAAACTAAGGTATACCAATAACAGTTTCTGACCTTTTCCCTGGCCATCCCAAAATTCCTATCTAATAGCTAGCGAGGTTTGAACTCCAAACCTCTTGTGAGGCGATTTTTTCATCTATCTAAATATATTATGGGATTTGCTAACGGATGCCCGTTGGGATTTTTTAAGATGTAAATTAATGAAAAGTTTGAGTGTATTAAGTTGAAAATCACATTAAATTTTATTAATTTAAAATTTTAATTAATGTTTATTAAATGCATTTTTTATTAAAAAAAAAAAAGCTTGAGTGGGACGTTAAATGCATTTTATAAGATGTCCGGTGTGTACCCATTTGCAAATCCCATATATTATTCAATTTCATCTCTTAGTAAGCTTTCTAGGACTCAATTATGCATCTTCAATTCATGTGAAATTTCCAAAAGAAATTTGATAGCATAATTTAATATAAACTGTCAAAATCTTCTAATATATTCTTGGTTTAAAAGATTACAGCCAAATGAAAGTAAAATGTAGTGTAAACTGTAAAGTACCATTTATTAGATCTTGACGAGGCAACTTTGGTGGCAGTGGTGGTGGTGGCGGTTTTGGGTCAGCAGCTTTTATAACAAGTGGCTGCTGCTGCTGCTGTTGGGTTGAAGGATTCTGCACACTTGTTTGCATCATCTGCAAAGTGACACCATTAATAGTCATTAAAAACTATAATATTACACACTATGACTATGCGATTTAACTCATAATAATGATTTAATACCTTTGCTTAAGATAGTGATTATAGCTAAACGATTATTATGTATGTGTATGTAGGAATGTAAAATGTGACGTATTATTCGGACATGCATACAATGGTTTATATACAGACTCAGTTGTTTAAGTCTAGGTCAAACGTCTATAGAAAATTCAAAGTCGTTGCATATTCTTTTCTCACGCATCACGCATGATCATTAAGAATATTATTTTGGTTTATATGGGACAATAGCATAAACGAGCCGATTTGCCGCGCGTTGTCGCAGGGTGTTTTTTTGTATGCATAAGAAAATGTGTGGGTAAGTATAAATTATTTATTTATTTATTTATTTTTATTATTATTATTATTATTATTATTATTATTATTATTATTATTATTATTATTTTAAGTCACATTGTGCCTAATAATTTTTGGTAACATCGTACCTAGTATGGTTAGTTTCATAACATTGTATTTTGTAAGTTTAACTTTTGGGCTTCTTATTTATTGGGCTTTAGGAAAAATTATTAATGAGTAATTAACTTAAGCCACTATATAAATGAGAGCACTGTAGAAGTGCATCTTTGACCCATTGACCTTTTTTGGGTGTAGTATATAGTATAATAAAGAGGTTACATTCTTAGTTTTAAAAAAAAGTTATTATATGGGAAGATACGAAATGAAAAAATTAAGTAAATTAACTAATAGAAGAGCTTGATTTCGAAATCAAACTTTTTTTTACGTGACAAAAGCTTCAATTTAATTATCTAATATTATCAAGCAAAATAAATAGGTATAAAAATACATGTATTATTTTTATAATTAAAAACCTAAAAAAAAAAAGTATAATAAAACTTTAGTTTTTAAAATTTTAAATAAATTTTAAGAATTTAAGTAAACTTATCAGCTTTCATGTTTTTAAATAACTTATAAATTTAAAAAATATCTCCTAAACTTTATATTAAAAAAAAAAAAAAAAAAAAAAAAAAAAAAAAAAAAAACACAAAAACTATGCGTTGTTGTTATTAATTATCATTATCATCATTATATTAAATGTATGTATGCACATCAGATTATAAATATCAAAATAAAGACATGAGTTATTGTGATATTTAAATTAATATACAAGATTGTACATATGCAAACGATTCATGTTATTTATCTTTATGAGACTAAGTAAGTGGACTCCAAAAGTTGTTCAATAACAACTTATGTTATTATCTATCTATAATACTATAAGATTCAGTCCCTAAATTTAATGTGGAGTTATGATGATAGAGTTTGTAGAGTTAGAAACAAGTTGGAGTCGTTTAGTAGTTTCATAGAGTACAAGATAGCTAATGCTCGGAAGTCAATGCAGCCTCATAATAACTATACAATCATGAAAGGAGATGAAGTGCAAGAGTTGCCCGAATTGATCACATAGCATTTAGTATAGAATTAAAAGTTGGTTAGATGAAGTGCAAGGGTTGCGAAAGGTTGCAAGAATAGTTAATGATTTAACCTAATTCATGCCTATATAAACCGGCCAAAATCACATTTAGTATGTACATTTGAAGATGATTCACACATCTTTTAGATCTTAGAATGTTGGTAGCGGTATGTAAATTCTCTTTTGCAACATTTTTGAGATGATTCACACATCTTTTAGATCTTTGTAATTAACTTGGACTTCTTTTTTTCTTAATTTAGTTATCATGGATGCTTAGATAAATGGAACCAAAGATTGTGATACCAACTATTTTCTTTGTTTCTTACATATTTAGGCGATTGTTATAGATAAGCATATATATATATATATATATATATATATATATATATATATATATATATATATATATATATATATATATATATATATATATATTAGGTTAATGCATTTTTATATACAAGTAATTTATGTGCGTTTTCTATTGATGTAGCTCACATGTGCGAATTGATTCAAGAAAATGTGCACGAACATGTATGTAAAGCAACATTTAAATGGTTAAATTATACTTTTTAGCGTGATTAGTTTATGTAAGTAGTTGCTTTCGGATGCTCTTTGAGAAATATTAGAATGAATTTATCGTGTGCAATTGAATTATTATTGAAAAGAAGAAGGTCGCGTATCGCAAAGTGTTTTCTTTTTCTATATGTAGAATCATTAGTGAGAAACCAATATTTACGCCAATTAAATGAGTTTGCCATAATAGCAAAATACGACATATTAAAAATATCACATTGAGTAATAAATAAAAAGGAAAAAATACATAATTTTGACTTAAATCCGTTTGTAAATTATAATATTAAATAAAAAAAAGTTGAGTTTTAAACATAAGCAAAAGTTCAAACTTTTATCGAAAAACAAAAACGGTGCATTTAATGTGAAGTATATACAACATCGAGATGGAAGTGCAATGCTTGCCGGAATTTATCACATGATATTTAGTAATTAGTATACATTTAAAAGTCGGTTATGGATTGAGATGAAGTTGAAAAGGTTGCAAGAATAATTGATGATTTAACCTAATGCAATATATATATAGATATATGTATTATGTTAATGCATTTTCATATACAAGTAATTTATGTGTGTTTTCTATTTATGTAGCTCACATGTGTGAATTGATTAAAGAAAATGTGCACGAGCATGTATGTAAAGCAACATTTAAATGGTTAAATGATACTTTTTAGCATGATTAGTTTATGTAAGCATGTAATTTGAATAATGAATATAAAAGAAAAAGAATATAATTTTTGCTCAAACTCATTTGTAAATTAAAAAAAAATTAAGTTTAAGACATAATAGTGGAGTCCAAAGGTTTTAGGAATTATTAATAGTGTGTTAATTAATATTCATTTAGTTAGCTATTTAGAATTGAGTTTATTGATAAATTTTATTAATATTAGTTAGACTTCAATGTTAATTTTCAATAAAATTAGTTATACAATAAATTGAGATGAAGCTAAAAAGGTTTGTAACGATTTTTATACAGTTTATGTGGCATTATTATATATACATTATTACACAAACTTTAAATTACAAACTTAATAAAGAAAATATTTAACGCACATTAAACTATTACCAATTAGATAGACCCCGTGTGCTTCATATTACCATGCAAAAACCATCTAATAGACAAGTATTGTAGGGCTAAGTAATAGACCAAAAGAAACAAAGCTATTTTTTTATCATGCAAATAAGTAATAGGCTAAAAGAAATAAAGCAATCACAACTTAATAACCAAAAGTCATATATATAATATAATACCACAAAACCAAAACAACATCAAACACTTTTAAATTTTTATACAAGAAAGTTAAACCATTTCATACAACATACTAAACAATAATTAAGTATACACTCGCCAATATACAGAAAGAATACACGATTAACAATTAGATTCTTAGCCCGTGCGTAACACGGGTTCTGCCTGCCTTGTTCTTTATATGTTTAACCCACATGTACATAGATTTAAAAATTAAATGCGGCTGAATTTTTTATTTATATGAATATAAATTTCAAAAAAAGACACAGACCCACGAGTTACTGTGAGATGAAAATAATATACGAGATTGTACATATAACAACAACACATTGATTTCTCTTTAATTTTTAAATAAGTATGTTTGATTAAAACTTTTTTGCAATGGTCATTACGTGTTATTAATTAGACATGCATAATGTCTAGAAACTGATATCAGTAGTTAAATTTAAGCAACATTAACATCAACACCATATCAGTTTAATAAAGTCAAATACTTTGTCCAACAGTATATACAAAATATTTATCGATATTAATACATAATGAAAATTTTATGTAAAACATGCACGTATCATACTATACTAGCAGGGTACCCACGCGATGCAGCGGCGGGTACTCTGTGACTATATTTTATAACAATGTGATGTTATGCGGCCATTTTTTTTATTAAATAATTAATTTACAAATAACAATAATTTTAGATAAGGCACTTGTATAATTCATCTCATGTTAACCGAAGACACCACAAACAAAATCTTGATTTGCTCCTTCAGCACAATCACCCTTCGTCAAATTTGCAGCTAACCGACCCAGTTTGACCCTCATTCCTCGGTCGGTGCGGCGGCGACTGAACCGGTCGACCGACCACTGCGGGCAGCCTAATACCTTTATTTTTAAGTGCTTAGTTTAGTGGCTTTATTAGATTGTAGATGTGGTTAAATGATTGTATATTTTGGTGAAGGGTTGAATTAAATAGTGTATTATTTGTATGTGTTGAATAGTGTTTATTAGTTGTATTTGTGCTTCAATTAGTTTGTACATTGTGTTTTATTTATTATAGCTTTTATCAAATGGGTGTTTTAATATGACATTAATTAAAAATATTGACCAGTCAATATGTGTAGGTGTTTATGCATAAGTTAATTGTACATATAGCTTAATTAGTTGTATTTACTTAAAATATATACATGAAAATTTTAAAAAATTAAAAAAGAGAGGGTGCTAAATGCTATATAAATAATATAGATATAGATAACTATAACAAATTTTGCATATTTTTTTTTTTTAAAAAAAAGGAAAATCTTATTCAACAACCCCATATATGCACGGGTTTAGAATACATTTCCTATCAAACTAAATTAGTAAGTTTTCCGAAGATAAGTACTATAAATAGTTTGGTTTAATAAGATAAAAAGAAATAAAGATCAAATAAGACAATCCTAGTTATTTATTTCTCAATCAAAAAGTTAAAAAAAAAAAAAAAAAAAAAAAAAAAAAAAAAAAAAAAAAAAAAAAACCAACCTATATCATTTAGAAAAAATAAAGATAAATATCTCATTAATCGTTGATTGTTAAGTATAACTAACTGCACATACATTATATTGAGTAAAAAAATCATCTTTCAATAAAGGGGCATTTCCACACTTTCGACTAACTTTTTCTTGAGGGTTTTTTTTTTAAGTGTTGAAATTTATCTTATTAAAAATCACATGTGATTTGAAATTTAATTTTTGCATCACAAATCATATGTGATTTCATATTGTCTAATATTTCATCCCTATATAAAAATATGAAGAAAAAAAGAAAGTTTGTTGAAAGTCTATCGAAGTGTCCATTTATTGAAAGATGAAAAATTCTCGCCGTTATTGTATATTTTTTCGCATGATAATTTACTGTTTGTAAGATATTTTGGTGTAAGGTATTTAATTTTCAAAAGTAAAGGTGAAAATGAGTCTTTTTATTTTGATGAAAAATAAATGATACTAGCAGGGTACCCGCGCGTTGCAGCGGCGGGTACCCTGTAAGTAAAACTTTTGGCGAGCGATTTTTTTGGATTATAAGTTTTCCGTGGTTATAACTTTACGGATGATAAGAATTTTAGATCAATATAACTTTATGAAATATCCAGCTATTTCATATAAAATAGAAAGATGTATGCGCGATGTTGCAAAAATATAGTTAGTACAATACTCGTTATATTGTTGTGGTTGGCTTCGGATTTGATGGTGACTAATAATAAACCCAAAAATTTGGCTCACTCACAAATTAATAATCCTAAAATTCTATTACCAAAATTTTCATCAAAATATTCATCCCTACGAATGAAATAACCAGCCCAAACACACTAATATATTATTTTCGGCCCACTCTTGGAGTTAGGCAAGTCCAACTCAACTAACTTAAGTTAACCAGAAAATCTCTATATAAAATATTGACCCTAAGTGAGTAATACCCTAATTTCACTCTCACAAAACAAACGCAGTCACAATACTGCTGCCACAAACCGAATTTCTCTTTCAATCTCTCTCACTATAGACGCATCTACCGCAAACCAAATGAAGATAATACAACTATTACTCTTAAACAAACGAAGCCACAGACACTCTCCTTTGATCTAAACGTAACAATCGCAAATAAATCCCCCTTTAAACAAATCACCAAACGAAATTTTTATTGTTCACGGCTTCAAGATCTTTATAAGAGGTCTCGGGTAGGTCCTTTTTTTTTTTTTTTTTTTTTTTGTGGTTGACCCGAAATAAAAGATGAAATGAAACAAAGTTTGTTCTGTTCTTTCTTTTAATTTTCGGATATTCAAAAGAAGTGCATCTTCTAATAGATCTGTGATGAATATCTCTTTTGTTTGTTTAAAGAACAAGTTTGTGAGTATTTGAAAGAGAAACTCTGAGATTCGTCTCTTTTTCTTCTTTTTTATGTTCGAGCCTTGTTGTTGGTGATGTGATATAGGTTAGTTGGTGTTGTTGGTTTGTTGTTCAAATGGGTTATTTGACATGACCATGGGTGTTTGTTGGTTATGATCTGGGTTGTTTGATGGGACGTGGTGTTGGGTTTTTGACTCGGATTTGTTATAAGGTTCTAGGAGTTTTGGTTTATGATGAAGTTCGAAGACCAAAATCCGGAGTCACAAAACTGATATCTTTTGCAGCCCTTGGTGATTGATATAAGTGGTATAGCAACTTGCAATTCGTGAACTAAATATGGAGGAGGGGTTTTAATGGAGAGTTGTACATTATGTTTAAATAATTGTAATAATAGGTGCAGAGGTGTTTTAAATGCTATTTAATGTGTAATTGTAAGATTTTGGTCTGAATTTCGAGTTATGCTTGTTTTCATTGTACACAATGCTTTGCTTGTTGTAATTCTGAAAAATTATTGCTTTAAAGTGTTGTAAACATTGCATACATTTGAATTTTTTGGAGAGAGAGTCATTTGTCTATTATATGTAGTATAGATGATTTGTCCATTTAGTATTTGATTTTTTTGATTTTCTTTTTCTTTATTAAACTAAAGCAGTCAGTAAATAAGCATCGAAACTTCCTTAAGTAATGTGGGGTAAAGCTAAAGATACGAAGCATATTTCTACAAATAAACACAAGTACGCAACATACTTATTAAAGTGTCAAACGTACGCAACATATTTTCAAAAAATCGTCGATCTACGCAATATGACCTGCTGGCAGCAGGTTACCAGGTCACCTAACTTTAAAAGTTACACCTTTGGTCCCTAAACTGTTTCATATCTCGCGTACATGATCCTATTTTGGTAACGGTCTTTAAAAAAGTTAAAAAAAAACTTTTTAACATTTTTTTTTAAAATCGAGGTAAAATCTTTTTTTTAACTAAAATTTAGAAAGAAAAAAAAAGTTAAAAAAATTTAAAATTAAAAAAAAGGAAAAAAATTTTAAAAATTAATTTTTTTTAAAGTTAATATTAAAAAAAACTCAAAATGTTTTAAAAAATTAATATTTGCGAAAATTTTTTTTTGTAAATACGCATTTTTTTAAAAAAAATAAAAAAAAGGAAAAAAATTTTAAAAAAAATATTTTTTTTAAAGTTAATATGTAAAAAAAATCAAAATTTTTTAAAAATTAATATTTGCGAAAAATAAATTAAATTTTTATTATAAAAAAAATAATTTTTTTAAAAAATGCTTATTTTTTTAAAAATTATTTTTTATATAAAAAATGCGTATTTTAAAAAAAAATATTTTTTATAAAAAAATGTGTATTTTAAAAAAAATGTGTATTTAAAAAAAAATTAATTTTTTTTTATAAAAATCGCATTTTAAAAAAAAATTAATTTTTTTATAAAAAAAAATTAAAATTTTTTTTCGCAAATATTAATTTTTTTTATAAAATTTTGATTTTTTTTTAAAAAATATTAACTTTAAAAAAATTTATTTTTTTTAATACTTTTTCCTTTTTTTTTTAATTTTTTTTAAAAAAATGCGTATTTATAAAAAAAAATTAATTTCTTTTTTGCAAATATTAATTTTTTTAAAAAATTTTGATTTTTTTTAAATATTAACTTTTAAAAAAAATTAATTTTTTAAAAATTTTTCCTTTTTTTTTTAATTTTTCCTTTTTTTTAATTTTAAATTTTTTAACTTTTTTTTCTAAATTTTAGTTAAAAAAAAAGATTTTATCTCGATTTAAAAAAAAATGTTAAAAAGTTTTTTTAAAAACTTTTTTAACGACCGTTACCAAAATAGAATCATGTACGCGAGATATGAGACAGTTTAGGGACCAAAGGTGTAACTTTTAAAGTTAGGTGACCTGGTAACCTGCTGCCAGCAGGTCATATTGCGTAAATCGACGATTTTTTGAAAATATGTTGCGTATGTTTGACACTTTACTAAATATGTTGCGTACTTGTGTTTATTTGTAGAAATATGTTGCGTATTTTTAGCTTTAACCCAATTAATGTTTATATCGGCCAGTATGATTAATTTCTTTAAGTGTGTACACATCTTGTATTGTATATACGCAATTTGTTATGTTTGACTTCTTATGCATGCCAGATAATTACTGGTAGTGACGGGTGGTTTTTTAGTTACTAATAAATGTGTATCCCTATCTGTTTGGTTAATAAAAGACTTCAATTCCAAGTCTCCGTGAAGAGGGAATTGCAAAAATCGTCCCTAAACTTTGGCAAATTTGCATGTTTCGTCCCAGAACTGTTGAAACTGTAAAAATCGTCTCTGTGGCAAACTTTTGGGGCAAATATCGTCCTTTTGGGGCATATATCGTCTCAAATTGGTCAAACTTTAGGGACGATACTTGCACACGGACCAAACTTTAGGGACGACACATGCACACGGGCGAAACTTTAGGGACGATCCTTGCAGTTTCGAAATTTGTAGGACGAAACATGCAAATTGGTCAAACTTTAGGAACGATTTTTGCAATTTACTCCTCCGTGAATATAAAATTGCACGAGGAAATGCATAAAGGATGTCGTGCTTTATTACTCCGTTCTTAATATGAGTAGTATATTTGTAAAAACTATGATTAGGCTAGATCCAGATCATTTGAGTTGTCAATAGATACTACCTCCGTCTCTAAATAAGTGTCCACTATTAACTTTTTAAGTTTTTTTTTTTTTTTTTTTTTTAACTTTGACCGTAAATTATTTTATTTGTTTTATGTAATACTTGATACAAAATATATGAACGAATTTGGTCTTAAATGTATTTTCATTGGTATAATTTTCATCAAATATTACATAACACGAATGAAATAATTCAAAGTCAAAGTTGGAACAAAAAGACTTTGAAAGTCAATAGTCGACATTTATTTAGGGACGGAGGGAATATATAATTATTGAAGAGAATTCATGTTGCCCATTTAAAATACTACAAATGTGAACGTGAAGGAAATTGTGAGAATTTAAAATGCCCACCTAACGATTATTGTAAATGGCTAAATGCTCAAGTTGCATGCCAATCGAATTAGAAGACGAAGATGCATCAAAAGATTAAATAGTCTTTGTCGAACAATATTTTAATTTTATGTTTTCCCTTCAACGACTTTAAGAAAAATGATGATTTAAAGTTTGAGTAATTTTAAGCAGTATTAAACTGATTAGTAATATACAAATTGTAGACTACTCATGCGACGTGGACACCGTTTAGAAGCATTAGTTGGTAATATGATAGAGGTATAAGGTCATGCATACTATGTCGTGAATAGCTAAAGTACAATGAGATTTCATTATATTTATATGATATAAAATATACACCTCCTAATCTACATATAACCAAACAGTGTCCAATATTTATGACAATTTTTTTGAACATAATTATGACAAAAATTTGGTTTTTATGTTTCTTTGTTAGTACTTGGTAAAAAGAAATACGGGCCAATTGTCTTTGTTGTATCCAAAGTGTTAGTATTAGTCCAACCTACATTATTACTTTAACCTAAAAACTATTTGAAGTCCCAAACCTAAAACTACTACACATTTACCTTTTTGTTTCACAAACTAAACGTAGTCCTCTTCTTTGTTTTTCTTTAAAAATGCAACCATCCAAATCTCTTCACCTAACAATCTTTTATTTAATAATCTCAGAATAAGATATCTATAAATCCTTGTAAAGAATGTAAAGAATCTTTAAACGATTTCAAATTTTCTTGTCCACTGTCTTTGGTGATGGTTTCGAACAAAGCAACCTTTTTTGTATTTGTTGAGATGGAGAAGGTTTGTTATCAGAACAACAAAAATCATGATACAAGCCTTTTGTGTCGTTTTCTTTATGGTGGTGGTGGTGATCCGACGACAGTGATGAACACCGGTTTCCTGCGGCTTGAAGGTCGGCATGAGTTATTTCCAGCGGTGTCGGAGTCCGCGGTGGTTGTGAACTTGTGATAAGCGATGGTGGTGAAGTAGTGACGATAGTAGCGAGTTGGTTATGAATATAACATTTTATGTTTTTACAGTCTCTAGTTTGTATAGATTTAAATATTTATTCAAGATGTTTAGTTCCTGTTTATATTTGTACATTATGCTTTACATTTTGTATTAATTGATGATGAAGTGTATTAATTAATAGCATTAATGTTGTTTGATAGAAAAGTTGTTTGAAAATGGCATCATGCTTATTTTTGTTGTATCATATGCTTGTTTTGTTGTAATTCTGAAAATTGGGTGCATAAATTGTTGTAAACCATGCTTTATTTTTTGTAAGTTTGAAAATTTTGGAGAGAGATTTATTTGTGCATTATATGAAGCATAGATATAGATAAATAATATTATGTAATTTAAATTGATATGTTTAGCAAGTTGTTTTATTTTTTGTATATAACAATTTTTTATATTCATGTTGGTTGACAAGTCCTTATGTATCTATACTACTTATAATGGAGGGATGACTTTCTCTAAAAAAAAAAATAAGATTTACAAAAAATGATGCATGGTTTACAATACTTTAAAGCAAGCAATTTTCATAATTACAACAACCAAAGCATTGTGTACAACAAAAACTAGCATGGATCGAAATTCATACCACTTTCTTTAGAATTCAACATTAATAGCATTAAAAACACCCCTACACCTAATATTACAATCATTTAAACACAATGTACAACCCTCATTCTATATTAATAACATTAAAAATACCCCTACACCCAATATTACAATCATTTAATGTTAGGAATACGATTATTCAGTTAAAGACTCGATCACCCCAAGTATTGCTAAGCATTACGTAGCTCGTAGAATTATCCTTATTATAGTTAGTACGTAGCTTATTAGTAGTTAATATATGTAAATAGTATTCGTAGAGTGGGTCGGGTCTTTACCCTCTGTCAGCTCACTCTACAGCTCGTTTCATGGAGCACCAAGTATTGTAGTATAAATACCCTCTCCCACCCAAGGGAGAGGGTTGGACCTTTCATTAGTTTCAAGCTAATACACACATTGTTTCTCTCTCAAAAAGGCTCCCACCTTTCTTTCTACATCTCTCTAATCTCTTCATCTAATTCGATCCATATAATCACAAGTAACCATACGTGTTTAAGATTATGAGTATCCTACAATTGGTATCAAGAGCCATGGTTACATCCTAGGGATTGGTTTGTGCTCGAATTTGGTGCTTGGTTTTGTGACTTTATTTGGTTCGAATGGTTCTTGGCTTGGTTTGATCTTTCTTGTGTTATTTGACATGTTAGTGATGTACTTTTATGATCATAGGTGTTAGTTGAACATTGTGTTTCAGTTGGCTATACCATATCTTTAATCTATTTGATGTTTGGACTTGATTTTGGGCGTATTTCATAGTTGCGTTTAAGTCTAGTGTTACATTGCTTATCTGCGTTTAGTTTCTGATTTCTGCGGTTAGTTTGCTGCGATTACTATTTTGGGAATACAAACAAATCGCAAGGAAAGTGACAGATTTGGATTTTTGTGTACTGCGATTAGCTCTTGCGGTTAAGTGGTTTGCGGTTAAGTGGTTTGCGGTTAGTTTTCTGCGGTTAAGTTTTCTGCGGTTAAGTGGTTAGCGGTTAAGTGGTTTGCGGTTAGTTTTCTGCGGTTAAGTTTTCTGTGGTTAAGTTTTCTGCGGTTAAGTGGTTTGCGGTTAGTTTTCTGCGGTTAAGTTTTATACGATTAAGTGGTTTGCGGTTAGATCTTTGTGGTTATCTCTCCTGCGGTTAACTCCCTGCGGTTAGTCACTTCCTGCGGTTATCTCATCTTGTGGTTAACTCACCTTGTGGTTACCTTGCCTGGTCCTGCGGTTAACTCTGTTTGACCATAGTTGACTTTTTACGTCGAAACTTCAAACGGTCATAACTTTTGAACCGTAACTCCGTTTTCAGCGAATTAGCTGTCAAAACGTCCGGAACAGGCTGAATATTGTGAGGTTTCACTACAAAGTCGTGAAACGAATTTTTCGAGGCCCAAATCACCTCCGGAGTGAAGTTATTGAGGTTTTAAGTTTTCAGACCAAAAATTTCACCGTAAAAACTTGCATCAACCGAACCAAGATCACAACTAAACAACATATAACCTTGTCAAAACTAACAATCACCACTCTTAACATACAATCACTGCTATGGAATCTTCGTGCTCGAATTCTAATGATAATGTGCTTCATCAGCCAATTAAATTGCCCGATGATGCAAAGAATAGTCGCATTGAATGTTTTCGATCACTCCATACACATCTCAAGGTTCTCTTTGCAAAACCTGGATGCAAACATTATGCTTGAGCCTAATCATGCCCCACCTGATGCTACATCTGATGATGAGGGCAATGAGATAGAAGATAGAACCAGAGAAAAACTTGCTGAGAAATTAAGGGATCCCCAGTGCATAGCTAATAAAATCTTGTACAATTATGATTACTCTGAAGATAATCAATTAGCTATCTTTGTCCCACAAAAGAAATTTACTCCAGAGCAAGTCTTCTGGAACATAGACATAGAAAAATTGAAAGCTGAAAGAGTTGTAGGTAACATACGCACTATGTTTAGAATTGCTCACCCAACTGCTTACCCCCTGAACACACCTAGGCACCTTGTACCTTTCACTCTCCCCACGCAAAATAATACACTAATTGCCTTATATGTCCTTGGTCAATTATTCGTTGATTTTGATAAAACATGTAAAAAGAGAATAACACCAACGGGTATTACTGAAGGGGAAAGAGGTTTTGAGCAAACAAAACAATGTTACCTAACTGAAGTCATGCCATTTTTCAAACTTCTCAAAGAACATTTTGAGGGCCTTAAAAATACCATTAATGATGATGTGACTCATATGAAAAAGGTTTTTAATGATGTGGAAAATGAGGGTAAACAATTGGCAATTGATCTTAAATGCAGTGAAGTTGCGAGGAAAAATATTCTCATCATGAATGAGAATTTGATTACTAAATGTGTTGCTCAGGATGTATTTTATACTGCTACTGATTCTACGTTATCTGCCTGCCAATTTCATGAGATGTCTATTGCATTGACCGCTCTCCAGAATCGTGTTGTTGAGCTTGAGGGGGAGAATTTAAAATTGCGTGAGAAAATTCAAAACGATGACCATGATAACATGGTCAGACATTTGTCAAAACTAGAGGTTGATAATCTTAATTTGCAATTAAAGTATCAACATTTAGAAGAAAGTACTAAAATCTCAAATGCCAAGACATCTTCGGATGCTCCTGAATTTGATGCGTATTTTGAATTAGCCAAACGTGATGAAAAGATTCAAGCTCACACTAACACGATTCGGAACCTGAGGGTCCAAATTGCCCAATTGAAGTCAAACAAGTGTGATGTGATTGGCACCCAAAAACCACAGTCTATAGATTCTCAGAATTTTCAATTTCAAGATACCATCAGTAAATTGCAACATGAAAATGATTGGTTTCGTGCTGAAAATTCAAAAGTCAAACAACATTACAAAGAGTTATACGATTCAATTAAGATCACACGTGATATAAACAATGAAAAGATAACTTCTTTGCTTAAAGAGATTGAGAATCTAAAGACTCTGGCAAAAGGGAAAATGCCAATCATCAATTGTGATAATATTGTTCAAAAGGTTTCTGCTTGTAAGAAGTATACTTGTGATGCTGTGTATATTCCTCTTCCCCTTAGGAATAATAAGTTGGTTCATAGTGACTATCTTAAACATCTTAAGGAGTGCCTTGATTTGCTTCGTGAAACCATTGAAGAGGATAGGATAGCAAAACCACTTGATGATGCTATTGTAGGTGCCTGCTTTCTCACTAATAGATCTCAGGAACTCTTAGAATATGCTATTGGTACATGTCCTAAAATTGATAGCAAGCAAGATAGGTCTACTGCATCATCATCTATGACTAAGAACAAGCATGTTACCTTTGAGGTACCCTTGGAAACTTCAGATCCCAACACATCAAAACATGTTCAGCAACCGGAAGTGAAAAAGACTAAAATTCCCATTAGTCCGTCTACAGGAGTAAATAGTAACACTAAAGCTGGAGAGTCTAAACCAAAGAGAAATAGAAGGAATTATAGGACTTCACCTGCTAAAAGTGTTCCTAAAAAGAAAGTAGACGACCACATGAGGAACATTAAGTCCAACTTGAGCAAAATGAGTCATAATTCAAAACCTAATTCACGTTGCAAAACATGTAATGAATGCATAATTTCGAGTAATCATGATAAATGTGTTGAGAAATTTCTGAAGTCGTTTAACAAAACCCCAGTTAAGAAAGTTTGGAGAGCTAAACAAAGTAAGCAAATTTGGAAAGCAACAGGTAAACTGTTTGCCAATGTTGGTTATCAATGGAAGCCCACTGGAAGGAAATTCACTTTAGGAGAACAGTGCCCTTTAACTAGGATAACTAATTCTAAAGTAGTGCCTATTAAGGAATGGAAGCCAACTGGTAGAACCTTCCCTTTGGAGACCCAATGTCCTTTAACTAGGCCCATTGCATCTACTAGTGAAATTTCCACCATTGAAACGAATGCACCTAAGGTCTCAGTGGCTCCAGAACTTGTTTATACTAACCAATTGGAACCCAACTCAAATTGGGGATCCGACACTCCAAATTTTCTGCTCTCGTCTGTTTCCAAATGCAGGTCGTATTTTTCGTCCTTTGATATTTGGACTCAGGCTGCTCTAAACATATGATTGGGGATCGCTCGGGGCTCGAGAATTTCGTGAATAAGTTTATCGGGACAGTTAGATTCGGGAACTACCATTTTGGGGTAATTATGTGTTATGGAGATTATGTTTCTGGTGACAGCTAATTCCCTGGGTATACTACGTGGAAGGACTTGAGTATAATTTGTTCTCTGTTGGTCAATATCTTGAGTCCGATCTTGAAGATTGCCTTCAGAAATTACACATGCGTCATCAGAGAATTGGATGGTGTTGATCTTCTTAAAGGTTTTCATAGCGCCAATTTATACACCATCTCTATTGAAGTCATGATGTGGTCCTCTTCTATTTGCTTGTTGACTAATGCCTCAATGAACAAAACATGGCTATGGCACTGATGTTTAAGTCACTTGAACTTTGGTACCATCGATGCTCTTGCTCGTAGGAATTTGGTGCGAGGTCTACCCAGATTAAAGTTCAAAAAGGAACTTCTTTCGGCTTGTTAACTGGGTAAACGAAAGGAGCATACTCACAAACCTAAAATTGTCAACACCAACATGGATGTTCTTTACACCCTTCACATGGACCCAGGCAGACCAATAAGTGTGAAGAGTATAAATGGGAAGTAATGTGTACTCGTTGTTGTCGACGAATACTCTCGGGTTACATGGGTAAAGTTTTTGAGAACCAAGGACGTGACTCCAGAAGTTATCATAAAACTCATCAAACAACTGCTAGTAAGACTCACATAACCGTCAGAATCATTCGGACAAACAATGGAACGAAGGTTATCAACAAACAACTCGTTCTACTTCTCCATGGCACCGATGATCCTATGGGCGGAAGCAATATGCTACAGCTTGTTACACCGAAAACCGATACTTGATACATACTCTTCACAACAAAACTCCATATGAGCTGATATATGGCAAGTAACCGGATCTCACCTCTCTATTTGTGTTTGGTGCTTTATGCTACCCTACAAAATGACAGTCAAGATCTGGGAATGTTATAAGCTAAACCTGGTATTGGATTATGCATTGGTTACGCTCCAGATAGTAAGGGATACCGAGTCTACAACAAACAAACCTGATAAATCCTGGAAACCGTTCACGTCACATTCGTTGAGCTGTCTGAGCACATGGCTCCTGTACACATCAGTGCAGGACCCGCGTCTAAACTTTTGTCTCCTGAACCATTCAGTTCAGGTCTTGTACAGAATCCCACTCCTGCATGTACCTTATGTACCACCTACAAGTGAGCATTTGAAGATATAGTTTGACCAAACGTTTGATGAATACTTCGAGACACCTACTGATGATTCACTTACACCACCAGCTGCCGCTGCTCCAGTTTTGTACAACTCAAATGGTCCATCAGTGTCTCTTTGAATTAATCAAGATGCTCAATCTGCAAGTTACTCACCATCATCGTCAAACCTTCAATCTCCTTCGGTTCATCAAGGCACTGCAGTCGACAATTCTTTTGAAGTGAATTCATTAGCTCCTCTTGAAGATGCTCCGTACTAAAACCTGTTTGCTCATGAATCTTCTTCTGAGACATCCTCTTCAGGGAATACAAACACGGCATGATCCTACCTACATCCACATGAACATATCCTTCTCAAACGGTGTTCACACTAAGGAAACTTACCACCCATGCCTTGTGGTGTTGTTATACTTCCATACTATCCAAATTCAAACCCAAAGATTCCAAGACTGTTATCTCTAAAGATTGTTGGGTTAATGCGATGCAAGATGAAGCTCACACTTTCGATCAACTTGAAGTATGGGAATTGTTACTACCTCCAGACTGTGCAATGATTATAGCTCTAAGTGGATCTTCAAAGTGAAACTTGATGAGCACTATGTTGTTCTGAAAACAAGGCAAGGCTTGCTGCTAAGGGATATCGTTTATAGGAAGGCATTAATTTAGAGGAATATTTCGCTCTGGTTGTTCGTATTGAAGCTATCAGAATGTTTCTCGCCAATGCTGCAAGTCAGAACATGACGGTTTATCAAATGGATATGAAAATTGCATTTCTAAATGGCGAGCTGAAGAAAGTTCTTTATTTTAGTCAACCGGAAAGATTTGTATATTTTGATCGTCCTAACCATGTCTATCGTCTGAAAAGGGCTCTCTTTGTCCTAAAACAGACGCCTAGGGCATGGTTTGATACATTGTCAAAGTTTCTCCTGGGAAACGGATTCTCCTAAGGTGTGGTAAAATAAGATGAGAATGGGGTAGTGGAACTTTACTTCGTGAGGACAGAATTTCGGCTGGCAGATTTCTTCACTAAGGCTCTCTCAAGAGAACGATTTCCATTTGTTCTCCAGCACTTTGGAATTAAGAGTCCTTCGCCAGTATCTCTCTAACGTCTTCAGGAAGAAAATGAGGAGAAATGGTTTTGCTTCACATATCCTTGTATATATCTTATACCATATAGTAAACAGAAAAATATAAAACCTATAAAACCCATAAATATCAGAAAAATAATAAAAATCCAAAAATATTCTTCTCACGACATGTCTCTTGTGTAATCAATATTATGTACGTTTCTAGAAATGTCATTCAATAATGACACGGAAACATACATATGCTTGAGCAAGAGTTTTTTTTTTTTTTTTTTTTTTTTTTTTTTTTTCGGTTTCTAATAAAGTTTTTTTCTAAAACATGTCGTTTCTCAAAATATTCTTCAAAAAATGGCTTGCAGTCATTTCAGGCTGTAACCCGGATTTCAAAACTATGGTTTGCTATTACTTCAGATAGCAACCCGTTTTTCAAAATGGGAAAACACGTCGCCAACAAGACGGTTGTTCCTTTTACCGGGTGAAGTTCACCTGGGCATGGATTACTTTATATCCATGTTTCTCCGATCTAATGTACGTTTAAGTGCATTATTTCTGGTATAAGAAGAGAAGTCTTCTTTGTATGCAAATGATTTTCATTCTATGATTCTTCGGAAAATTATTTGAGTAATACATGGTGGTAACGTGTTGTTTGTAAATCAATCAGTCTTAGACACTTCATACAATTTGTCACTCAATTAATGACAATGGGTCATCAATTGAGGGGGAGAGTGATTTCCAATTTTTATCAACAAACGGATTTCTTGGTTGTCTCATAATTGTTATAAAAGGTTTTGTAGTTAATGGGGTATTAGTTGAAGAGGAACTTGCTAAGCTTTATCTTAAATGGCCAAATGTGTTAGTTGTTAGAAAGTTTAGGGCATTATGTGCTATTTGCGTATAGTTTCCTAGCTTTATGTAACTAAAAGGTCCATTTGTCTCACGTTGGTTTCCTCGCTTAATCCCCTAAATACGTTTTAATCCAAAATCTTAATGATGTTAGGAAACCATTGTGTCTGATGCTCTTGTTCTCTCCTCTGGCATTCGTATAATCTGATTGATTGTGTTTCGCTTGCTGTTGGCTAATAATTGTTTGATTGTTGCTGATTATGTGTTCGTGTTCCCAGGATTTGCTTAGGTATGTAGTTACCGGGTTAGAATCTTTTTCCTAAGCTCCTGATTTGAATGTTGAAAATATGCGTGAATTGCTATGTTAGTGATTGGTGCTTATGTCTGATACAAACTTGCAATGAATGTTCATGATTGCTAGTTTCTCTTCATGCTAGATAGCATTTTGATGAGTTGCTTGAATGTTCTTTGATCATGTTATGAATTTGGTATTATGAGTAGGCTTGCAGCTACGTGGTTGCAGTTAATTAAGAGTGAATCTGTATGTATGCATATCTTTGTTGATACTCTTATGCAGATTCCATGGCTGATGTGAATGTGCCTGCTCCTGCTCTAACCATTTGATCAGACGTTCAAACTTCATTGACTGGCTTTGATTTCACCACAACAACATCGGTAGCAACAACGACAACAACTCTTTCACCACCACCACCAGTTATCTTGTGCGTCATAAGTAGTGTGGTATCAAATGTTATGTGTCAGTGCATGATTTTTTATTTCATGAGTTTCTCGTTAAACTTTAAATCATTTATAAACTCATCATAACTGACACTAACATTCTCCCTCATTGATTGAGGGGGAGTAATGAATTGTCTCAATATCAGAATATTTTTAATCAGACCACATCTTGCTCCCAAACTTTTAAACTTATTTAAATCACTTGGGATCACAAATCTCAAATGGTTTGAAATTTTTGATCGGGGGAGAAAATGTGATTTATATATGAAATCTGATATAAAATGTGATTGTTTTGTACTTAAACAAACGCTCCCCTATATGTGCTAAACTCTTTCGTATATCAATGCACACATTAAGGGGGAGCAAAATGGTTTTTGTAAAAGGATCCTTACATCTCATATGAGTGCATCTCAGTCTTGACTCATGAATTGACGAAACACAACCGTCATCAATCGAAAGGACTAGTCCTGGCCGGGTAATAACTTCAAGCTGGGTTAACCAGTGATGTAAGCGTGTCTCGAAGAGGACTTGTCTGAGTAGAGTGTACCGTTTCGAGAAACCTTTGTAGACTTGACCAGGCCGGGTAATAATTTCAAGCTAGTCTAACTAGTGATGTAAGCGTGTCTCGAATGCCTGTTCATGTTTACTAAAGGTGGATCAATTCTACAGTGCATCTCTTCCCGACATGTGTAAATTTTCAAATCAAAACATCGTTGCACATGTTAAGGGGGAGCATTTGAAAATGGCAAAACTCTCAATGTGTTAACAAAATGTGTTTCTTAATCATAAACACGTTGAGAGAATTTTCAATGATTGGTGTATGGCAACATAGGATAGTCATGAAGTTATAAGGTGGCTAAGGTTAGGAAAACCGTCCTATGATCCGCCAGAGCCGGAGGGATCTACCCATGGACAATACCCAATAGATAGTATTAGAAAGTCCGTAGGTATGATTATGAAAAAAGGAGAAATGTGAGAATGGAGAAAGAAGGAGTTGAAGAATTAAAAAGAAATGAAATGAGAAAGGGTGAAAAGAAATAGCCCTCCAATTATTCAACCTTAGGGCAGAAACCGGGTTCAATACATATGCTACTGGTGGTTACCAAGGTAACACCGGTATTGAAGACAAGACGTCATGGACCCAGTGACGCACTGCACTAAACCTTCTAGCCACTCAAGTTCTCTCAAAAGGACTTGTTTCATTCTCACGGGGAACCGGTGTAAACTATCAACGTATCTCTTAGAGATGGTTGATATTGAAGCAGGAGACCTCTCCCTAATCTCCGCATAGGAAAACCAAATGCACTTATTGAGTCTAGAGCCTCGAGATGCATACCAAGATCTCATAGGAACACGTGATATTTCTACCTTGGTTGTTCAACATTAAGGACACCAGTGGTAAACTTATGAGTCCTACGCAGATCTTAGCAATCTGCCAGAACATTTATGAGGGATGTTGCTTTAGTATCTCCCAGTGATTGAATGGAAATTCCTGCCAGGGTCAACATCAAGCAGCCCTGAAAGCAGGTCACTTAGGTAATTCCTTGTGAATTACGCTTAGTGGTCGCGGCGGTTACCAATGGTCTACAGTCGTGGAGAGTACTCCAGCGACTCACCCAGTCGTTGATTTACTTAGGTAGATCGTGTAAATCCTCACGGGGGTTTGCCGATTGGGAACGGTCTTGGTTAGGATTAGAAGGAGTCATCACACTATGCTGTTGACAATCTCTATTTCCAAACCTATAAGTATCGGATGATTTGTTGCTAACTGTCTACTTGCAGGAATTTCTGACTGTTGCGGTTGATTGCTGAAAAGATGCTGATCCATCAACACATGCTCACACTTTAACTTCACAATCTAAGAAATCATGATCATTGGTTGGGCTTCATTTATGCTTCCACAACTCTGATGCAGAAGATCATGATCCAGAAAAGAGTGAGCATGCCAACACAATGATGTTCAAATCACATGGAGACATTACTACTCAAAGATGACTTGCAGATACTCACTTGGATGATGAACTCGAAGTAATGCCAAAGATCATCCAACTCACTGAACAAGTCATCTAGAGTCTGTTGCTGAATGTATGAAGACATGTTTGAAGAATCAAAGTCTACGAGCTACAAGATTTCAAGGATGCAAGAATTCTGTGCTTATCTTCTGGGGTGACCTCCCTTAGGGGGAGATTGTTAGGAATACGATTATTCAGTTAAAGACTCGGTCACCCCAAGTATTGCTAAGCATTACGTAGCTCGTAGAATTATCCTTATTATAGTTAGTACGTAGCTTATTAGTAGTTAATATATGTAAATAGTATTCGTAGAGTGGGTCGGGTCTTTACCCTCTGTCAGCTCACTCTACAGCTCGTTTCATGGAGCACCAAGTATTGTAGTATAAATACCCTCTCCCACCCAAGGGAGAGGGTTGGACCTTTCATTAGTTTCAAGCTAATACACACATTGTTTCTCTCTCAAAAAGGCTCCCACCTTTCTTTCTACATCTCTCTAATCTCTTCATCTAATTCGATCCATATAATCACAAGTAACCATACGTGTTTAAGATTATGAGTATCCTACATTTAAACACAATGTACAACCCTTATTCTATATTAATAGCATTAAAAACACCCCTACACCCAATATTACAATCATTTAAACACAATGTACAACCCTCCATCTTAACCTAGACACGAACCTGTGACCAAGACTCGACTCAATAAAACTCGACTCGATACACAAGGCTGTGAGCTCAAGCTCACGGCATCCCTTGTTTTCGCGACTCAATAACAACGATAACAACAAAAAGAAAGAAAATGATACCAAACAATTATTTAGCTTCATATTTATTAGTTTTAATCTTTATTTAATCAAAAACTCTTGAAAATTCATGTACTTATCTCCCACCGTCGCTAGAACGACAAAAAGGGTGGTGGGTTTTCCTACCTTCGACCGCCGGTATCAACAAAACCAGAGAGAGATGGTTTTGCTGATCTGGTTTTGTTGATGAACTTGGGCTGTGGAACCATGGTGTTGGGAGGTGTTTCTTGGCACGTGATGTACGTCAAAATGATGGGGAGGTTGTAAGGAGTGTGGTGGTGGTGGCGGTGAGTTTAAATGGCCGGCGGTGGTGTTTGTTTGGCCGAAAAAACGACTGGAGAAGAAGAAGAAATAGGGTGCGGCTGGTTTGAGAGAGAAAGGGTGTCAAACCCTAAGTGAAGGTATAATGAGGTTTATATAGGAAAGTGTTTTGGACCTTGTGTGAACCCTATTACACCCTTAGGGACTAAGATTGTAAATATATGCTAGGGTGGGAAGTGTAGTTTACCAAATCTTTTAGTATATCGTTCTCGAGGCAAATTTAGGTGTCGGAATGACTTCCCATGACATTTTTATTAATTCCATCGAAAACTTTTATTTCAGGGTACCCGTCGCTGCAACGCGCGGGTATCCTGCTAGTGAATAATTAATGTATGTGTGAATGAATTGACAACAAAAAATGAAACGCAAAATGCCATATAGAAATTTATTTATTTTTGCAAATAATATATTACTAGCAGGGTATTCGTGCAATGCGGCAGCGGGTATCCGGTGACTAATTTTGTGGTGAGCAAATAGTTTTCATTTATACCGCGTGTTGCAGTGGGGTTGATTTTTAGCCGACGTATATTTTCATTTTTTTTATTGTAGGTTTTTTGTTTCGTAATTTTTATGATATTTGTATAAATTTAAACCATAAGCCACTAGTAAAGCATCAATATTTAATCATCATATCACTTTGGTGGGGGCTAAACAATTAGATAATAAAAGCTCATAATTAGTATAGAAGTTTAAATGAAAAAGAAATGAGAATGTCGGAATAATTCTTTTAAGGGTAAACTGCAAAAATGGTCACTAATGTATCGCAAAAGGCAAAAAAGCCACCGAGTCCATTTTTTTGCTAACTTCCGTTAGTTATCCCGTTAATCAAGCGTATTATCGCCATTTTCACTCGTTTCTCGCCTTTGACTAGCAACACTTTATTTCAATGACCAAATTTGCAAAGTAATAACTTTAGTTTGCAGCCAAAACACACGTGTCAAACGAGGAGAATGTCTGGGGATTTTTTTTCAACGAGTAAATTTGTATCGTCAAACCTTTCCCTCCCAAAGTAACACGGCAACCGAAACGATTGCATAGGGACTGTTCAATTCTGTCTACATTCCGCTTATTTAAACGCACCAAACACCACACACACATTCCACCAAAACATACATAAACCCAAAGAACAAAAAACATTGAAGCAGATGGCTATCTACATTGGTTCGAAGGAAGAGGAGTACTAAAAAGTTTTGAGGAATGATTATCTAAAGGATTTACTCCTTGGTGGTTATGGCGCTGAACCAATTAACGAGTATGGTTCTTACAGGAAGGTACCGAAGCAGTTGAGGAAACAGATGCTTACTTAGGTGAGGAAACAAGATGGCTACTAGAGATGCTTTTGGGTGACACGGAGAAGGAAGAGGAGGATAAGAAGAAGGAGAAGCAAGAGACTGTGGATATCGGTTTACCATAATTTGATGAGTTGGAACAGAGGATCTCCCATCTTGAATATGTGTTCAAGCATCTCAAGGATAAGAAGGAGAGGAAAGGAAAGGATATGAAAAAAAGGAAGAAAAAGGACGGTGTGGAAGGCAGCGGGTCAAACTTCTAAACAATTGTGTGTTTAGATTTTATTTATTTATTTTAATTTGTAATCTTGTGAACACCTATAATTATCATCAATGAAATTTTATGTTTTTGTTTAGATGTTTTTTGTTTCAATATTTATGTACATAACCCAATTCAGATACAAAGACATAATGTTATCCATTCACCCTTGCAACAACCACAATGTACAAGGCCCTCAGATATACCAAAACATGGAGATAATTTGGTGCAGAGTTGTCTTATCTCCTTGTCCCAAACACCCATTTAGGGAACTGTGACATTGGACTGCAGCTTATAAACAAACTATTAGATAGGGGCTGTTTGGAATGAGTGTATACGTCACTCCCATTTAACATTTTCAGTTTGACTTTGAAAAGTCAAAATGCAATGGGTAAAAAGGAGTGTTGTTGCAGTTGAAAAGTCAAAATGAAAGTAAGTGGTGGAGCGGTTTGGGTCAGTTTGGATTTTGACCCATTTTAACAGTTTCATCCCAACTTCTCAATACATATAACATGATTAAACAAAGACAGACATGTAACATTGTTCAAAAGAAAATAACGTTAAACATACAGTACAAACATAGAATCCAAAAGACAATAAAGTTAAACATATTGTTCAAAGATCAGTGGCTAACACATGAAGAACTTGGAATTGCATGCTCATCAACTGACTTCTTCTTTTTAGTTGGCCTATGAAACTGAGTTCTGTGAATGGGTGGTATTATTACTGATGAAGCGAAAAGTACACCGCTTTTGGGGGGTCATTTAAGGCCGAAGTCGAGATTATTTAATCAAATATTGCCCTAAATCGTTCCTTTTGTCATTTTAGGTACTTTTGAGAGGAATTTTACAAAAGGAAGCATTTTGGACGTTTTTGGAGCGAAAAAGTGAAGAAAACGACAAAGTCTCAAAATCATGCTGGAAATTGCACTTGACGGCGTCACATCTTGCTAGTGACGGCGTCATGACTTGACAAAGGGGTGGATAAATCAATTACACGTGACGCGCCATAATGTTTTCTGAAGAGATCGTGACGACGTCACGTTATAAGTTATCAAGGTCATCACGAGTAAATGCAAAGAGAGACGGCCTAGAGTCCATAAAGAGTGACCGCGTCAGAAGTGGATCTAGGAAATACGAGTTTATTTTGGCGGTGAGTTGACGGCGTCACACCTATCTCTTGACGCCGTCAGGATACAAAATCTATATATAGTTTTCTAGTTTTCATTCATTTTGTGCAACTTTGAAGGGAGTAAACCCTAGACGAAATTTACAGATATTTTAAGGGTTTCAACCCTTTGTTTCATCCATGCTTAATTGAAGATAAGTCTTTCATCGAATCATTCAATATGTCTATGTGTTGTTTGATTAAATCTTACGCTTGTCGCCTCTTTAACATGCTAGGATAGGTTTTCTTTGTGTTTGCTTAGATGTAATGAAACTTAGATATTGATTATGGGTTGGTTGTTTGCTTATAATTGTTGTGGATGAATGAATTCGATGTTAGGCTTAAGAAAATTGGCAGACTTACAATTGGTAACTTGCTTGAACGTCTTAAGAAATATGATCGGAGGTGTACTACGATATATTGGTTGTATTTAATGCGTAGATAACTACTAATAAGGCCATGTTAGGAGCTAGTAGTAGGCTCGACATAGGAAGAGGTAGAAACTTATAGAGTTAGGGAAGATCGTACACGGCTCTACGAATGGTATTAAGGAATATAACCCGTCATCCATGCAATTGTAACAAACTAATCAACCTGTAAAAGATAGCTAGGGAGTAGTGAAATCTAAGTAAACACATTTTCTCTCATTATTTTTTTCACCACAATTAGTTTAAGTTTAGTTTATTTTATTTTGATTGCATTTTTAGTTAATTGGGTTAGTTGATTAGCAACTAATTCCGCCCACTCCTTCCAAAACCGAGATTTTACTTGCTTTCATTTAAAATATAAAAATACAAAAAGAATCATCACTCATCTCTAGACCTAGTTTTAGTGAGTTTTAACCCTAGCGAACACTATTCTTTGAGTTGAACGATCAATTCCCAGGTACTTGTCACTATACTATACTACAACGATCAGGTACACTGCCTGGTGGGGATTGCAAGCTTCTCAAGATCCCTTGAGAGGTAAAACCTTTTGCGAGGGCGCAATTCCACGCATCAAGTTTTTGGCGCCGCAGACCGGGGAATAGTTATTGTTTAGGTTGAAATCTATTTTGATTAGGTCTACTCATTAGATTCCTATCAAGTGAGATTTTTATTTTCTTTTTTTAGCTTTCTTGTAGTCTATCTTTTTCTTTGTGCCCTATGTTTGTAAAACCATTTTCAATTGTCACTATGGCGGACGAAATCCCATTTAGATCACTGACAATAGAGGAACAATTATATTTCACTAATAGATTTGCTTCTTGTCATTCCAATGAATTTTTGTGTGATCTTAGTGACATCCAAGAGGAGTTGGGGGTAAAGTTAGATGGGTTTTATGAATTCTATGCATGTGTGATTTCTATTAGACGATCATTATGAGGATCAATTCCTTTTAGTGAGACTTGTTGGATGAATTTTGAGAAAAGCTTCCTAACCATGACCCATAAGTTCAACGAATTGGTGGATTCGTATGAGCAAGATGACCTAGTTTCTAAGAACATGAACTTAGAATCAAACCAAGATTATGAGATGGTTAGTGTTGAACTACCTAGTTGCATGAGCGGGATAGATTTCACCAAAACATACGACACACATGAGGTTAGAGTTGAGCCACCTAATTGCATGTCATGGTTAGGCACTACCATAATACAAGATGAACACATAGGTGATATTGATGTGATGGAAGAGATAGTAGAAAACCCAAGCCCACTAAGTACCCAACAAGTCCTACCATCATTTGAGGCATACACACCGCCCGTGACTTACCCGGAAGAAGTAGATGAGACTAAAGGAACCCCAATTGAGGTAAAACCCTTGGACCAATCACCACTAGAGGATATAGGTTTGAATACTGGTAGTGATAACCTTACTCTTAGTTCTAGGGAATTTCCTAGTGTTGATGAACCAGAACCTCAATCTTTATACACCTTTCCATCCTTAGATTTACATCTAGGAGACAAAAGAAGAACCGACCCACCCATCAACCAATATTATCCGGGTAGTTTTAGGATGAAGAAAGCCATTCACTCACCCCCTTCACCTCACGTGGCATATTTCCACCCTAAGGGTGTGTATCGCTACTTCCACCCGCAGTTAATCCTAAGTGTAGGGAAAACCTCCCCTATTTCCGTTAAATAAGGGTAGAGTCAGGCTCGTGACTCGAACAAAAACAAGCGCTTCTTGGGTGGCAATCCAACCCATGTTTTAAATTGTTTGATGTTTTTATTTGATTGTTTATTTATTTTATTTTATTTGTTTCCGTATGCATGCTTTATTTTTATTGTTTGTGGATCATGTTTCATACTAAATTGTGAAAATGCTTTACCTTGTTGTTTGTCTTAACTTCATAAAAAGGTATTTCGCAAAAGATAAGTTTAAGGGAAATCTAAATTTGTTTTTAAGAACGGAATTTGACATGAACCACAACAATATTAAATGAACATGTATATTAGTATTTGTTTGAGTCAAATGCTTGTATCGAGTCATAATGATGTTTTGAAGGATTTTTCAGGAATTAAGGCGTAAGTTTTTCCAGAAATTTTCCGGAAACTTAACATGAGATTTCTGTCAGAACACTCTGACGACGTCAGGATCATAACCTGACAACGTCAGGTGTAAAATTCTGGAAATTTTGCAAGTTTTGTTTTTCTAACGGAGTCTCAAAGTTTTTGTTAATTCTTTAGTTTTATAAATTTCAGGAAATCTGCAGACATTCATTCCACAAGCATTACATCCTCATATATATAGATTGCCGCCGATTTTACGTGAGGTTTGCCATGTTTGTTTTCTCAGGTTTAACAGGTTATATTGGACAAGAAGATGATTTATATTTCTGGAGGGAAGCTTTCAACGTTCATTTTCTTGGAGGAGGATTTAACCATGTTATCCATTTATCCACACCGAACGAATCAGGGGAGAATTTTTTTTCATTCTTTTATCTTCATTACTTTTACATCCTTTTTATTGAACATTAGGGACAATGTTCAGCCTGTATGATATGATATTAAGTCACAAACATATGAATCTTTGTGGTGATTATGATTCATGGGTGTAGGAGAGAAAGAGAGATGTTGGAACCTTAGAGAGAATGAGAGAAAAACTAGAGAGTGTTAGATTGATATGAATGAAGGTCCAACCCTCTCCATATGTGGAGAGGGGTATTTATACTTATCCTACAAAGAAACATAAAAACGCCCACACCCGGGCTGTGGATCAGGCATACAGTGGGTAAGACCCGTCCTTCTTCCACGATGTTACTTAAACTAATTCTAACTAATAACTAAACTAACTAACTATGAGCTGACTTAAATGCTATTACTTCAATTTGGTGACCGAGTCTTCTATAGGAATAATTGTATTCCTAACAATCTCCCCCTAAGCGAGGTCACCTTGGAAATTAAGCTCTTTGATCTTTAAGCATTCATAAGTCATTGTAGCTCGTAGGTTCTGATTCTTCACTTTTCTGCACACTTTGTACTTCAAGCAATGTGAACTTGTGATTTGGATTCCTTTGTGACATGTGATCTTTGAGCTTCTTTGAGATCATCAGCCATAGTAAATCTCCAAGCTCATCCATAGTAGTAACGCCTTCATGTGATGTAGTGACTTAAGGACCATCATGCTCACACCCTACTGGATCAGGAGACTTAACATAAGAGTTGTGGATCAGGAGACTTTTTCATCAGAGTTGCGGAAACGTTGTTGGTAGTCTCTCAACATTTGTTGTAGCAAGTCTCTCATCGTCATTGATAGTGTGGAGGATGTGTGAGCATGAGGTATGGATTGACCTGATTCAGCTAGAAATAGGAGCCATCAACGCCATCTTTATATGTGTCCCTGAAATAAAACAGTTAGCAATAAAGATAGAGAACGAATATGGCTTTGTCATTCGTTCTGCGAGGACAGACTACCCTCCGGGTTTGTGAAAACCGACCTGTGATCAGGTAGAGTCTCTTTTAAAGTAGACTCTCCTTGACAAGAATTTTCAGCTTATAGTAATGAATTTTCAAAAGAATCCACTTTGGAATCTTCATACTAAGCATGTTCTCATACCGGAACGTCTCAAAGCAGACAACACGATATAGTGAATCGGTGAATTGATATTCACGGATTGATGAAAAATTGATTTATAGAAATCACTCGCGTGTCATATAATAAACAATTTTTGAGACACAACGAGTGTTTTATACTCAGAATCACATTTCCATCAAAAATACTTTTGTTTGAAAGATTATACACAATCAATGTGCTCAAAAAATTAGTTTGTGAGCACATTGAAAGGTTTTAGCAAAAGTATCCGTCAATCCATATCCTGGAACAAGTTTAATTTAATATTGAATCGCACCATTATTGCTTTCCAGTTGTCACTTGATCATTGATCCAAGATGGATCTCACATGTCACCTACCAAGAGCTTGAGTGATGTTCGCTCTAGAAGGATTTCCATCTTCATTGTGAATATTTTCATATCACTCGGATGTTCTGGCAATACCATAAGGATAATGCTTAGGACTCTAAATATTTTATCTTACTTTCCACATTGTGTGAAACAATAAGCATATTGGAAGTGTGTCCTATTGAGATTTATGGATGATCTCATGGCTGTAGACTCAATAGTGCATTTTGATCCGCTCCTGGAGACTGGGGAGGCGTCTCCTGTTTAGGTATCAACATAGCTCGCAAGGAGCGGTCGATACATTGCACAGGGTTCCCCGTGAGAATGAAACAAGTTATTTTAAGAGAACTTGAGTGGTTAGGAAGTTTGGTGCAGTACGTGATTGGGTCCATGACATCTTGTCTTCAATACCAGTGTTACCTTAGTAACCACTAGTAGCATATGAAGTTAAACCCGGTTTCTGCCCTAAGGTTGAATATTTGGATGGCTATTTCTTTTCACCCTTTCTCATTTCATTTCTTTTTCATTCTTCAACCCCTTCAGTGCTTACCGAGACTTCACCACTAGAACCTTGTTGGGTTTGTTCCAGTCCTAGCTCTATCTCTGTCCTCACTCTTCCCTTTCTCACTTTTCTCCTTTTTTCAATCATTCCTAAGGACTTCTAATCTATCTAGAGGATTGTCCCTGGGAAGATCCTTCCGGTTCTGGTGGATCATGGGAACTCATACCTAACCTTAACCATCCTTATAACTCCATGCATAAAGATAATGGTCGGTCGTTGTTATTACTTCCACAAACGCCTTTTGTTCCCCCTCAATATGTGCATCGATATTCGAAAGAGTTTAGCACATATGTGGGAGCCTATTTATTGAGTCCAAAAGATCACTTTGATTATTAGATTTCATATTTAAATCACATTCTCTCCCCCGATCAAAAATTTCAATCTTTTGAGATTTTGGATCTCAGTTGATTTAAATAAGTTTAGAAAACGTTTGGGAGAGAAATGCGGTACGTTTTAATATTTTCTGATTAAAAGGAACCTTTTTCATGCTCCCCCTCAATTTGTGAGGGAGGTTGTTATGTGTCAGATTTGATGAGTTTACAAACAATTTGAAGTTTTGATAATTTCTGAAAACTCTTTGAAAATTTCTCATTCTGACACATAACCATCACAAAGTGTTTTGTCGCAAGATTTTGTACAAAGAGCGGAGAGTTTTGATGATACATAAAATTTTAAGAAATCACTCTCCCCCTCAATCAATGACGGATGTTAAAGCTTAAGTAAATGATGTCATTGATTGAGTGAAAAATTTTGTCAAAATTTTGAGTGCAATTTGATTTGTAATCAAAATCTCATGGTACCACCAAGATTTGCTCAAGTACTTCCCGGAAAAATCATAGAAGGGAAAGTACTTGGCGATAAAAAGAAGATTTCTCTTCTTTATCAAGAAATAATGCACTGAAGCGTACATTAGATCGAGGGTGCATGAATATAAAGTAATTCATGCTCAGATGAATGGCACCCTTTGCTAGGAACAACCGTCTTTTTGGCAACGTGTTTTCCTCATTTTGAAAACCGGGTTGCTATCTGAAGTAATAGCAAGCCATATTTTTGAAGTCCGGGTTGCAGCCTGAAATGACTCCAAGCCATATTTTTAAGAATGTTTTGAGAGACAACATGTTTTAGAAAGAACTTTATTTGAAACCGAAAAACTCTTGCTCAAGCATATGTATGATTCCGTGTCATTATTGAATGACATTTCTAGAAACGTACATAATATTGATTACAAAGAGACATGTCGTGAGAAGAATATTTTTGGTTTTTATAATTTTCTAATTTTTATGGTTTATATTGGTTTTAGATTTTTCTATTTTCTTTTTGATATATGTTATGTACAAAGGATATGTGAAGCCAATCCTTCAATCATCATTCTCTTCTTAGAGAGACTTAAGAGTTTCTGGAGTGAGGCTCTTCATTCCAAGTCGTGGGAGAATGAACTGAAATCTTTCCCGAGAAAGAGCCTTTGTGAAAATGTCAGCTAACTGAAACTCCGTTCTCACAAAGTAGAGTTCCACTATCCATTTCTCCACTTGTTCTCTGATGAAGTGATGACGAATGTCTATATGCTTGGCTCTAGAGTACTGGACATTGTTGCAGCATAGGGCGATGGCACTTTTGTTATCACAATACATTGGGATTTTGTTGAGATCAAACCCATAATCTGATAATTGTGATCTCATCCACAAAATTTGAGCACAACACGAGGACATGGCTATATATTCCATTTCTGTGGATGAAATAGAAGTGCACATTTGATTTTTGGATGACCAGCTGACAAGTTTCTCACCCAAGAACTGAGCACCTCCGGAAGTACTTCTGCTAGTGTCTTGACACCCTGCATGATCAACATCAGAGTAGGCCGTGAGAGCCATTGCATTGTCTTTTGGGTACCAGAGACCCATGTGGATTGTCCCTTTGAGATATCTGAAGATTCTCTCGACAACTTCCAGGTGCTTTTTGGTGGGCTTAGATTGTATCTGGCACACATGCATACGACAAAAAGTAGGTCTGGCCTACTTGCTGTGAGGTACATGAGAGATCCAATCATGCTTCTGTATTTGGTTTGATCAATTGTTACACCAGCTGAGTCGTCATCGAGTTTGGATCTTTCAACCATGGGTGTATCAACGGTGTCACTTGAGTCAAAGCCAAACTTCTTGAGAATATCACTAGCATACTTGGCTTGATTAATAAAGATGCCTCTCGGGTTTTGTGAAACTTGTAGCCCCAAGAAGAAAGACATTTTTCCCATCATAGACATTTGAAACTGGGAGCTCATTTCTGTAGCAAAACGATCACATTCCTTGGAATCAGACGATGCGAAGATAATATCATCAACATAGATTTGAACATGAAGGAGGTTGTTCCCAGTCTTTCTAGTGAACAAGGTAGGATCAACAACACCCTTGGTAAATCGATTTGCAAGAAGAAACTTGGAAAGTGTGTCGTACCAAGCTCTAGGAGCCTGTTTGAGACCATAGAGTGCCTTCTTTAAGCGATATACATGATTTGGTCTTTCTGGGTCCACAAATCCTTCAGGTTGAGAAACATAAACCACCTCTTTTAAGTCCCCGTTCAAGAAGGCAGTCTTAACATCCATTTGATAAACGATCATGTTACTGCTGGCAGCATTGGCAAGAAAGATTTTAATGGTCTCGATACGAGCGACTGGTGCAAACGATTCTTCAAAGTCAATACCCTCTTGTTGACTGTATCCTTTTGCAACTAAACGAGCCTTATTTTTCAACACACCCCCATGCTCATCAAGCTTAACTTTGAAAATCCATTTAAGAGCAATGGTCATCGCATATTCAGGTGGTGGTATTAATTCCCATACATCAAGACGATCAAACTCATGAATTTTTTTCTTGCATTGCGGTGAACCAAGACACCTTTGTAAGGGCGTCTTTGAAGTCTTTGGGCTCGACTTTAGATAAGACTGAGTTGAAGAAACACCACAAGGCATCAGTGGCAAGTTGTTGTCTGGTGGATACAGGTCTTGAGGGGTTTCCTATGATGTTGTCAATAGGGTGATCATTTGTCCATTTTCTGCGATGTTCATGAGGTTGAGGATAGTGTACAGATATTGCATTGTTTGAATTTTTTGAGGAAGATGCTTCATTGGAGGATTCTAGTGCAAATACGTTTTCAAATGGTTCTTCATCAGGTGATGCAAAAGGATTGACTTCCCATGTGTTATCAGAAGTAACTCCTTGATGTTCAGAAGACGATTGTATATTTGATTCAATTTGAGTGTTGCTGCATTCTGGTGCCTCCGGATCAAGCGAGATGGAGACTGAAGGACCATTTGTATCATGTGGTGCATTCCTAGCCATAATATTAGGTTCAACAGCTGGCTGTACGGGTTCATGAGGTGGCTGTGACTCAAAGTACTCATCAAACATGGGATCAAACAACTTTTCAAGTCTTCACTCGAGGGAGGAACATAAGGAGTGACATAATTGGAGTTCTGTACAAGTCCCGAACTGATTGGTCTAGGAGATAAAAGATTTTGTGAGGGTCCAGAACTGGTGTGTCATGAAGCCGTATGCTCTGTCAGCTCATCAAACGTGACATGGATTGTTTCCATGATTTGTCGGGTTCTTTTGTTGTAGATTCGGTACCCTTTTTGATCTGCTGCATAACTGACGAATACCCCAATATCAGCTTTAGCTTTGAGCTTCCCTAAGTCTTCACTGTCGTTAGTTGGGTAGCACAGGGCACCAAATACACGAAGAAAGGAGAGATCAGGCTTTTTGAGATGCACCAGCTCATACGGTGTCTTGTTGTGGAGAGGATGAATTAATGATCGATTTTGAGTGTAACAAGCAGTAGCAATGGCTTCAGCCCATAGAAACATTGGTGTTTTTGAGAATATCAGCATAGTGCAAGCCGCTTCAACTAGTGTGCGATTCCTTCTTTCAACGACTCCATTTTGTTGAGGAGTACGAGGAATGCTCTTCTGATGACTGATGCCGACACTTTCGTAGAATTTGGTGAGATGTTGGTTAACAAACTCAGTTCCATTGTCTGTGCGGATGATTCTAACAGTTTTGTTGAGCCTTACTTGCAACTGCTTGATGATCTTGATGATGATATCGGGAGTTTCATCCTTGGATCTTAAAAATTTCACCCATGTGAATCTTGAATAGTCATCCACAATAACAAGAATATATCTTTTCCCATTGAAGCTTTGCACTCTCATGGGTCCACGCAGATCCATGTGAAGGGTATGGAGTACTTCGGTGTTGGAGTTAGTGGGTTTTGGTTTATGAGTTTGTTTCTTGCTTTTACCCAATTGACATGATGAACAAAGATGATCATTTTCATACTTCAGTCTGGGCATGCCTCGAATAAGATCTTTGCGAGAGAGCTTGTTTATGGTGCCGAAGTTTAAGTGGTTCAAACGTCGATGCCATAACCATGATTTACTTTTTGAGGCCTTAGAAAGTAAGCAAATAGGAGAGGACCGCATCATGTCTTCAATAGAGATGGTATACAGATTTGTACCACGACTTCCTTTAAGGAGATCAACTCTGTCCAATTCTCTAACGAAACATGTGTGTTTTCTGAAGGCCACTTCGAGATCAAAATCACAGAATTGTCCAACAGAGAATAAGTTGTGCCCAAGTCCTTCCACATAGTAAACTCTTGAAATCACGCTATCACCAAACACATAATCGCCATACCCCATAATAGCTCCAAAGTGGTCGGTACCGAATCTAACTGTCCCGATAAACTTTTTACGAAATTTCTGAGCCGAGAGCGATCCCCAGTCATATGTTTTGAGCAGCCTGAGTCCAAATACCACAGGACGATCTGTACGACCTGCATTTGAAACCAGACAGATATGGATAACTGAAAAACATGGATCCCCAAGTGTAATTGGGATCCAATAGGTTAGCACATGCATACTTAAGAGATTCATGATCAGTATTTTCATTGGTTCTCACAGCTGAACCGATACCAGTGGAAACTGTTGTCTTACTATCAAGGCATTGGGTCACTAAAGGGAATCTTCTACCAGTAGCCTTCCATCTCTTAACCTCTAACGACTTAGGGTCGGGTATGTAAGTCAATGGGCACTGGTTTCCTAGAGTGAATTTTCTTCCCGTAGGTTTCCACTGATATCCTACACTGTTAAAAACTTTTCCTATAGCTCTCCAAGTATTGTTATCCTTAGCAGATATAACTGGGGATTTATGAGATGATTGCAAAAATGACACAACACATTCATCATGATTACCAGAAATCAAACATTCATTACAAGTCTTACAAGTGTTAGTAATTTAGTGTAATTGAGGGATATAGTCATGATACTTGGAAATGGGTTTGGAGGTACGGAGTGTACACCCATCAAGTGAATGACATCCCGGATCGCAAAGTGTTATTTGCCTTAATCCGTAAATGTTTTGATAATAATTAAATGGTAAAGAATATTAGAATATTCTTTGATTAAGAATATTCTAGGAATATTCTCTTTAATTATTAAACTATGAAAAGAATATTTAAAGAATATTCCTTGGCATATTCTGGAAATATTCTCTTTAAATTTTATCTAAAGAATATTCTAGGAATATGCCTCAGCATATTCTAAGAATATTCTCTTTATTATATTAAAAATAGCATATTCTAGGAATATGCCTCAGCATATTCTTGGAATATTCTCTTTCTAGTTTATATATATATAGAACTTTTCATATCCATATGAAATAGACTGACACACAAATTTCTTCGGTTAAAATCTTTTCTTTGGGGTGTCTCTTGATAAGAGAAATAGATACATGAGAAAATAGTCGAAACACTAAATACTCTTTAGCGAACGGGTTCTTATATATTGCCAGTATAAAGAACAAACTCTCTGTCTTATCCCAAAGTGATATTTGTGTAACCCAGGCAATAAGGGTCGAATAATTACTTTTGGAAAGTGATACCACGATTCAGTGAGATATTCGGTTATTGATTATCTTTACCCTGCTACATGAAATGCCGAAAATATTCCAACATTCAAAAGTAATTATTTCTGTGATAATCAATGGCGGCTACAATGAAGCACATGACAGCAAATTTCTCCAAACTTGATAAGTTTGAAGGAATTGACTTTCGTAGATGGCAAAAGAAGATGCACTTCTTTCTCACCAGCATGAGCGTTGTTTATGTGTTGAGCATTCCTTGTCCTGAAGATGGTGGTGATGATGCTACTGTTGAAAAGATTCGAAAGAGGAGCAAATGGGAGAACGATGAGTACATAGCTCGAGGTTTAATCCTCAATGGTATGTCTGATTCCCTTTTTGATATTTACCAAAACCATGAATCTGCTAAAGAACTATGGGATTCATTGGATGCCAAATATATGGCTGACGATGCATCAAGTAAGAAGTTCCTTGTAAGTAATTTCACAAATTACAAAATGACTGATTCAAGACCAGTTATGGAACAATACAATGAACTTCTTGGTATACTTGGAAGATTCACACAACACAAAATGAACATGGATGAGGCTATTTCAGTCTCTTGTATCATTGACAAACTCCCTCCTTCTTGGAAAGATTTCAAGCATACCTTGAAACACAAGAAGGAAGAACTGACTCTTATTCAGTTGGGCAGTCATCTGCGTATTGAGGAATCCCTCAGGGCGCAGGATAATGACAAACCAAAGAGCAACAATGTTGCTGGTGCATCTGTTGTCAATATGGTGGAGCATAACAACTCCACCAGGTACAATGACAACAAGGGTAAACGTAAACATCAGAATAACACAAGGGATGACCCTAAAAAGAAGGCAACACCAACTTGTTGGAAATGTGGCAAATCTGGTCACATTAAAAGGGATTGCAAAGGTTTTAAAATTGGCAATAAAGCCAATGGATCAGGCACAAGTGGTTCAGGGACTGGTTCAACCAAACCTCTGAAAGGTCAGATAGTGTTTAATAAGTCTTTTCAGATTTAATATGTTACACATATATCTGAGGCATACTTTGTGCAGGATGATGATGTTGCGTGGTGGGTTGACTCTAGAGCAACTGTTCATGTGTGCAAAGATAGAAGATGGTTCAAGACTTACGAGTCACTGAATGATGGTTCTATTCTTCACATGGGAAATGAGTCAACAACCTTGGTGCATGGTCGTGGTTGTGTAGATCTTAGTTTTAGTTCTGGAAAGATTGTAACTTTGTTTAATGTTATTCATGTTCCTAATATAAGGAAGAACTTGGTTTCAAGTAGTGTTTTGAATAATCATGGATATAAACAAGTTATTGAATCTGATAAATTTGTTTTGTCTAAACATGGTGTGTTTATTGGTTTTGGCTATTTGTGTAATCAAATGTTCAGGCTTAATATTGTCACTGACATTGTAAACTCAGCCTTTTTGTCAACCTCTAAACAGAATGACTCTACCCTGTGGCATGCTAGACTTGGCCATGTACATTTTAAAAGGATGCAAGATATGTCTAAGGATGGGTTAATCCCAGCATTTTACATGGACACTAAAAAGTGTAAGACTTGCATGTTGACCAAAATTACTAAGAAACCTTTTCAGGGTGTTAAACGAGAGACTGAGCTCTTGGAGCTATACATAGTGAACTGTGTGATTTGCATGCCACTCCCTCTTTAGGGAATAATAAGTACTTTGTGACATTTATTGATGATGCTTCTAGGTTTTGTTATGTCTATCTGTTACATACCAAGGATGAAGCATTAGATAAATTCAAAGTATTTAAAACTGAAGTTGAATTGAAACTTGGGTCCCTGATCAAAAGATTCAGGACTAATAGGGGAGGTGAGTACATGGATACTCTGTATTTTCAGTCTGTTGGTATAATCCATGAAACGACTGCTCCCTATACTCCTCAACAAAATGGTATCTCTGAAAGGAAAAACAGGGTACTGAAGGAGATGGTTAATTCCATGTTGTCCTACTCAGGACTGAGTCAAGGGTTCTGGGGTGAAGCTATGTTAACAGCTTGCTATTTATTAAATAAGGTTCCCAACAAAAGGAACAAAGTCACCCCTTATGAACTCTGGACTAAAAAGAAACCCAACCTGAATTATCTCAGGATTTGGGGTTGTAGGGCTGTTGTAAGACTCCCTGATCCAAAATTAAAAACTTTGGGTGAAAGAGGAATTGAATGCATCTTTGTTGGATATGCTGAGCATTCCAAGGCATACAGGTTCTATGTTATTGAACCTAATGAATATGTTTCAATTAATTCAATAATTGAATCAAGGGAAGCACTATTTGATGAGAATAGATTCTCATCTGTCCCTAGACCAAGTTAGAGGATTCCAAATGGAACTGATGACACTGGTGTTTCAGAGATCTCTAATGAGGTCTCTGATGAGGTTGTGGTACAACAACCTGAACCTGAGCTCAGAAGGAGCAAAAGGGTCAGGACTCCAAAGTCATTTGGACCTGAGTTTCAATTATACTTAATTGAAGGAACAAGGGATGAGGTCTCTGACCAATACTCCTATTGCTTCATTGTTGAGGATGATCCCAAAACATTTGAAGAAGCAATGAATTCCCAGGATGTTGCTTTCTGGAAGGAAGCAATAAATGATGAGATGGATTCCATCATGGGCAACAACACTTGGGTGTTGGTTGATCTACCTCCAGGTTGCAAACCTCTAGGTTGCAAATGGATTTTCAAAAAGAAAATGAAGGTAGATGGAACTATTGAAAAGTTCAAGGCTAGGCTAGTCATTCAGGGCTTTAAACAAAAGTCAGGGATAGACTACTTTGATACTTATGCCCCTGTGGCACATATCAGTACCATAAGATTGCTGATTGCTTTGGCATCAATTCAAAATCTGATTATTCATCAGATGGATGTAAAGACAGCTTTCTTGAAAGGTGAATTGGATGAGGAGGTTTACATGAACCAACCTCATGGCTTCATCTTGCCTGGCAATGAAAACAAGGGGTGTAAACTGATGAAGTCTTTATATGGACTGAAACAGGCACCTAAACAATGGCATCAAAAATTTGATGAAGTGGTTTTGTCTAGTGGTTATGTTCTTAACCAGTCTGACAAATGTGTATATAGCAAATTTGATGAATCTGGTAAAGGAGTCATCATTTGCCTATATATTGATGACATGTTGATCTTTGGCACTGACCAAAATCAAGTTGACCTGACAAAGGAATTTTTGTCATCAAAGTTCTCCATGAAAGATATGGGGGAGGCTGATGTTATCCTTGGTATAAGGATTAAACATGAAAGTAACAAAATTTCAATCTCTCAGTCTCATTACATTGAGAAAGTGTTGAGGAAATTTAATTACTTTGATTGTACTCCAGTGAGTACTCCTATGGATACAAGTGAGAAGCTAATGCCTAATACTAGCAAAGCTGTATCTCAACTTGAGTATTCTAAGGTGATTGGCTGCCTAATGTATGCCATGACTTGTACCAGGCCTGATATTGCATTTGCAGTGGGTAAACTGAGCAGGTATACTAGTAATCCTAGTGCTCATCACTGGAAATCAGTTCAGAGGGTACTAAAGTATCTGAAGAAGACTATGGATTATAGTCTCTCATATACTGGTTATCCTTTAGTGTTAGAAGGATACACTGATGCAAGTTGGATCAGTAACACTGAAGACAATTCGTCTACCAGTGGCTGGGTGTTCCTACTTGGTGGAGGTGCAATTTCTTGGGCATCAAAGAAACAAACTTGCATCACCAGTTCAACAATGGAATCTGAATTTGTGGCTTTAGCAGCTGCTGGTAAAGAAGCTGAATGGTTGAAAAACTTGCTTCTTGAGATTCCATTGTGGCCTAAATCTATAGCACCTATTTCTATCCGTTGTGATAGCGCTGCTACATTGTCTAAGGCTTATAGCCAGATGTACAATGGGAAGTCTAGACACTTAGGTGTCAGGCATAGCATGATTCGTGAGCTTATCATGAATGGGGTGGTATCTATAGAGTTTGTTAGATCTCAAAAAAATTTAGCCGATCACTTGATGAAGGGTTTGGCTAGAGACTTGGTTTTAAAGTCTACTAAAGGGATGTGTTTAAGTCCAACTTAATCACTGAATGCTAAGACACCCAACTCCCTCCCGAGGAAACTTGGGAGCTGAGTTAAATGTGGAAAGCTGAACATTTAGTGGACTAGAGCACATGTTTTACAAACATCCCAAGGTTGTGCTCGGAACCTGCTGCAAAAGGAGGATGAAGTTTCTACTTCTTAATGGTTAATTTCTTTGAAAAAGTGCTAAGCAGGAGCATGAATAAAGAGGAACCACCTATGTGAATGTTGAAGTTTTGCCGCTTCAGGGAGCTTTGGACTTTTGGCTCTTACAACATTTATGAATTGGATATGGACGCATGGCTTGTATAGTGTCAGGATAGCTTTAGAGTATTGGAAAGCTTGTGTGTATATTATTTTTAGGTATTCAAATGGGTTGAAGGGTTCAATTTTTAGAACACCCCGATTCTCAAATATTTGGAATGGGTAATATACTAAGATGAAAATTCAATCTTCAAGACATTTTCATTTACGCATTAGTTTTGTTTTGGTTGTTTTCTCATGTATCGGAATTGCACTAAATTGGGGAGGATTGTTAGTAATTTAGTGTAATTGAGGGATATAGTCATGATACTTGGAAATGAGTTTGGAGGTACGGAGTGTACACCCATCAAGTGAATGACATCCCGGACCCAAAAGTATTATTTGCCTTAATCAGTAAATGTTTTGATAATAATTAAATGGTAAAGAATATTATAATATTCATTGATTAAGAATATTCTAGGAATATTCTCTTTAATTTTTAAACTAAGAAAAGAATATTTAAGGAATATTCTTTGACATATTCTAAGAATATTCTCTTTAAATTTTATCTAAAGAATATTCTAGGAATATGCCTCAGCATATTCTAAGAATATTCTCTTTATTATATTAAGAATAACATATTCTAGGAATATGTCTCAGCATATTCTTGAAATATTCTCTTTCTAGTTTCTATATATATAGAACTTTTCATATCCATATGAAATAGACAGACACACAAATTTCTTCAGTTTAAATCTTTTCTTTCGGGTGTCTCTTGAAAGAGAAATAGATACATGAGAAAATAGTCGAAACACTAAATACTCTTTAGCGAACGGGTTCTTATATATTGCCAATATAAAGAACAAACTCTCTGTCTTATCTCAAAGTGATATTCGTGTAACCCAGACAATAAGGGTCGAATAATTACTTTTGGAAAGTGATACCTCGATTCAGTAAGATATCCGGTTATTGATTATCTTTACCCTGCTACATGAAAAGCCGAAAATATTCCAACAACAAGTCGCATTAGAATTCGAATTAATTACAGTACGCTTAACGCAAATACTAGAATCAACACGATTCTTTTCATTCAAATCAATCTTATTGTTCATAAGGTGGTATTCTACTTTCTTCCCTTGATCATTCTTAGCAGGCGAAGTCCTATCATTCCTTGTGTTGCCTTTAGGCTTTGACTCGCTAGCTTTAGTGACATTGATTATTCCTGTAGAATTTACGATGGGAACATTAGATTGTTGCAAAGTTGTTTGGTTTCTAGGTGGTGATGTGCTATGCACAGAACTAGCCAAGGGTTTATTAAAAGTAACATGCTTCTTCAAATTCCTAGATGAGGATGTGCCAATTTTATCACGCATGTTGGGAATCTTGGGACATGTACCTATGGCATATTCTAACAACTCTTGTGACCTCTTGGTAAGAAAGCAAATATCTGATAGGATGTTATCAGATGGTCTTACCGTTCTATCTTCTTCTATGGTTTCACGGGTCATGTCAAGGCAGTTCTTAAGATGTCTAAGATAATCACTATGGACTAGCTCATTGTTCTTAAGGGGAAGGGGAATAAAGACAGCCTCACATGCATACTTTTTACAATTACAAACCACAGAATTGATATTGTCACTTACATTCAACGGCATTTTCCCTTTCACTTTTGTCTTTAGATTCTCAATTTCATTAAGCAAAGAAGTTATTTTTTCATTGGTTTTATCACGAGTGATCTTGATAGAATCATATAACTCTTTGTAATGTCGTTTAACTTTAGAATTTTCAGCTTGAAAACACTCATTTTCATGTTTAAGTAAGTTGATTGTGTATTAAAGTTGAAAATTATGAGAACCTGCAGACATTGGTTTATGGGAGTTGATCACAGCAATTATGGGAGACTTCAATTGGGCAATTTGAGCCCTCAATAACCTGAGCGTGTTCGTGTGAGCTTGAATTTTTTTCATCCCTTTTTTCTAATTCAAAATATGCATCAAATTCCGGAGCATCAGATGATGTTTTGGCCTTTGACATTTTCATTTTTTCTTCTAAATGTTGATATTTTAATTGTAAATTAAGATTATCAACTTCTAGTTTAGAAAGATGCTTGACCATGTTATCATGATCATATTTTTGAATTTTTTCAAGCAATTTCCCATTCTCCCCCTCAAGCTCAACAACACGATTGTGAAGGTTATTCAAAACAATAGACATTTCATGAAACTGACTAGCATTAAGAGAAGAATCTGTAGCAGTGTAAAACACATCTTGTGAAATACATTTAGCAATCAAGTTGTCATTCATGATGAGAATATTTTTTCTGGCAATTTCACTATGCTGAAGATCTATTGCTTTTAGTTTACACTCATTTTCCACATCTTTAAACACTTCTTTCATTTCCTTAAGCTCACTGTCAAGGGATTGTCGTAGACCCTCAAAGTGTTCTTTGATTAGTTTAAAAAATGGGATGACTTCAGTTAAGTAACACTCTTTAGTTAGCTCAAATCCCCGTTCACCCTCAGTGATTCCCGTTGGTGTGATTCTCTTTTTGCATGTTTTATCGAAATCAGTGAACATTTGACACAGGACATAAATGCTAATAAGAGTTTTACATTTCGTGGGAAGTGACAACTGAACTAAGTGCATCGGTGTATTGGGGGGATACACCGTTGGGGCAGCTACCTTTAGGGATGTCTTGGCCTTAATTTCCTCAGCTTTTATTTTCTCAATGTCTAGGGGCCAAAATACCTGTTCTGGTGTTAACTTAGTTTGTGGTGCAAAAACAGTCACTCGGTTTTGTTCATAATAATCATGGGGCTTAACAATGACTCGGTGTTTAATGCACTTTGGATCATTCATTTTTTTTTATCAAATCTCTCTCTATTGGCAGAATCAAGTTCCTCTAATTCTTCATCGAATGAACTATTTGGGGGATCATGATTGGGAGTAAGCATAACCTTAACATCCTAGAGGGCGGGTTGAGAGTCTCTAACGCTCTTAAGGAAATTTGTTTTAGGCATCCCCAAATCCTTATTACTATGCTTATCTCGCAGTTTCATGTGCTTTTCCACCATTTGAGCTGTTTGAGGTGTTTGGCCAAGAACATACAACTTGTTTTCAAGTTTTTTTTCAATTGCTTAAGGTTGGAAAATTCGTTTAATAGTTTAGTTTCCTTTTGTTGAAATTCACTTTTTAGGAGTTTTACACTATCCTGAATTTCCTGTTTTTCCTTATAAGCACGTTCAAGTTGATTTTGAATAGATTTAATCTCTTGTTTAAAGGCCATTTCCTTCAAATTTTGTTTAGTGATGTAGGCATGCATTTGCAATTCCATTTTTTGTTCACGTTCTGTAAGCTCAAATTTAGCACGTTGTTCATAGAACCTTACTTGATCCCTAAGAGTATTTATCCTGGTGGTTAGGGTATCATCTGGTGCAACAACCGTATACTCATTTAAATCACACATTTCTTCATCAGCAGAGGATATATCACTTTGTACAACAGACTCGACGTTGTGCTTCACATATTGCTCATATGGGACAATATTGCTATTCCCCAAATTTGCAGTATCTAATTCATCAACGTTCGTTTGTTGTACATCGTTACATATCGATTGCTCATGCATCACATCATAGTCGCACACAACATAAGACTTTCCACAAGATACGTCAGAATACCTGTCGTGATCCAAATGTTGCTCAGTTGGGAACATTTTGATGGCTTCCAATTTAGCCTCATTTGATTCACAAACATTATTTTGTCGTATATCACAGAAGTTCTTCTGTTCATCACATTTATCATATAGTTTTAGTACCTCATATATGATGGATGAATTGGAGCGACCGGATTGTTGTGCAGGTGAGACAATCGATGATAGATTAGCCATGAAGATTGTCTGAGCGGTGGGTTCGTCATCAACATCTGAGTCGAAAGCATCACAATCCTCTGCCTGGAAGATGTTTGGATCATTAAGAGCTAAATCCTGAACTGGTTGTTCATCCACATCATCATCAAATGTCTTTCCATCATCCCCAGCAATGAACGCCAATTCTTCCTCATTAAGCACAACTCCATTCTCTTGAGCTTGCATGAGCAACATTTTGTCCTTGAAATAATCTGAGTTTTGAGGACGTTTTGGCAGAGAGCAATTCCTGGCGATGTGACCTAGACCCCCACAGTTGTAACATTTTGGTTGCCTTCCTTGTCCCTGATTCAAATTTCCAACTCTGTTCTGAAAGTTACCCCGCACAGCATTTCTTTGATTCACATTCTGTCTTCCCTGAATGTTTTGCACCATTACTTTTCCGTCTTCCACAATGGCTTGATTACGTGGATTGGAGGAAGTTCTGAGTTGATTGTTGGAAGATGGGAGTGCAGCTTTGAAATGTTGAACCAGTAGAGATACTTGATTGGAGAGATTGTCAATCATCTTGTCTGTATGAGAGTATCCTGAGTCGAGATGAGTGTTCATGGCAGCTGATGACTGTAGCGATGAGTGATCCATTGATGACACAGGTTGATTAGCTGGCACCATGCTACTCATGAAAGCAAGTGAGTCACTGGTGACAGTTGGATTGAGTTTCTCTCTTAGTTGACGATCATAAGCAGCATGCTTCTCATGTTGTTGCAAATAAGCAAACAATTGCTCATAGTTCGTATTTCTCAATCCTTTGTTGAGCTTGACAGCAGTGACAAACCGATCCCACTCAGTTGACATGTTGTTCACAAACTTAGAGTTGAGTTGAATGTTGGGCATTGTCATTCTGATCATTCTCATGTCATTAACCAGCTTGTGAAATTTGACATAGTAATCGGTAATGTTTTCACCAGGATTCATTTTGAAATGCTCAAACTCATCATATAATTGAGATTCACGGTCTTCTTTGGTCAGCTCTGAGCCAGAAAGAAGCATTTTGACATTATCCCACACCGCTTTGGCTTCAGTGTTGAAGTTGATTAGCTTGTACACATCTTTGGGTAACCCTTGTATTATTATGTTGGAGGTACGAATGTCAGCATCATAGCGCTTCTTTTCAACATCAGAGAGATCATTGTAAGTGCGTGTTCTATCAATTCCCTGAACCACAGAGCCATCCTCAGCAGTGGAGATAGCATCTCTGGCTGTACCCATCTGCATAGGACCTTCATCGATAGATCGTAGAATGTTCTCACCATTTTCTTTACCCAAGCAGTACAATCTGATTCTTTGCGCCCATGATTCATAATCTGTCATGTCTAGCATCGGAGGTCGGGTGTCGGACCCAGCAGCTTGAATGTCATCTGATACAGTCGACATCTTAAAGTCTTCAAACGGGATTTTACAGCTTTAGTGACTTAAACCGAGAAATGATTCTTTCTAGGGATTTTACTAAAGTCAACAAAAGAAACTGGAAGATATATTCAATAGATTATACTAATAGAGAGATACCAGATGAGTCACAGTTTACATCAAGTGTTAAGTTGTGACAAGTCCAGTTGCAATATATCCAATTGAGATTAGTCAAGTCGTAAGGATTATCTCACAACGTCAGATCACAATTAGATTAATTGAAACGACAAAGGTTACAACAATACACGAATTGCAAATTGATTACCCAATCACATGAATCTCATCACTTAGTAAATTGCCAGATAATGTGAGATAGTCGCAACTATATGCACTAATCGCAGTAGGAGATAAACACAGGGTGAGCAAATCGCAGTGGAGGGTAACCGCAAGGTAGGTAACCACAGAGAAAGGTAATCACAAGGTGAGTTAACCGCAGGGAGCAACTAACCGCAGAGTACACTAACCACAAAATGGATTACCCGCAAATCACTAACCACAACAAGTAGTAAACCGCAGAAACTAAACGCAGTCCACTAAACCGCAGAAGCTAAACGCAGTCAGATAGTCTCAGATACCAACCGCAAATCATCTAACCGCAGGAGCTAGTCGCAGTTGACAATAGTCCAAAAATGTCACTTTCCTTGCGATTTGTTTGTATTCCCAAAATAGTAATCGCAGACAAACTAACCACAGAGATCTGGAGCTAATCGCAGTTAAGCAATGAAACAGTGGAGTTAATCGCAACAATGAAATTCGACCCAAACTCAATCCAAACTTCAAATAAGCTTATGAAAAAGTAAAACCAACTGAAACACAATGTTGTACTAACGCCAAGGATCATAAAAGTACATTTCTAACACATCTAATAACACAAGAAAGATCAAACCAAGATGTTTTGAATAAAACTCTTCTAACTCACAAAAACTACACAAAAACCACACCAAATCCGAATATCCAAGGCCTTAAGATGAAACCATGGCTCTTGATACCAATTGTATGATATGATATTAAGTCACAAACATATGAATCTTTGTGGTGATTGTGATTCGTGGGTGTAGGAGAGAAAGAGAGATGTTGGAACCTTAGAGAGAATGAGAGAAAAACTAGAGAGTGTTAGATTGATATGAATAAAGGTCCAACCCTCTCCACATGTGGAGAGGGGTATTTATACTTAACCTACAAAGAAACATAAAACGCTCACACTCGGGCTGTGGATCAGGCATACAGTGGGTAAGACCCGTCCTTCTTCCACGATGTTACTTAAACTAATTCTAACTAATAACTAAACTAACTAACTACGAGCTAACTTAAATGCTATTACGTCAATTGGGTGACCGAGTCTTCTATAGGAATAATTGTATTCCTAACACAGCCTAAGTGTAAGGGGAGGGTAAATGATGATACCTTAGAGAATACAATTGCACTTGAGTTTGTTTGTTCAATAGTAGGTGTGTAATAAAACTAAGAGAAATACTTGTTAGGGCAATTTTAGCACCAAATTAAAAATTTTTTTTACAACATTTAGGAGTGAAGCTTTATCCTTAATGAGCATCTCATGGATAGGAATTGTATGACTAGCACAAAAAACCTTACCACTCAAAAATATTTTCCACCCAAATTTGTGAGGTTCGCCTTTAGATTTGTTAGGAAAAGCATTCATTATTAGTGCTTATGAGTGTACTGGTAGTACTTAGATTCTAGAACTTGCGTTAGTGATGCATCCCGAGACCGCTAGTGAGACTACATTCGTGTAGTTAGGATTTACTACATGATAAGAGGCATTAGGATCACTCTTGTGTTAAACCCGTATCATAATTACTTGACCATTTAAGTCAATGACCTTGACTAGTAGAGTCAATTAATTTTTCCCACATCTTTGCGATGTACTCATTTTTAGTACACGATACTACTAGTACACCCCTCCGAGCCTATCTTTTCATTTCTAACTTTAAGCATTTTACTTAAAGGAAGAATTTGTTTACAATCCACCCCAAATGTACACCCAAATCGCCTTAGCCTTCCGTGTATGCACTCATCTTTAGTGCATTATTGTTATTTCTTTAAACCCTTAGTTAATTATCTAATTGATTACATGGTTGCTAAGTCGAGTCATATCTTGTACATATTGTTTTGGGACAATTGGGACACATGGGTAAAGTACTATTGTTATGGAGTAATGGGGAAGAACATCATATATTACCCCCTTATGTGCGTTAATCTTAAAAAGTACTCTAAGTATTTTGATTATTTTGATTCGAGTCGTTAGAATAGTTGATTGTAAAGTATGTAAAAGTTCAAGTGTAAGGGGAATGCAAATTCCCTATGATGTATTATTTTGGATGGTAGGGTAAGAGTGTACGCAAAAAAATAAAATAAAATAAAATTAAAAAAAAAATAGCGAAAAATTAAGAAAAAGAAAAACAAAATTGTGGAAGGATTTGTGTGCAAACACTTGGGATGTTAATCTTAGTAATGTGTTTGGGATATTTATGAATGAATGTAATTTAGCACGCGGAATTTACTAAAACACACTAAAGGAACAAAGGTGGTGAATAAGTAAACGAGAATGAACACAACATGAATAACACAAAACGATTCAATATTATTGATGAAATAATACGGGTGATCTAAACTATCACCAGGATTACAAGTGTAACCTTGAATCTTTGATACGTGAAAGGTTTTAAAGATGGAAGTTATGCATGAAAAACTATGGGAAGGTTATGGGAAAAGATATCTAAGAAGGTGACTTAAGGGTTCCTTTTATAGTATAAGGAGCCTGATTGATGCTAAACCGTCAACCAAAATCAACCACGGATGTGGTCAAGATGGTCAAACAGCCTAGAGTCAATGCTCCGCAGAAGTATAGTGTTTCCTCGGGTCGTTATGTCCCGACGAGGTGTGGATGGTTATAAAACGGTTTCGTGATCGGGTGAATCTGGATAAAAAGAGGTTTGAGATTGGTTACACTAAGGATTTACACAATGAAATAGCTTAAAGAAGCTATAAGAATAAGACTGGAAGCTAGAAAAACCAGAAACGTTTAAAACTTAAAAACGTGTACGTTCACGTTTAAATAAAACGTAAACGTACAAAATAAAAAGTGAAAACTGAAAACTGAAAACACCCAGGGGGTGAAAATGACTTTTTTACAAACTAAAAGGCAAAAGAAAATTTTTAGAAAAAGAAAATAAATTTTTACACTATTTAATTATTTAATATTAATTAAATACTAATTAATACTTATTATTAATATTAAAAACACTTAAATATAATTTAATACTAATTAAATACTAAAAAGGTGAAAATAAAATTTCTAAAATTTTAAAATAACTAAAAATAAGTTTTAAAATTAAAAATATGTATTTTTGTCCTTTTGTGGTTTTTCTATTAATTAATTACTAATTACCTAATTAAATTATTTTAAATTAAGAAAATAGAAAATGAACAGTAAAAATTCTAATAAAATTTATAAAATTATTTTACAACATATAAAAGCTATAAAAATATAAAAACTAGGTTTTACTTAATAAAAACAAATTATGCTATTTTAAACTAATTATTAATTAATAATTAATAAAACTAAGATTAATTCTAATAAATACTAAATAGCAAAATAAAAATCTGAAAAAATTATTATAAATACTTTAACTTAAGAGGAAATTAAGAAAAATATAAAAAAGCTAAGTTCTTATTAAAAATATAAAAAGGAAAATTAAAATTTAAATAAATTTAAATAGAAACTATCACTTAAAATTACTTTGTTTTTTTTCTGGATTTTCTTTTTGGAAACTTAACTTACACCTAAAAACATGAACTTTTTATAAAAACAACTTTAATGGAACTCAAAAATAAGAACTTGAAGTGCTTATTGGGTCAACAGTTTACTTTTGTTGACCAAGATGGAAATAAAGCTCAAATCAGCTTAGGTGGGACCTACAATGGGTAAAACTGATCCAAATAAGTTGTTAGAACATGTATAAGTTGGAAAAGGAACTTGGAGTTCACAAAATAAGCAAATAAGCCACAAGATAAGCACTTTGCAAACTCATGGCTGCACAGAATTGGGACAGAAAAGAGGGTCTGATTTAGGTGGGTCCCAGAGGGTCTCAGGTCAAACCAATGGTCAAACCATGCACCCTACCAGGAGGGGGGTTGAAAGGAACAAGTTTTGAGGACCGAGGACCACTGCGGTGATCAGAAACCACCACCAAAGTGGTGGTGGTAGGGTGGTGACTGCTGCAGCAGGGCAGACCTTGCCCTGCAAGTGTCTTTGGGGCTAAGTGGGGCCCAGGGTAAAATTCTCAAAAATCAAAGAACCATAGGATCTTGAAATTGAACTGATAGACAACAAATGTGAACAATTTTCAAGCAATGAAAGCAAACATAAAATTCAAAACAATTCTTTGAAGTTTTGTAAAATTTTGAAAGATGCAAATTTGACTTTTTAGTTGAACATGCTATGTTGACTAAAATGGATTTGTGATGATCTAAACTAACCTAATATGTTATAATGAGCTGTTATGAGACCAAATTAAGATTGATGTATCAGTTTAAAACCAAATGGGTGAAAATGGGGTACCAACAGATCCACAGTGAACTGTTATAGGCTTTACATTGAGATTTTGACTTTTTGTTGAAAACTCACAAGGTTTTATGCCTCTTCTGACCTAAAGGGACCTAGTTGAGACTACAAGAACCAAAAATAACACCTCATACATCCTGTGACTAGGCTAAATCAGCCAATCCAAACACCCCTTATGAAACTTGATTTGATGATTTTGCAAGCAGTTAAAGGACCTAGATCATATAAACATTTAATTAACTCAAAATACATGAATATGCACTAGTAAACAGCAATGAACACAGATGATAGCATAAGATCATACACATACACTTGATAAAAGTCTATGAGATCAGGACTTACAACATGAATTCAAGCTCAGAACTGAAAACCAAGGGCCAAGAACACACCCTATAGCCTTCCACAAGGCACTAATACCATGTCATTCCAAAATCAAATGTGCTTCTTGCTTCAAACTTCTCATCCACAGATTTTTGAATTAAACTCTATTTTTCTAGTGATTTTTGATATTTTTGCTGTTTTGATTTGAAACTGGTTTAAATGCCTGAAATAACTTACAGAAACTTACTAGGAACCTAATTTAAACTTAATGAATCCTTAACACCACTTATAACAACATATGATTTGAACTTGGAAATTTAAGCTTGAAAGTACAATAACTGAAATGTGAACTGGAACTTGAAATTTGGTGTTAACAAGAGTTAAAATTACAATAATAAACTTGATACAACAATTTAAAACTAAAGATTACATTTGAAATAGGAAAAATAATAAAAACGACACAAGAGTTTTTTTTTTAACTAAAACTATTCTAATCTAATTACTACTCCTTTTCTTCTTTTTCTTGATATAAATAGGACCTGGAGCTCCTTCTTGACTTTTCCACTTGTTTTGTGACCGTAGGATGCTTCAATTCAATCTCCACCGTTCAAATAAGTTTTTGGCGCGAAATGGTATTTGGCAGAATTGGGTGGAGTTTGGTAGAGGGCAATTAATGAGGTTTGGTGCATTTAATGGAGGGGGTGTGTTGGTGAGGGATTGGTGAGGGTTTTGTGGAGTTTGGAGAGGAGGGGGGAGACATGGAGCGTGGTTTAGGGGTTGAGGATGGGTGAACAGTGGTCTGTTTGACCACTGTGTGTTGACCGGGTATATATTAAAAAGGAGGAAGGGTTTTGGGCCGGATTGTGTTTGGGCTAAGGGTGTTGCTGGATCAGATTTGGGATTAGGCTAAAGGGTGGTTTGGTTTGTTAGTTTGTTTGTTTATTTTGCAAAAACCACAAGGACCACTTTTGTAATTTAGTGAAAGTTGGGGGTGTACTGTGGTGTTTTTCCCAAGTAACCATAAGGACCAAACCTGCCATTTATCAATTGTACAAGGACCAATGATTTCAATTTTTACTTTTCAAAATTTCTCGGGGACCAAAAATGATATTTTTGAAAGTTAAGGGACCATTCTTGCCATTTTGTCAAATCTTTTATCCAAGGGCATTTCTTGCCAAGTTTCATTTTCCAAAGGACCCTGAATGATTTTTCTTTCAAAAATATCCCACCAGGGACCAAATCTGCCATTTTATGAAACTCCAGGGACCAAACTGTAAATTCTCAAAACTTTTCCAATTTTTCACCAAAGGACTAAATATGACAACTTATGATTGAAAAAGGATCTTTGGTGATAATTTTCCATATTTTGAATTACAAAGGACTAATTTTGTAATTTTATGAAAGTTGGGGGACTGAAACTGCCAATTTTGCAAACTTTGTGCGTTTTTCATTTGTTTTTGCTCATTTTGCATCTAAAACATATAAAACACGATTTTGAAATATTTTTAGTATTTTGATGCATTTCTGAGTGTTTTTGTATGTTTTGCAGTTCAGATTAGACCAAAAATGATGAGTGTTTGAGCACTCATCAATCCCCCACACTAAACTATTGCTAGTCCCTAGCAATAAAATGTTTTGAAAACTTGATGGATTTTAAACTCTTTACCAAAAGCCATCACTTCTGGAGTAGCCAGGTGTAAGAACTGTGGCACACCTGATAACCGTGTGATTTTGAGCAAACCACCAGCTGTCAACGGATTTGATTTGTTTTTACCAAAAGCCGTTTGCTTCTGGACTAGCCAGCTCTTGATGGAATAGTCAACATCTTGGTGTGCTGATTACCAATTATGGATTTTCCACTGCCTTTACCACAAGCCATAATCTTGCGGGCTAGCCAACTCATTTGCTTTTTGGGATATGGGGAGTTGAGGAACCATACAATTTTGGGCAAATTGCAAGCCGTAAACGGATTTGAGATGTCTTTACCAAGAGCCGTTTGCTCCTGGACTAGCCAGTCCCTTTTGTCAGTTAGACAAGGCGGACTGATTACCACAAAATTTTGAACTCAAGTGAATTTTTTTAAAAATTTTTAAAATTTTGGCTAAAACGGGGGTATTATATAGTAAAATGTGATAAAATTCGCTAGAATAGCGAATACCCACCCCCCCCCCCCCCCCACACTTAGCATGAATATTGTCCTCAATATTCAAAGTCCCGGCTATTATGCCGACATTTTGAACGTAAAAGGGCAACATTACAAACTAAGCGTGGAAAATACCATTTTTTTTCCACTTCATTTGTAACCATAGCATGGGGGACTCCCCCACACTTAGGGTGAAAACCCTATAAGCATGCTACTATTTTTGTTTACCGAGTTGCTAGCTTGACTCGACCCCGAATTCATTTGTCCTTGGGGAAGCATGATGTGGAAGAAACAATCTCAATCGGACTTTCATTCAAGATGTTGGGACAAATATTTGAAGCACGTGAAAGTTCCACACCGATGAGATAAGTACCCGGCTCAAGATAATGATATATGAAAATGCTGGGATCAAAGATAGTATCCTCACTCCCAAAGGAGTGAAGAAGAGAAGAAATCACCTGGTAGGTGAAGGAAAGAAGAGAGATATGAATAGCAATTAAGATAAGAACTTCCTCCTCAAGAAATGTATATTCAAGTGGAGGAGGCAAGTCCTTGAGCTTGATCTCAGGAAATTTATCAGTTTCCTCAACTGATTTGATTTCCTCATTATGAAGTTGTTTGGGTGGAAGAGGGGGGGGGGGGGATGGATCTTCGTTTAACAAACTTTCTAGAAAAAGAATGTCCCCCTCAGGATCAAGATAATTATCATCAACTTCATATGAAATTGAACTATCTTCAGTAAGAAAAGCCTCGAATTCGTCCAGATCATTTTCACTTTCCGGAGTAAGTGGATTGATCTGAGTAAGTTCAATCGAAGGATCACGAGTAAGTAAGAATTCTAACTCTCTCAAATCCGCATTAAAGTCAAAGACTTCATTTTCATCCCTTGGTGGGATGGGATCCATATGAGAGAGTTCATCAGCGGACTCTTCAAGAAGAAAGTCAACATCAGAGTGGAGAAGTGATGCATCAACAAATTCAATGTCTCCATAAGATAAACAATCATCACTGGAATCAGAGACAGTCTCAATTTGATCATTTGGATTATTAGGGGGTGAAGGAATATCACACACTTGATAAAAAGTCCCCTGTGACTCTCCTGGGATTGGGACAAGGATCTCAACACTAGACTTTATTAATTCGTCCGATTCCTTATTAGGAACAGTGCTAAGATGCTCATCCCCCATGTTTAGAGAGTGAGTGTGAACTTCGGGTGTGATAACAACAGAATCAGGGAGTTGAGAAGGACTAGCATTCATGGATTGTACAAGTTCCATTTGATCTTCTGCTAGTGATTCAGTTATATTCTTTTCTCCCTGTATATCCATGGAAGGAATCACAACTGATGAATCTGATGAATCTTTTTGAATAATAACAATGTTATCTTCATCATCATCACTGTCATCATCGTCATCATAAAGAGCAGCATAGCGAAGATTAGCACGTATTTTAGCCGCTCTTTGCTCAGCAAGTAACTCTTCCATGCTCATTTCGTTTCTGGCATCTCGTTCTTCGGCAAGTAATTCGGCCATGGATTTCACACGAGAGTATTGAAACGATGTAGTAGACAACTCCTCCTTAAATTCTTTCAATGTTTCAAGAACCTCCTGACAAAGGTCTTGCGGGTATTGAGGAGTTGCTTGGGTAATTTGGTACTGTGGAGGTGGGTCTTGTAACGAATAGTCGTAATTGTTACAAGGAAATGGATTCCCTGTTTGACAATCAGAGCTAGTGTGTGGACCTCCACAATACTCACAACAGTAAAACTGATGTGGCTGTGAGTCATATGTGCTTGAGTCATAATTGTTATCAGGAAACTGCTCATAGACAAGCGTGTTGCCTGATAAACAATCAGAACTGTAATGTGAACCACCACAGTACTCACAACAGTAAAACTGTTGAGTCTGGCTTGGTGTATCTTGATACGAAGCATCATTGAAGTTTGGATAATATGATTCTTGCTCGTATGAATGTGATGGGTAATAGGAAAAATTTGAAGAGTCGTTGAATGAGTTTTGATTAGGATCATAAGCAAATGAAGTACTCGACCCACAAAACAAACAACTCCCGTTTTGAATATCATTACCACATTGTACACATGTACACCAACGACATGGCAAACCAAAAAGCGGCTCACCACAACCGACACAAGGAACAAAATCTGGAGGTGGGACAAGTGGTGTGCTCTGAGAGCTAGGAATTTCCACCACTTCCGTTATGGTCTCGGGTTTTTGTTTTTGATAAATGTGAAGATTAGGCAAGTCGTGCTTTTTAGTCATTGCCCTAAGCTCAGCACGTTTGCTTGACAAACTTTTGACCGTAAACCGTGAAAGGTTAGGATCAATTCTTGAAGGTTTGTCATTAATAGCATGTATCTCGGGCTTGGAAGAATTTGGTGAATCATTGAGAGAATTTGGACTTATAAACAGATTGCACAAAACATAAAATCTGTTACTACAATTATTGCCACATTTCTCACAAATACACCGGAGACAACGAAAGCCGTTCTCAATCGGGCTTTTACAGTGAAAACTCGTGTAGCCGTGAGACGCCATATGAATTATGCATGAGATGGGTGTAAGAAGGTAGAATCAAATGGATAGAGGGTAAGGAAAAATATTTTTGGGTTTTTATGAAAAGATATGAACAAGGATGGATAAATATACAGCGAGGTGAATTCCAAACTCACTAATCAGCAAACCGTTTTTAGAAAACGCGTACGACCTCCCTGGCAGCGGCGCCAAATTTTGATTGATGCTAAACCGTCAACCAAAATCAACCACAGATGTGTTCAAGATGGTCAAACAACCTAGAGTCAATGCTCCGCGGAAGTATAGTGTTTCCCCGGGTCGTTATGTCCCGACGAGGTGTGGATGGTTATAAAACGGTTTCGTGATCGGATGAATCTGGATAAAAAGAGGTTTGAGATTGGTTACACTAAGGATTTACACAATGAATAGCTTAAAGAAGCTATAAGAATAAGACTGGAAGCTAGGAAAAACCAGAAACGTTTAAAACTTAAAAACGTGTACGTTCACGTTTAAATAAAACGTAAACGTACAAAATAAAAAGTGAAAACTGAAAACTGAAAACACCCAGGGGGTGAAAATGACTTTTTTACAAACTAAAAGGCAAAAGAAAATTTTTAGAAAAAGAAAATAAATTTTTACACTATTTAATTATTTAATATTAATTAAATACTAATTAATACTTATTATTAATATTAAAAACACTTAAATATAATTTAATACTAATTAAATACTAAAAAGGTGAAAATAAAATTTCTAAAATTTTAAAATAACTAAGAATAAGTTTTAAAATTAAAAATATGTATTTTTGTCTTTTTGTGGTTTTTTTATTAATTAATTACTAATTACCTAATTAAACTATTTTAAATTAAGAAAAATAGAAAATGAACAGTAAAAATTCTAATAAAATTTATAAAATTATTTTACAACATATAAAAGCTATAAAAATATAAAAACTAGGTTTTACTTAATAAAAACTAATTATGCTATTTTAAACTAATTATTAATTAATAATTAATAAAACTAAGATTAATTCTAATAAATACTAAATAACAAAATAAAAATCTGAAAAAATTATTATAAATACTTTAACTTAAGAGGAAATTAAGAAAAATATAAAAAAGCTAAGTTCTTATTAAAAATATAAAAATGAAAATTAAAATTTAAATAAATTTAAATAGAAACTATCACTTAAAATTACTTTGTTTTTTTTCTGGATTTTCTTTTTGGAAACTTAACTTACACCTAAAAACATAAACTTTTTATAAAAACAACTTTAATGGAACTCAAAAATAAGCACTTGAAGTGCTTATTGGGTCAACAGTTGACTTCTGTTGACCAAGATGGAAATAAAGCTCAAATCAGCTTAGGTGGGACCGACAATGGGTAAAACTGATCCAAATAAGTTGTTAGAACATGTATAAGCTGGAAAAGGAACTTGGAGTTCACAAAATAGGCAAATAAGCCACAAGATAAGCACTTTGCAAACTCATGGCTGCACAAAATTGGGACAGAAAAGAGGGTCTGATTTAGGTGGGTCCTAGAGGGTCTCAGGTCAAACCAATGGTCAAACCATGCACCCTACCAGGAGGGGGGTTGAAAGGAACAAGTTTTGAGGACTGAGGACCACTGCGGTGATCAGAAACCACCACCAAAGTGGTGGTGGTAGGGTGGTGACTGCTGCAGCAGGGCAGACCTTGCCCTGCAAGTGTCTTTGGGGCTAAGTGGGGCCCAGGGTAAAATTCTCAAAAATCAAAGAACCATAGGATCTTGAAATTGAACTGATAGACAACAAATGTGAACAATTTTCAAGCAATGAAAGCAAACATAAAATTCAAAACAATTCTTTGAAGTTTTGTAAAATTCTGAAAGATGCAAATTTGACTTTTTAGTTGAACATGCTATGTTGACTAAAATGGATTTGTGATGATCTAAACTAACCTAATATGTTATAATGAGCTGTTATGAGACCAAATTAAGATTGATGCATCAGTTTAAAACCAAATGGGTGAAAATGGGGTACCAACAGATCCACAGTGAACTGTTATAGGCTTTACATTGAGATTTTGACTTTTTGTTGAAAACTCACAAGGTTTTATGCCTCTTCTGACCTAAAGGGACCTAGTTGAGACTACAAGAACCAAAAATAACACCTCATACATCCTGTGACTAGGCTAAATCAGCCAATCCAAACACCCTTTATGAAACTTGATTTGATGATTTTGCAAGCAGTTAAAGGACCTAGATCATATAAACATTTAAATAACTCAAAATACATGAATATGCACTAGTAAACAGCAATGAACACAGATGATAGCATAAGATCATACACATACACTTGATAAAAATCTATGAGATCAGGACTTACAACATGAATTCAAGCTCAGAACTGAAAACCAAGGGCCAAGAACACACCCTATAGCCTTCCACGAGGCACTAATACCATGTCATTCCAAAATCAAATGTGCTTCTTGCTTCAAACTTCTCATCCACAGATTTCTGAATTAAACTCTATTTTTCTAGTGATTTTTGATATTTTTGCTGTTTTGATTTGAAACTGGTTTAAATGCCTGAAATAACTTACAGAAACTTACTAGGAACCTAATTTAAACTTAATGAATCCTTAACACCACTTATAACAACATATGATTTGAACTTGGAAATTTAAGCTTGAAAGTACAATAACTGAAATGTGAACTGGAACTTGAAATTTGGTGTTAATAAGAGTTAAAATTACAATAATAAACTTGATACAACAATTTAAAACTAAAGATTACATTTGAAATAAGAAAAATAATAAAAACGACACAAGCGTTTTTTTTAACTAAAACTATTCTAATCTAATTACTACTCCTTTTCTTCTTTTTCTTGATATAAATAGGACCTGGAGCTCCTTCTTGACTTTCCCACTTGTTTTGTGACCGTAGGATGCTTCAATTCAATCTCCACCGTTCAAATGGTATTTGGTAGAATTGGGTGGAGTTTGGTAGAGGGCAATTAATGAGGTTTGGTGTATTTAATGGAGGGGGTGTGTTGGTGAGGGATTGGTGAGGGTTTTGTGGAGTTTGGAGAGGAGGGGGGAGACATGGAGCGTGGTTTAGGGGTTGAGGATGGGTGAACAGTGGTCTGTTTGACCACTGTGTGTTGACCGGGTATATATTAAAAAGGGGGAAGGGTTTTGGGCCGGATTGTGTTTGGGCTAAGGGTGTCGCTGGATCAGATTTGGGATTAGGCTAAAGGGTGGTTTGGTTTGTTAGTTTGTTTGTTTATTTTGCAAAAACCACAAGGACCACTTTTGTAATTTAGTGAAAGTTGGGGGTGTGCTGTGGTGTTTTTCCCAAGTAACCATAAGGACCAAACCTGCCATTTATCAATTGTACAAGGACCAATGATTTCATTTTTTACTTTTCAAAATTTCCCGGGGACCAAAAATGATATTTTTCAAAGTTAAGGGACCATTCTTGCCATTTTGTCAAAACTTTTATCCAAGGGCATTTATTGCCAAGTTTCATTTTCCAAAGGACCCTGAATGATTTTTCTTTCAAAAATATCCCACCAGGAACCAAATCTGCCATTTTATGAAACTCCAGGGACCAAACTGTAAATTCTCAAAACTTTTCCAATTTTTCACCAAAGGACTAAATATGACAACTTATGATTGAAAAAGGACATTTGGTGATAATTTTCCATATTTTGAATGACTAGGGACTAATTTTGTAAGTTTATGAAAGTTGGGGGACTGAAACTGCCAATTTTGCAAACTTTGTGCGTTTTTTATTTGTTTTTGCTCATTTTGCGTCTAAAACATATAAAACACGATTTTGAAATATTTTCAGTATTTTGATGCATTTCTGAGTGTTTTTGTATGTTTTGCAGTTCAGATTAGACAAAAAATGATGAGTGTTTGAGCACTTATCAGAGCCCTTATTACAAGTTTTCAAGTTGCTTAATATAATATATTAGAGACTTATCTTATCCTAATATTACACCTTTCAAGGTAAAACACTCCATTTTATCTACTGAGATGTCTGTACTACTTCTACTTAACGTATAACTTTGTACAAAGACTAATAATACAACTAAATATCTCTAAATAAAATATAACAACTTGTCGTGAATACTGGCAGGACCTTCTTTAACTAGCAGTACCTTCTTACCCAAAAGGTACTGTTAGTATATCTTCAACATCAGCAAAACTGAAGAGGCAGGCTTAACTATCAACTAGCAGGCTCTTCTGGCAGACTCTTTACTTTGTGCATTTTATTCCCAACAATCCTCCCCTAAACTTGTTATTCCCTTTTAAAATAACCAAGTTTCTTTGTGAATAAAATTCATACCTTGAGGATTTGAGGGAACTCTTCCAAAAACCTTACCTTTTTCTCCTTAGGCTTTCATACTGATCAAATATGCTCTCTTTCAATCTTTTGACTGCATCAGTTTCTTCTTCACACAAAAGCTTATTGGAGATCAAGACTGATAATACTTCATAGCTTAAAGGATACTCCTTCTCACCTAGCATAAAGAGCTTTATTCCACTCTGAGTGGAAAGATGATGAACATGACTCATGCTGAAGTATTCCCATGTAACAGATAAATCATAGTAAGGAAATTTCCAATGAGTATCAGTAGGATTTGGATCATACAATCTGCTGAACTCCACCCATAGCTCTTGCTCCTTTGCATCAGGCTTATACTTGGTTTTCAGCTTCTCTTGAACTAATACCCATAATTCATCTAAATCCATTTTGCTACAAGCTCTAAGTAGATTTTCAAAGTTCTTGAAAATCTCAACCTTATTTCCAACTCTTGTTATCTTCCATGCTTTGCTAAACTTGTCATTGTAGATTTCCCAATCTATGACTGGATGCCTTGCATGTAAAGGTTCAGCAAAAACAACTTGTGGAACATGGACAACCATTTCTCTTGATTGAACAGGAGGCAAGTCTGCTGTTTGTTCCTTCTGATAATCTTTTCTCCCTTTGGAAGATCTTTCTTGTGTATCCATGAGAAAACTGGTTTTGTTTCTTCTGTAAGCCTCTAAGTATAGAAGCTTCAATTCATCAAAAGATTTACCCTTGAGTTGATGTTCCTTCATGTTCACTTCTCTTTTCAGATATAACTTGAAGAATTTCTTCTGATCTGCTTCAGAATGTGGCATTTTAAATCCTTTCTTCTGATTCTTCTGAATCTGCTGATAGACATCATCCAATGCCTCTTGATTGTATTTCTTGGTGATGAAATCATTGAGCTTGATTGTCATTTCATCTGAGCTAAGACACTCATCACACACTAGAGTGTAAGCTTCACCTATTACAATTGGATCGATGGAAATGATGTATTGCAGCTGAGCATCAAATTTTTCTTGCAGCATTCTTGATTCTTCTTCAGCCCCTATAACTTCTTCTTCATGAAGCTGTTTGGATAACCTTTCATCTACAGCCAATTGTGCTTGCTCTTTCTGCTTCATCTTTTTAGGCTTTGGTTCATCTTCAACCACAATTTTCTTGCCCTTGTCTTTTGGTTATGATACTGGACTTGGAGCAGCAGATTGTTCATCAGAAACAAGAAACCTCCCCTGAGGCTGTGATCCTCTCTTTCTTTTGTAAGACACTTGATCAGAACCTTTTAAATTCATAGCTAATAGCCTCTGAATCCCAACAGGCTCTTGCTCTGCTTCAGCAGTATCTTGTTCTGTTTTAGCAGTATCTTTCAAGCTAACAGGCTCTTTTTCTTGAGTAGCAGGCTCTGTTTCTTGAATAACAGGCTCTTCATCAATCACTTGTGTTCCTTCATGAAATTGAAATTGAATCTCTTCTTCATCCTTAGAACTACCCATCCTCCCCTTTTTGGAAGAGAGACCCAAACCCTCTGCATCTGAACTTGAGGAACTAGAAACAACCAACTGAGATGTTCTTTTACCCTTCAACAATTTCACCTTCAACTCTAATTTCTCAACCCTCTTAACTAACTTGGTGTTGATCTCTGTAAAATGTTTGTTTTGACTTTCAAGAGTAGTTTGCAAGTGCTGCACTTGCTCCTTTAATTCCCTGACAGTCTGAGCATCTACACTTTGTTGTGGAGGAGATTGTGGAGATGAGTTATGATGTGATAATGATGGTGATGTTGCAGATGGTGTTTGTGTTGGTTGGTGAGATGGTAATGGTACTGGTGATGGTGGTGTGACTGATGGTACTGTTGATGAGTGGGATGGTACTGGTGATGGATGTGGTGATGAATCATCAGATGATGTGGATGGTTCTTCAGAATGTTGTGGTAACATTTCCTCAAAAAGTGGTACTTCTTCTTCTTGAAAACCAATTTTCATGTTTGAAAACACCTTGTGTGTAAGTTTGGGAGTTTTAAAAGGTTTGTTTGGGGGAAGTAACAAATGTTTGGATTTGTTGATGAGGCACTGAATAAACCTTGGGTACATCAAAAACTTTGTTTCATTGTCCACATTTTTAACCAATCCTTCAAAAATATATTTTGAAAAGTTGAATTTCTTGTTTGTTGCCAGGCAAATGAGAGCTGCAGCCATGTTACCACTAAACTGCTCCCATGAGGTTTTCTTTTGGCTTAAACAATGAAGGATGGTATGAATCAAAAATCTCCATTGAGGGGTAAAATGCTTTTTAAGAAATGTAAGCTTTGTAGAAGTTACATTATACCCCATTTTTGTCAAATTTTCAAAGATTTTAGTATCAGGCAGTTGACTAATGCCATCTGAATCATCCAAATGAAGATGTTTTCTAATGGATGATTCTGTAAAAGTCAAGGTTCTACCATCCACTTTGACCTCTAACTCTTGAATCCCATCCCTAAGAGTGTTAACTTTAGCAGTTTGCCAAAATTGTGAAATTTGAGATTCAAAAATAGTGGGATTCATGAGTAAAGCAAACCTGACATAAGAATTGTTTAGAAAATCCACTGCTTGATGAAAAGTTTCATTGTCATCAGACTTTTCCAAAAATGCTAATTGGTTGTGACGTTTGACAAAACTTAGATGAGCCATGGTGAAAGGTTTGATGAAAATTTTGATTATGATGGTGGGATTTTATTGTTGTACTGGTAGAAGATGAAAGGTGAGTGTGAATTGTGATAAGGATTGATTATGAGAAAAATGACTTTTGACCGACTATAAAAGATATGGATAAGTAATTGAAGAGGCGGTCAAAAAGATCTTTTATTATAATAACTATATCCTTAATTCGAGGAAAACATGAATAATTCACAAAAATACCCTTTAAAACAACGGCTATATTTTTAACCTGACAGACTCAACGGCTATGTAGCAGTACCTTTTTACTCTACCAGTACTAAAATTTGAACTACCAGTACCTTGTTTTTGAAATAAAACTTGGCAGTCTCTTTGAAATTTTAGAAAACATCCCTTATAGTTTTTAGCAAACTATCAGCTATCAACGGATTTGATAAGTCTTTACCAAGAGCCGTTTGCTTTGGACTAGTCAGCTCTTTAAGTTTTTAAAACTGGGTGAACTGATTACCTTATAGTTTTTAGCAAACTATCAGCTATCAACGGATTTGAGAAGTCTTTACCAAGAGCCGTTTACTTTGGACTAGCCAGCTCTTAAGTTTTGAAAAACTTGGTGAACTGATTACCATTTCCACATCCTGATTTTGTTAGCAATCTTGAGTAACCTGAAATGGTTAGTTGTAAACCAAAAGAACAGAGTGCAAAGCACTTGTTTTATAGCATTGTTAACATTTAAGCATCAAGATGAACAAAAACAGAGCAAACTTTGAACTAGCAGTACCAATTATGTACTGACAGTACCTTATGACTAACTAGCAGTACCATGTTTAGAGGCCAGAACTTGTTTATTTATATACAAAAAACATGTTTTTCAAAGATTTATCATACCAATACCTGCTACCAGATATTTAAACCTACCTAAATCAAAAGCTTTGGTGAGAAGGTCTGCAAAATTATTTTCAGAATCAATTTTGACAACTTGTATTAACCATTTCTCATTGCAATCTCTTATGAAATGGTGTCTGATTTCAATGTGTTTTGTTTTTGAATGTTGAACTGGGTTTTTAATGATACAAATAGTACTGCTATTGTCAATGTATATAATAGTGTTAAGAAAATTGTACCCATAGTCAAGCAATTGATTCTGGATCCAAAGAACTTGGCCACAACAACTTGCACTTGCAACATATTCTGCTTCAGTTGTAGAGTTGGCCACCATTGTTTGCTTCTAGCATTGCCATGATATGAGTCTGCAGCCAAGAAATTGACATCCACCAGTTGTGGATTTTCTGTCTAGCGTTGCACCAGCATAGTCACTATCTGAATAAGCTACCAAATCAAAAGATGTTTCCCTTGGATACCATAGACCCAACTTAGGCTGGCCCTTGAGGTATCTAAAGATCCTTTTGACTGCTGTGAGATGAGAAACTTTTGGATTTACTTGAAATCTTGCACATACACACATTGAGAACATGATATCTGGTCTTGATGATGTAAGGTACATTAGGGACCCAATCATTGATCTGTAGTTGTGCACATCAACATCTTCACCCTTAGCATCTTTGTGTAACCCCTTTTCTGGATCCATTGGTGTACTTGCAACCTTTGAATCTGCAAACCCAAATTTCCTTAGGATCTCTACTACATACTTATCTTGGCTGATAAATATGCCTTGATTTGATTGTTTCACTTGGAGACCCAGAAAGAAAGTAAGTTCCCCCATGGAACTCATTTCAAACTTACTATGCATAAGTTTTTCAAACTCTACACACAATTCCTGATTTGTGGATCCAAAGATAATGTCATCAACATAAATCTGCACCAGCAAGATGTCTTTCTTGGTTCTTTTGATGAACAAAGTTGGATCAATCTTGCCTCTTTGAAATCCATTTTCCAATAAATAGAAAGCCAATGTTTCATACCATGCCCTAGGAGCTTGGTGTAGACCATAAAGAGCTTTGGTAACCTTGTACACCTTGTCTGGATATTCTGCATCAATGAAGCCTGGAGGTTGAGAAACATACACCTCTTCTTCAATAGTACCATATAAAAAGGCACTTTTGACATCCATTTGGTAGACAGTGAATCCTATGAAAGAAGCATAGGCCAAGAATAGCCTAATAGCTTCAATTCTTGCAACTGGAGCAAAAACTTCTTCATAATCCATTCCTTCTTCTTGAGTATACCCTTGGGCCACCAATCTGGATTTGTTTTTTATCACTATTCCCCTTTCATCTTTCTTATTCCTGAAAACCCATTTGGTTCCAATTGCCCTGTAACCTTTGGGCAAATCAACCAGTACCCAAACCTTCTGAAGTTTGAATTGAAGTAGCTCTTCTTGCATTGCTTCAACCCAGCTTGAGTCATCTAAGGCTTTTGTAATGTTTTTGGGTTCTACTTGTGAGAGAAAGCATGAAAACAAGCATATGTGGGCAACTTCATGGTTCTTTTCTTCATACACAACTAGGACAAACCCATCTTTGTCTGAAGATAAGACTTGAGTTCTTGTTTTAACACCAGAATCAATGCTGCCAATCACATTATCAATGGAGTGATCTTTGAGAATTCTTGTGTTGTGTGTTGTAGGAACATCATAGGAGATTGGAAGGTTTCCAATCCCTACATCTTCTGGTAAGGAATCATCTGATAGAACATTTAATGGTTCAGCAGGACCAATTTGTGAACTGGCAGTACCATCTGTTGAATTGGCAGTACCATCTTGTGAATTTGCAGTACCATTTTCATTTTCAGAATTTTGTTGATTCCCTTGATCTTGAGTTCCATGATCATCTTCAACACCTTCATTTGTTGTATTTGAAGGCTCTCCATGACTTGAAGATGAATCCAATCCTGTCCAAATTGCCATCAAGATGTAATCTTGATCCTCAGTTGTTTCAACATTGTCTTCAAGACCTGCATTGACATTAGTATTTGTACCTGTGACAGGCACATAATTCATAGAGTCTGAAAGCTTATCAATGTCAAAACACCAATCTGGTCCAGTGCCTGCAACATTTGGTAGTTTTTCTTGAAACTCTATGTGCTGGTTTTCTTCCACTAGCCTAGTGCATCTATTATACACCCTATAGGCCCTACTTTGCAAAGAATACCATATCATGTAGCCTTCCTCAGATTTTCCTTCAAACTTTCCTAGATGGTCTTTGGTATTGAGAATAGTGACATGACATCCAAAAGGTCTCATAAAACTTAGAGATGGTGTTCTACCAAACAAAAGTTCATAAGGAGTCTTTCTATGAGGTTTAATCACAAGAACCCTATTCTGTACATAACAAGCAGTACCTACTGCTTCAGCCCAAAATGAAACAGGCAACTTAGAATCTACTAGCATTGTTCTAGCAGCCTCTATAAGTGTTCTATTTTTCCTTTCTGCTACTCCATTTTGCTGTGGGGTTCTAGCTACACTATATTCTCTTTTTATTCCTTTTTCTTTGCAAAATTCATACATAACTCTATTCTTGAATTCTGTCCCATTGTCACATCTAATTACTTTTACTTTCTTATCAATTTGGTTTTCTATTCCTGTAATGTAGGACTTAAGGATCTCACTCGTTTCATCCTTAGTTCTTAAAAAGAAAACCCAAGAGAATCTGCTGTAATCATCAGTAACTACAAGACAATATCTTTTACCATTCAAGCTATTCACAGAAGTAGGACCAAAGAGGTCCATATGAAGCATGTATAAAGCTTGAGAAATTGAGTTATGGGTCTTGGGCTTACAAGAAGCTCTATGTTGTTTGCCTTTTAGACAATCAACACAAGTTTGGTCATTTTGAAAAATCTTTTTGGGTAAACCTCTAACCAAATCATATTTTGCAATTGTATTGATTGTTTTAAAGTTAACATGACCAAGTCTTCTATGCCAAAGCATAGATTCATCCAATGAGGCTTTTGGTACTAGACAGGTTAAACTCTCTTTAGGAACAATGTTCTTTAAATCAACAATGTACATATTGTTCTTTCTAGGGATTTTAAGAAGAATCTGACTTTCATCAGGAATTTTAAAATCAGGAGAAAGTACAATGCATTCAGTGTCAGTAAAAAGAACATTGTTCTTTGTGTCACACATTTGTGACACTTAAGAGATTAAACTGTAGTTCTTTCACAAAGTACACATTTTCAAAATCTAATTTACTGGTTTTAATTGTACCTTTACCAGTAATCTTTCCTTTAATTCCTCCCCCAAAGGTAACATATCCTCCATCAAATGATTTGAAGTCTGTGAGGTAAGACATGTTGCCTGTCATGTGCCTTGAACATCCACTATCTACATATCCTTGATCTGCAATATCATTTGAATGTTCCTGCACATGTATACACATATTAGTTTCCTTGGGGTACCCAAGCCATGACTGACTTGGGTTTGCCTCGTGCATCAATGTAATCAAACCTTTTTAGGACTGTTGATGCACCATTTGATTGGAGTGGTCTCCAAATCCAACATGCTGAGGACTTAACAGCATTGTCATTTATAACATATTTTGTGGTTTTTGGTCTGACAGTACCAAATTTGGCAGTACCATTTGGTCTAGTAGGACCTTTTGGTTTTGATCTCCAATTTTGTGTTTTAACCACAAAATTCCTTTCAATATGACTTTTAACAACTTTTGGTGTATGTTTGAAAGTATTACTTGCACCCTTAGTAGTGAATTTTAGGTAAACAGGCTCATTTGGTCTAACATTGACTTTTGGTGTGTTAGATTTCACAAAACCTTTTCTGGGGTTTGTTTTATTTGTTTTAGACCTTGATGTACTCCCAGAAACCCAATTGTTACAATAAGCATGAGTATGATTAAAACTACCACAGTAATAGCATGCTTTATTGTACAAAACAAAGTTATCACCAAGTTGATGTGACTTAAGATTGTTCCAATTTCTCTGACTACCTCTAGGTTTGCTATTACATTTAGCACAACATTCAACTGTTTTTAGAACAACTTTAGTCTTTGTGATACTTTCTACACTTTTAGGACTGTTTGGCCCTACTTTGTTTCCTTTCTTAGAAATAGTCTCTTTTCCATTCTTATCAGATGTCCAACCTTCATTAGATGTAACATCTGAGCTTTTATCAGTGAGCACCTTTTCTTTGGAGAGTGAAGTATAACTTGTACTCTCAAAAGGTTCACTAATTTCTACAGGTTTTACTTTTTCTAGTGGTTTATTTGTGAGTTCATGTAAACCTGATTCAGCAAGATCTAAACCTGGGGGACAGGGAATTCCTCTGTAAGGAGGTGGACATGTGTTGTATCCAATCCCAGATTTGATTTTCTTGTTCATTTGGTTTTCAACTATACTCTTAGTACATGCAGAAGCATTTTCTAATGTTGTAACAGTTAGTTGAATATTATCTTTTGCTTGTTTCACTTTAGAAAACTCAGTTCTTAACAGGTTTATTTCAGCATCTTGAAAAATATGTCTCTATTAAGAATAGCTTTTGTGTCAGAAAAGGTGAGTTCATTTTCTCTAAAGTGAATTATCTGCTTTTCAAGTTTGGCCATACCACACTTATGATTAGCTAGATCTTGATGAGTTTTTCTTTCTTCTACTTTCAGTTCATCATAAAGTTTTCTTAAGATTTCTAATTCTTTAAAAGCTTCACAAGTAGCAGAACATTTAGTAATTTATACCTCAGGATTGGAGAGAGCCATTAAAGCCATTTCATTTGAAGATGACTCTTCTTCACCCATAAAGCTCCAATCCAAACCCAGCCCATCAATAGCTACCATAGCTTTTGTTTCAGTGATGTCCACTTCCTTGCTCTTGTTCTCATTGTTTCCCCTGTTCTTGTTCTCAAAACCTCTTCCCTTATCACCCTGCTTCTTTGGTCTTCTACATTCTCTTGAGTAGTGACCCTTCATGTGGCAGTTGTAGCACTCCACTTTAGACTTGTCATACCCAGCAGGTTCATTGCCATTGATGATAATCTTCTTTCCAGTCCTCATCAAATATTTCTTAGCCCTCATGCTAAGAAGTGAAAGCTGCCATTTTATGTCCATTTCTTCAAGATCATCATCACTGATCTCTTGAAGATCTTCAAAGGTTAATGTGGAACCATTGTGTTGTGATGTTAGGAAAGCACAACCAATTGTTTCATCTAAAATGGTTTTGGTACTGCTGGAAGTACTGACAGTACCAAAATTTGTGTTGGCAGTACCTTCTTCTCTACCATCTTTTTCTTCATCAACTTTCTTGGAGGTACCATGAGATGACACAAATGCCATATTTCCTGAGCTTGAACTAGTAGACTTCTTTAGTTCATGCTCTACTATTTTGAAGTTGCTGTAAAGATCATTGAGACTCATGGAATCAATGTCTGGTTTGTTTTTCCAGACAATGACATGAATGGCCCATTCAGAGGGTAGACTTCTAAGGAATTTGGAGTTTAAGTCTTCTTGAGATATTATCACCTCATGAATGGCTAACTGACTAGAAAACTTTTGTAGTCTATTGAACATGCTGTCCAAAGACTCATTTGGTGTGGCTGAAAAGTTTTCAAACTGTTGTTTTAAAAGTGTTTTCTGAGTTTTCTTGGTGGCATCATTTCCACCAAATCTAGCCACAATAGCTTGAAAAAGGGTTTTAGCACATTTGTACTTGTTAAAGATTAAGAGCTGGTCATTTGGAATAGACATGAGAAGCATACTCCTGGCTTTGAGATCATTTCTCTTTTGAATTCTTTCTTCTGCGGTTGTTGGGTTTACTTGCACAGTTGTGACAAGTGCATCGTTTACTGTGGAGGTGGTGGTTACTGGTTTAAATGAGTTTCCTTCTTCAATAATCTCCCAAAGTGCATAGTCTTGCACTTGGAAGTATTGTTCAACCCTCAGTCTCCACATCTCAAACTCATTTTGTTTGAGTAATGGAAGTTTTGCAGCCACATTGGTTTGAATGTGCTCAACATCCATTTTTGCTTTGTTCTTTTATGTCGTAAATATCAGCCTTGCTCTGATACCACTTGTGGAAGGATTTGTATGCAAACACTTGGGATGTTAATCTTAGTAATGTGTTTGGGATATTTATGAATGAATGTGATTTAGCACGCGAAATTTACTAAAACACACTAAAGGAACAAAGGTGGTGAATAAGTAAACGAGAATGAACACAACATGAATAACACAAAACGATTCAATATTATTGATGAAATAATACGGGTGATCTAAACTATCACCAGGATTACAAGTGTAACCTTGAATCTTTGATACGTGAAAGGTTTTAAAGATGGAAGTTATGCATGAAAAACTATGGGAAGGTTATGGGAAAAGATATCTAAGAAGGTGACTTAAGGGTTCCTTTTATAGTATAAGGAGCCCTTATTACAAGTTGTCAAGTTGCTTAATATAATATATTAGAGACTTATCTTATCATAATATTACACCTTTCAAGGTAAAACACTCCATTTTATCTACTAGGACTTCTGTACTACTTCTACTTAACGTATAACTTTGTACAAAGACTAATAATATAACTAAATATCTCTAAATAAAATATAACAACTTGTCGTGAATACTGGCAGGACCTTCTTTAACTAGCAGTACCTTCTTACCCAGAAGGTACTGTTAGTATATCTTCAACATCAGCAAAACTGAAGAGGCAGGCTTAACTATCAACTAGCAGGCTCTTCTGGCAGGCTCTATACTTTGTGCATTTTATTCCCAACAAAAATAGAAAAATAAAAAGAGAAAAAAAAAACATGCGGACTACCATCCCGTTTCCTTTTATGTTTGTTTTATGTTTTTATTAGTTTATCATTAGCTTAAGTCGAGTCGAGTCTTGGCTTAGCAACGCCACATTGTACATGTAATTAACCAAGATGATTAACTTGCCACCAGTAAATATTGCCTTTATCCAACAAAACCGTGTTTATCATATCCCTACACCTCACGTTATAACCCTTTAAAAGACCTCTTTGAAAGTTTATCCTAGGTGCTTACGCTAAGTGGTGGAGGTTTGATCATTTCCCAAGACTATGGTAATCTATTTGCTATGACAGGTAGTGAGAGATGTTTTCCATTTCCATATTGTGATATATACTTTATTACACCTAAGAGATGTGAGTATCTACACACTATTTGTGAGGTGCTAGTGTATAATTTCCGTGCTTGTTTTTGGTTGAAGTGGAACGATTATTTGTTGCAATTACTTTTATATTAGTGTTAAATGACCCCTAACTTGTATTTTGATTAGAATAAAAGCGCATTTGCTTGAGGACAAGCAAATCTCAAGTGTAAGGGTATTTGATGAAGCGAAAAGTGTACCGCTTTTGTGGGGTCATTTAAGGCCGAAGTCGAAATTATTTGATCAAATATTGCCCTAAATCGTTCCTTTTGTCATTTTAGGTACTTTTGAGAGGAATATTACAAAAGGAAGCATTTTGAACGTTTTTGGAGCGAAAAAGTGAAGAAAACGACAAAGTCTCAAAATCATGCTGGAAATTGCACTTGACGGCATCACATCTTGCTAGTGACGGCGTCATGACTTGACAAAGGGGTGGATAAATCAATTACACGTGACGCGCCATAATGTTTTTTGAAGAGATCGTGACGGCGTCACGTTATAAGTTATCAAGGTCGTCACGAGTAAATGCAAAGAGAGATGGCCCAGAGTCCATAAAGAGTGACGGCGTCAGAAGTGGATCTAGGCAATACGAGTTTATTTTGGCGGCGAGTTGACGGCGTCACACCTATCTCTTGACGCCGCCAGGATACAAAATCTATATATAGTTTTCTAGTTTTCATTCATTGTGTGCAACTTTGAAGGGAGTAAACCCTAGACGAAATTTACAGATATTTTAAGGGTTTCAACCCTTTGTTTCATCCATGCTTAATTGAAGATAAGTCTTTCATCGAATCATTCAATATGTCTATGTGTTGTTTGATTATATCTTACGCTTGTCTTCACTTTAACATGCTAGGCTAGATTTTCTTTGTGTTTGCTTAGATGTAATGAAACTTAGATATTGATTATGGGTTGGTTGTTTGCTTATGATTGTTGTGGATGAATGAATTCGATGTTAGGCTTAAGAAAACTGGTAGACTTCCAATTGGTAACTTGCTTGAACGTCTTAAGAAACATGATCGGAGGTGTACTACGATATATTGGTTGTATTTAATGCGTAGGTAACTACTAATGAGGCCATGTTAGGAGCTAGTAGTCGGCTCGACATAGGAAGAGGTAGAAACTTATAGAGTTAGGGAAGATCGTACACGGCCCTACAAATGGTATTAAGGAATATAACCCGTCATCCATGCAATTGTAACAAACTAATCAACCTGTAAAAGATAGCTAGGGAGTAGTGAAATCTAAGTAAACACATTTTTTCTCATTATTGTTTTCACCACAATTAGTTTAAGTTTAGTTTATTTTATTTTGATTGCATCTTTAGTTAATTGGGTTAGTTGATTAGCAACTAATTCCGCCCACTCCTTCCAAAACCGAGATTTTACTTGCTTTCATTTAAAATATAAAAATCCAGAAAGAATCATCCCTCATCTCTAGACCTAGTTTTAGTGAGTTTTAACCCTAGCGAACACTATTCTTTGAGTTGAACGATCAATCCCCCGGTACTTGTCACTATACTATACTACAACGATCAGGTACACTTCCTAGTGGGGATTGCAAGCTTCTCAAGATCCCTTGAGAGATAAAACCTTTTGCAAGGGTGCAATTCCACGCATCAATTACTGTTGTAGACTCAATTATTTGCTAGAAGTTGCTGCCACAACATCCATTGATCTTGAATGAGTACATACGTGCCCATGTTTCTAGTCTGTAAGCAGCATGAACCCACTCTACAGGTAGACCAACACCTCTTCCATTCTCATTCATGTAGTTTATTATAGCCACAACATGTATACATGGTATTCTAGTCAGCTCCCACTTCCCACAACCACACTCCTTCCTATCCATGTTAAGAACATACTGATCCACATTCGGCACATATACTTTATATAAAGAAGCTTCAATCCTTTTAACAACGCAATCAGTAGCTTATTTTTTTATAGCATCAAACACGGCTCGCGTATTAAGCTTTAACGACTCTATGACATCCTGAAAGGCTCAGGAAATATATGAAATATTAAATTAGGTCATTTTAAGTTAAATATGATATTTTTATGAAAATATTATTTTTATGACATTTATTTTAAAATTATGCATTAAACGTTACCAATATAGCTAGAGCCATATGTCGACCGAATTACATCAACAAACTGGGCATATTGCAGTTTAATATATAGTAGGACTCGTATGACAGCTAATGCAGCGATGAGGATTGGCATCCATAACACACCCTTGTGGTAGAGTATGAAAAAGTTGACACTAAAAGCCACCGTCATAGTTGCTATTGATAGGAAAAGAGTTTTTAGACCCAATATCAACTTTTTGGGTAATGATTCCAAGAAATCATGTTCAGCATAACGCGAAGTGAGGATAGATAAGAACATGGGAATTAAAGCTGAGGACGAGAAGAGGGAAATGACATCCGCTACAACGAAAACTATAAAGGTTGCTTTCGAATTGAACACAGGGATACCATTGTTTTTGTCATTGCTTTGGGAATATCCACCCGGAACCGTAAAATCTGCAGCAAATACTATAGTTGCACTAAGGGCTGCAACAACCATACATTGATTAGCAGTACATTTCATACAGTCTTCACCTCGCTGGACTAGATCTTTGTGTTCCTTGGTGAATAACTCATATGGTGTTAGAAAGCTTCGGATCATCTATATATACTAAAAAATCCTAGAAAACAATTTAAGATATAATGCTTGTGGAATGAATGTTTGCAGATTTCCTAGAGTTTACAAAACTAAAGAATCAACAAAAACTTTAAGACTCCATTTTAAACAAAACTCGCAAAATTTTTCAAAATTTTGGTACCTGACGCCGTCAGGTTGTAACTCCTGACGCCGTCAGAATGTTCCTGGAAAAATCTTATGTTAAGTTTCCGGAAAATTTCTAGAAAAACTTATGCCTTATTTCCTGGAAAATCCTGCAAAATATCATTATGACTCGATACAAGCATTTGACTCTAACACATACTAATATACATGCTCATTTAATATTGTAGTGAATCATGCTCATTTCGTTCTTTATAAACAAATTTGGATTTCCCTTACACTTAGCTTTTGAAAAATACCTTTATATGTAATTAAGACGAAGTTAAAAAAAAAATAAAGCATTTTCACAATTTAGTTTGAAACATGATCTACCAACAATAAAAATAAAACATGCATACGGAAACAAATAAAAATCAAACAAATAAAAACACACAAAACATGGGTTGCCTCCCAAGAAGCGCTTTTCTTTATTTACGAGTCTTGTAGCTAGACTCAGGGTCATGGGCCATTACGTACGTGTGAGTTCCTCGTCGAGGACATCTTTGGGATCAAACTTAGGTTTCAATTTTCTATTGGTTTTCTTGGTACGGTATGACTTCTCAAACTTTTTTCCATCCAGATCATATAAAATCATATTCATATGCCATGATCCGTCACCTTCCTTTGGTGGCTTGTCTCAATTCCATTTACACTTATCCCCTTCCCTTTTCCACTTGTTCATTCCTAAATTGATAGGCATTACTCCTAGGAATTCAATCATATTCCTAAAGACTAAGGGATCCTCAAAAGGGTTTAGTTCTTCATCCCTAGCTATGAGTTGCTCTACCGAATGCGTTTTATTAATAAACTCATCTTCTAAATAAAATGGGCGTTGAGGTCCTATGAAGTCTCCATTAACCCAAGGTCCGTATCTAGATGGTCTCCTATTCAAATCTACCCAATGAGGTGTCGGTTCCTCATTAGTATCATAAGCATGCTTCTTAACATCATAGACCGACCAAGTATCTCCTTCTCCTACCGCTATCCTAGATTCCTTACAATCGATCATCGCACTTGCGGTAGCTAAGAATCCTTTTCCTATTAACAAAGGGCATGTAGTGTCACTAACCATATCAAGGATGTGGAAATCGGCTAGTATAGTTAATTTCCCTATATGCACTAGTATGTCCTTCACTATCCCAACCGGATATGCTACACTACCATCCGCAAGACCTATAATTACCTCCGTGTCATCTAATTTTCCCGGCTTAAGAGTGGTGTAAAGGGACAAAGGAAGTAAATTAAGACTTGACCCAAGATCGGCTAGTGTGTCGAAAGCTTCGGAGTTCCCGATCCTACAAGGTAAAACAAATATGCCAGGATCATCTAATTTCTTAGGCAACTTGTTCCGGATGAAGGCGGTTCCATTCTTTCCCAACTTAAGTTTCTCCTCATATTTCTCTAAAAGGGCGTTGTAGTAGGGAGCTCTTGCTAAAACTTCAATAACCGGACGTTCAAGGCGAAGTTCCTTGAATTCATCGTCAAGGTTTTGTGTAGGAGGTGTTTCAATTATACTTTTGACCAGTTTAATATCGGATGTTTTATTCGATTGGTATTTTTGAAGAATTTGGGTTTGCTTGAAACATGCGTTCATTGCTTTGACCGAATAGTATTGTGGACAAGAAGTAGGTGATGAAACCGATGATATGGCATTAACGTTTAGTTTCGGATTCTTGACTGTGTCGCTTGGGAGTGCTCCCATTTCTTGGTCATTGAGAACTTTCAACAATGTGTCAATTTTATTTGTCATCTCACTTTGCTTTTGTTTGAAATCGGTTTCAAACTTAGCTATGCGAGCTTCTTGAGATGCCATAAACTTGGACATCAATCCTTCAAGATTATTGGTACTATCATAGTTATTGGAAGGACTGTTGTTGAAAGTACGGTTAGAGGGTGGACCGTTTGGTTGGTAACGATTAGGTGGATTGGAAGAATTGTTTTGGGGCACGTTTTGGTGATTTTTCCCACCTAAGGTTCGGGTGATTTTTCCAAGAAGGATTGTAGGAATCACTGTAAGGGTTTGGCTCGGGTTTGAAAGTGTACCACTTGTCTCCCGCTTCGTCGGTACGTGAGGATGCGTAATCCATAAAAGCTTGTCCGGGGAGTTCCACGCAATCACGAGTGTCATGGGACCACTACATAATTAGCATGAAGAAGTGATTTTGTTCACTTGGCTTGAAGGCTTAGGAGCTTCGTAGGATTTCATGAGAAACTTGACTTGGTCCTCAAGTTCCATGATCCTATGGTCGGTAGTGCTAGAATTGTTCGAAGGCAAAGATATTGCCTTGACCGTTTTGTTCAAATCACGGGGATCATTCCAACTTTCGTTGTCATAGAGAGCAAGATCTTCTATGAGTTCCCATGATTCTTCTGCACTTAGATCACGTAGCTTGCCACCGGCCGATTGGTCAATGGTTCGCCTTATGGAGAGATCGATATGGTCATAGAAGATTTGGACTTGGAGCCAAAGATCTATGCTATGATGAGGGACTTTTTGGAGTAAGTCCTTGAAACGAGTCCATGCTTCATAGAGAGTTTCACCTTGACGTTGTTGGGACATCAAGATGTCATTTCTAAGCTTAGTAGTTCTTCCCAGTGGGAAAAATTGAGCAAGGAAACGAGAAGTGAGATCATCCCAAGAGGTGATTGATCCCGAGGGAAAACGCTCAAGCCATTGACTAGCTTGGTCACGTAGAGAGAATTGGAATAGACGTAATCGGGTCGTCTCTCTAGTTGCAACATCAAGGTCTATGGAATCTACGATTTTTAGGAAATCTTTGAGATGTTGATTAGGATCTTCAAAACGAAGTCCATGGAATGCACATCCGCTTTGCACCAACCGGATGGTGTCGGATCACAAGGGGGACACATTGGCTCCTTGAGTGAGCTCAAAGGTGTTTCGATAACCTTGGTGGCTAGGACGGGAATACTCTCCTAAAGTTTGGGGTCTAGGAGGTTGATCTGCTAGTGGTGGTGGTGGGTTGATGGGTTCAAAGATATTACCATCTTCCATGATGTCGGATGGCAAAGGTTACGAACAAAGAAACGAAGAAATAAGATAGACTAAAGAAAACCTAAAAAATAAAAATAAAAACCTTACTTGAAAGGAATCTAGCAAGTAGATCTAATAAAAAGAAATTCTAACCTAGACAATAACTATTCCCCAGGTTGCGGCGCCAAAAACTTGATACGGGGGATTGCACCCTCGCAACAGGTTTTACCTCTCAAGGGATCTTGAGAAGCTTGCAATCCCCGCCAGGTAGTGTACCTGATCGTTGTAGTATAGTATAGTGACAAGTACTGGGGGATTGATCGTTCAACTCAGGAATAGTGTCGCTAGGATTAGAAAGCCTACTAAACTAGGTCTAGAGGTGAGGGATGATTCTTTTTGTATTTTTTATATTTTATGAAAGCAAGTAAAATCTCGGGTTTTGAAGGAGTGGGCAGAATTAGTTGCTAGCCAACTAACCCAATTAACTACAGATGCAATTAAACTAAAAATAAAAGAAATGAAATTAAACTAATGTGGTGGAAACAATAATGAGAAAAGATGTGTTTACTTAGATTTCATTACTCCCTAGATATCTTTTACCGGTTGATTAGCTTGTTACAATTGCATGGATGACGGGTTATATTCCTTAATACTAGTCGTAGGGCCGTGTACAATATTCCCTAACTCTATAAGATCCTACTTCACTCCTATGTCGAGCCGATTAAAAGCTCCTAACATGGGATCATTAGAATTTACTTATGCATTAAATACAACCAAAAATCGTAGTACACCTCCGATCATGTTTCTTAAGACGTTCAAGCAAGTTACCAATGGAAGTCTGCAAGTTTTCTTAAGCCTAACATCGAATACAATCATCCGTAACAATTATAAACAAACAATCAACCAATAATCAACATCTAGGTTTCACTACATCTAAGCAAACACAAGGAAAACCTAGCCTAACATGTTAAAAGAAAGATAAGCATAAGATAGAATCAAACAACACATAGACATATTGAATGATTATTGGAAGACTTATCTTTATTCAAACATGGAAGAAAGAAGGGTTTGAAACCCCTTCAATATACAGAAAATTCGACCTAGGGTTTGTGCTCCCAATATCCCACAACTTGTTCCACAATTTAGAATGAAAATTTGGAAAAATATATATAGATAAAACATCCTGACGGCGTCATGTATTAGCTTCTGACGCCGTCAACTCGCCGCCAAGTTGAGATTCGTATTGCCTAGATCCAGTCTTGAAAACCTTCATGTGTAAATATACTCTTTGCCGTCACTTGCATTTTGACCCTGACGGCCTTGGTGACGCCGTCAGGCTATTAACACTAAAAATACTCTGGGCTGTTACGATATAATTTCCATATCCACCTCTTTTGCCACTCTTGACGCCGTCATGTGTTAAGCCTTGACGTCGTCAGGTACTGTTCCCAGGAAGAAATTTGAGACTTTGCCGTTTTTTTTTCACTTTTATGCTCTAAAAACGTCCAAAACGCTTTCTTTTCCAGATTTCTCCTCAAAAGTACCTAAAATGACAAAAGGAACGATTTAGGGCAATAATTGATCAAATAATCACGAATTTGAGCTTAAATGATCCCTTAAAAGCGGTACGCTTTTCGCCTCATCATTTAGCGGATGCTAGTCTGCATGTGCCATTAGGTGAATGTAAGGTTGACTGATTGATGCTAAACCACCTAACTTATATTGACCAAGGAATGGTCAACAAAGTCAAAGGCCTAGAGTCAATGCTCCGCGGAATATAGTGGTTTCCCCGGGTCGTTATGTCCCGACGAGGTGTGGATTGTATTCAAACGGTTTCGTGATCGGGTGAATTTGGATGGAAAAAGGGTTTGTGAATGGTTTAACTAAGGAATCTACAAGAGAATAGCTTAAATAATCTATATGAATAAGACGGGAAACTAGGAAAAACCAGAAACGATTAAAACCTAAAACCGCGTACGTTACGTTTAAATAAAACGTAAACGTACGAAATAAAAAGTAAAAACGGAAATCTGAAAACACCCAGGGGGTGAAAATGACTTTTTTACAAACTAAAAGGTAAAAGAAAATTTTTAGAAAATTAAAATAAATTTTTACACTATTTAATTATTTAATATTAATTAAATACTAATTATTACTAATTATTAATATTTAAACAACTTAAATATAATTTAATACTAATTAAATACTAGAAAAATGAAACTAAAATTTCTAAAACTATAAAATAACTAAAAATAAGTTTTAAAAATAAAAATAAGTATTTTTGTCTTTTTGTGATTTTTCTATTAATTAATTACTAATTAATTATTAATTACCTAATTAACTATTTTAAATTAAGAAAAATAGCAAATGAACAGTAAAAATTCTAATAAAAATTCTAAAATTATTTTATAACATATAAAAGCTATAAAAAATATAAAAACTAGGTTTTACTTAATAAAAACTAATTATGCTATTTTAAACTAATTATTAATTAATAATTAATAAAATTAATATTAAATATAATAAATACCAAAAGATGAAATAAAAATCTGAGAAAATTAATATAAATACTTTAACTTAAGAGGAAATTAAGAAAAATATAAAAATGACAAGTACTTAATTAAAATCTAAAAATGAAAAATAAAATTTAAATAAAATTAAATAGAAACTATCACTTAGAAATTAAGTTGGATTTTCTGGATTTTTATTTTAGAAACCTACTTTACATATAAAAACAGCAAACTTTTGCAAAAATAACTTTTATGAAAATAAAAAATAAGCACTTGAGGTGCTTGTTTGGTCAACAGTTGACTTCTGTTGACCAAATGTGGAAATGAGCTAAAATGGCTAAAGGTAGGGCCCACAATGGTTAAACCTGGTTCAAACTACTTACTTGGACATGTATAAGCTGGAATAACCAAGATGGGACCACAGAATAAGCAATAATCACAAAATAAGCAATCCAAGAACTTCCTAACTGCTCAGAAATGGGACAACTTTGAGGCCTTGATTTAGGTGGGTCCCATAGAGTTGGAGGTCAACATGATGGTCAAACCATGAACCTTACCATGGGGGGGTTTGAATGGAACAAATAGTGAAGGTGGTGGACCACCATGGTGGCCAGAAAACCACCACAAAGGTGGTGGTGTGGGTGCAGACCTGCTGATGCAGGGGCAGACCTTGCCCTGCAAGTCACTTTGTGGCTTTGTGGGGCCCACAAGAAAAATTCTAAAAATGTAATGAAACAAGGAAATCAAAGACTAGCTGGTAGAGAACAAGTTTCATGCAATGAAGACAACCACAAAATTCACTAATATTCCTTGAACTTTTGCAAAAATCTGAAAATGGGCAAATTGACTTTTATTGAAAACTAGCTCAGTTGACTTTTATGAACTTTTGTGGCTTCTAATTAACTGATAACATGAATTTAAGCTAAATTAAAACCAAAATAAGTTAAAACTACAAGTTATGTCATAAGGTGATGGCTTATGGGGATCACAGACCACCACAGTTAACTGTGGTGGTGGAGTTTTTGTTAATTTTGACTTTTGCTTGATGAGATGCAAGTTTTATGAGTCCTTGGGTCTAAATAAACTTAAAGCAACTCACAAATGACAAAATGGCAACACTGCAACAACAAGTACTCAATGAACAAGGCAAATCCAAACACTCCTTAATGTAACTGTTTTCAAGGTTTATTAAAATTCCAACTGATTCATGCCATGATCTGTGATCCTAAGCTCATATACTAGTGTAATAAACTTAAATGAGCACATAAACATCAAAAGTAACAACAACAACCTAAGAATCTATAATGAGCTATTTGAGACAGTCAATCATGGAAATCATAGGCAACTGAGCTTTTAACTAGGAAACCTACTTGTACTAATTGAAACTGAGTTTAGAAACATAAAACAAGAATAGACACACTGAGTTGCATGGATTGAAACCTATTCACAGTAAGATGCAAGGAGAAAAGGAAAAATGCTTACAAATTGAACCCAACTTGAGAAAATGATACACAGCTTGTTTGAGCTTATGAACAAACTGCCTCAACCACAAAACCCTTCTCAAATACCCTTCTGAATCACCTTCTAACCCATTTGATGCTCATGAAATTCTTGAGTTGACTTTATTTGACTTTTTGAATTCTTGAGATTTTATTGAACTATGGAATGTTTTAATGCTACTGAGCTCATAGAAGCTTATAAATATCTCAACCTAAGCTAACTTCAACAGTTTATATAATTCTTAACATTATTAAGAAAATTGGTGAATTCATTTGAAAATGCAAATTGAGGTTTTATAAGGATAACTTGGAATTAAGATTACATAAAGTTGATATTTCACTAAATTAACTGAATACAAACTTCTTTAACTGAATTTAACAACTGAGAATTATAAATACATTGATTCGACCTAATTTAGCTAAACTAAAACCTACACTACACTACTTGGTTTTTTTTCTTTCTCTTTTTTCTTTTCTTTTATAGTTCCTGGAGGGTGTCTCTGACTTTTCCCACATCTCTGAGCCATTGGATGGCTTTGGAATGATCCTGCCCATTGAATTGTAATTTGGCGGGAAAACTTTATTTTTATTGCAACTGGAAGGGTTAACTTGGAGGGTTTATAGGAGCAATCAATGTAGTTTGGGGTTTAGTGGAAGTCAAGGGGACATAGTTTTGGTGGAGGTGAGGTGGAAGGATGGGGAAGGTTGAGTGTAGCAGGGGATAGCAGCAGTTGCAAGTGGGGAAGAAAGGGTGGGTCAAAGTTTGGGTGTTGACCGGTTTAAAATAAAAACGGGGTGTTTAATTTATTTGTGGTGGGCTTGGGTTTAGATGGGCTAGGGGTTGTGGTATTGGATCAGGCCAAAAGGATTGGGTAGTGGTTTTGGGTATTTAACAAAAAGTGTCCATTTGGTATTTAATAAATCACAAGGACCATTTTTGTAATTAATGAAACTTGAAAGGCTGATCATACAATCTTTCCGAAGTAACAATAAGGTCCATAATTGCTTAGTTTAAATAACCAAAATCCATTTTTGCAATTTTTGTATTTTTCAAAATTCCCGGGGACTAAAAATGATAATTTTCAAAGTCCGGGGACTAAAATTGCCATTTTATGAAAATCTTTTATCCAAGGACCAATATTGAACATTTTGAATTTCCAAGGACTAAAAATGAGTTTTCATCCAAAAATATCCCACCGGGGACCAAATCTGCCAAAGTTTGAAACTTCAGGGACCAAAAGTGTAAATTTCCAAAACTTTTCCAATTTTTCACCAAAGGACTAAATATGACAACTTATGATTGTAAAAGGACCTCTGGTGATAATTTTCCATATTTTGAATATCCAGGGACTAGTTTTGTCATTTTATGAAAGTTGGGGGACTGAAACTGCCAATTTTGCAAACTTTGTGCTTTTTTCATTTGTTTTTGCTCATTTTGCATCTAAAACATATAAAACACAATTTTGAAATATTTTTAGTATTTTGATGCATTTCTGAGTGTTTTTGTATGTTTTGCAGTTCATATTAGACAAAAAATGATGAGTGTTTGAGCACTCATCAATCCCCCACACTAAACTATTGCTAGTCCCTAGCAATACTGTTTTGAAAACTTGATGGATTTGAAAAACTCTTTACCAAAAGCCATCACTTCTAGAGTAGCCAGGTGTAAGAACTGTGGCACACCTGATAACCGTGTGATTTTGAGCAAACCACCAGCTGTCAACGGATTTGAGTAGTCTTTACCAAAAGCCGTTTGCTTCTGGACTAGCCAGCTCTTGATGGAATAGTCAACATCTTGGTGAGCTGATTACCAATTATGGATTTTCCACGGCCTTTACTACAAGCCATAATCTTGCGGGCTAGCCAACTCATTTGTTTTCGGGGAGTTGAGGAACCATACAATTTTGGGCAAATTGCAAGCTGTAAACGGATTTGATATGTCTTTACCAAGAGCCGTTTGCTCCTGGACTAGCCAATCCCTTTTGTCGGTTAGACAAGGCGGACTGATTACCACAAAAATTTTGGAGCACCAGTGAAATTTTTTTGAATTTTGGCTAAAAATGGGGGTATTATATAGTAAAATGTGATAAAATTCGCTAGAATAGCGAATACCCCCCACACTTAGCATGAATATTGTCCTCAATATTCAAAATCCCGGCTATTATGCCGACATTTTGAACGTAAAAGGGCAACATTACAAGCTAAGCGTGGAAAACACCATTTTGAATTTCACTCTTGTAATCATAGCATGGGGGACTCCCCCACACTTAGGGTGAAAACCCTATAAGCATGCTACTGTTTTTGTTTACCGAGTCGCTAGCTTGACTCGACCCCGAATTCATTTGTCCTTGGGGAAGCATGATGTGGAAGAAGCAATCTCAATCGGACTTTCATTCAAGATGTTTGGACAAACATATGAAGCACGTGAAAGTTCCACTCCGATGAGATAAGTATCCGGCTCAAGATAATGATACATGAAAATGCCCGGATCAAAGATAGTGTCCTCACTCCCGAAGGAGTGAAGGACAAGAGAAGTCACCTTATAGGTGAAGAAAAGGAAGAAAACCATGATGTAAATCATGATTTGATCTTCTTCCTCAAGAGGAGGCTCAATAGCCGGAGTTTGGATTTCAAAGGTTAAGCTCGTAAACAACTCGAGAGGGTGGGTGGGAATTTGCAAATTCTCATAATTGAGAGCATCTCCCCCCGGGATATCAAACTGATGAGCGAGTTCACCGGAGAACTCCTCATGAAGAGAATCATTCACAAGATGTGAATCTATGGACTCATGTTCCATTGTGGACTCATCACAATCCTCGTCAAAGATTGGATTATTAGAAATCGTAGTGAATTCAGAATCGAATTCAAATAGAGGATTGGTGAGAGTTGTATCGAATGTTTCGGGAACAAAGTGAATATTATTCTCTGTTGGATTGTCGGGATAAGAAGTGAGTGACGGATCATGATAAAGGAGACTTTCAATTTCTCCCAGATCGGCTTGGAAATCGAGGAGACCATCATCACTTTCCAATGAAAGTGGATTGATGTGAGCAAGTTCATCAGCGAACTCCTCAAGAAGAGGATCAACATCAGACTGAGGGATTGATGCCTCAATATACTCAATGTCTCCATGAGATATACAATCATCGCTGTAATCTGAGAAAGTCTCAAATTGATCTTTAGGACACTCAATGGGTGAAGGAATATCACACATATCATCCAAAGTTCCCTGTGACTCTCTCGGGATTGGGACAAGGTCCTCAACACTAGACTTTATTAATTCGTCCGATTCCTTATTAGGAACAGTGTCAAGATGCTTGTCCCCCATGATCAAAGAGTGAGTGTGAACTTCGGGTGTGATAACAGTTATTTGAGATGGAATCTCAACTGCTGGGGTATCAACTGATGAACTTGATGAAGTTTTATAAAATTCAAGGATGTCAAGTGTATCCTCATCATCACTGTCATCAGGAATGAAACGGAACAAAGAGCTAGACTTGGCTGCTTTTTCTTTTGCAATGGATTCCCTCACAGATTTTTCATATGCATCTTGGGAATTTATTCTAGCAGCCTGCTCTTCAGCAAGCAATTCTTCCATGGATTTTTGATGATTATGTCTTTGGGCAAAGTCTTGAACTAAACCCTTAAGCTCATCAACGATTTTCATCATATTTTGCATTTCTGGAAGAAGTGCTTGATTCATATCGTACTCTGGAGGTTGGTCGTAATAAGGTGTGTCAAAATTGTCACAAGGATATGGATTACCCGTTTGACAATCTGAGCTGAAGTGTGGACCTCCACAGTAATCACAACAGTAAAACTGTTGAGGCTGTGAGTCGTATGTGCTAGAGTCATAATTGTTATCGGGAAACTGCTCATAGACAAGCGTGTTTCCCGATTGACAATCAGAACTGTAATGTGAACCACCACAGTACTCACAACAGTAAAACTGCTGAGTATCATGGTGTGGTAACTGATGGAATAAATAAGTCGTGCCATGGTAGGAATAGGGATCTTGGTTATAGACAGACCCGTTTCCCGACTCTACCATGCCACAACTGGGGCAATCGCCACCATTATGAGGATTACCACACCAATGGCAAACCAGAAAGTATGGATGAGACATAGAAAGAATCAAATGTGTATAGAGGGTGAGGAAATGAGAATCAAAAGGGTAGGAGGGTGAAGAAGGATATTTTTGGTGTTTTTGGAAATCATTTTGTACAAATGATAAAGAAAATGTTTTTGTGTTTTTTGTGTTCGTTGAAAACTTGATTTAAAAAGTTTTCGTGAACTGTTTTGTTTTGAAAATAGGAAAATATGAACAAAGGATGGATAAATGTACAATGGAACGAATTCCAAAGACACTAATCAGAAAAACCGTTTAGATACGCACACAACCTCCCCGGCAGCGGCGCCAAAAATTGATTGATGCTAAACCACCTAACTTATATTGACCAAGGAATGGTCAACAAAGTCAAAGGCCTAGAGTCAATGCTCCGCGGAATATAGTGGTTTCCCCGGGTCGTTATGTCCCGACGAGGTGTGGATTGTATTCAAACGGTTTCGTGATCGGGTGAATTTGGATGGAAAAAGGGTTTGTGAATGGTTTAACTAAGGAATCTACAAGAGAATAGCTGAAATAAGCTATATGAATAAGACGGGAAACTAGGAAAAACCAGAAACGATTAAAACCTAAAACCGCGTACGTTACGTTTAAATAAAACGTAAACGTACGAAATAAAAAGTAAAAACGGAAATCTGAAAACACCCAGGGGTGAAAATGACTTTTTTACAAACTAAAAGGTAAAAGAAAATTTTTAGAAAATTAAAATAAATTTTTACACTATTTAATTATTTAATATTAATTAAATACTAATTATTACTAATTATTAATATTTAAACAACTTAAATATAATTTAATACTAATTAAATACTAGAAAAATGAAACTAAAATTTCTAAAACTATAAAATAACTAAAAATAAGTTTTAAAAATAAAAATAAGTATTTTTGTCTTTTTGTGATTTTTCTATTAATTAATTACTAATTAATTATTAATTACCTAATTAACTATTTTAAATTAAGAAAAATAGCAAATGAACAGTAAAAATTCTAATAAAAATTCTAAAATTATTTTATAACATATAAAAGCTATAAAAAATATAAAAACTAGGTTTTACTTAATAAAAACTAATTATGCTATTTTAAACTAATTATTAATTAATAATTAATAAAACAAATATTAAATATAATAAATACCAAATGATGAAATAAAAATCTGAGAAAATTAATATAAATACTTTAACTTAAGAGGAAATTAAGAAAAATATAAAAATGACAAGTACTTAATTAAAATCTAAAAATGAAAAATAAAATTTAAATAAAATTAAATAGAAACTATCACTTAGAAATTAAGTTCGATTTTCTGGATTTTTATTTTAGAATCCTACTTTACATATAAAAACAGCAAACTTTTGCAAAAACAACTTTTATGAAAATAAAAAATAAGCACTTGAGGTGCTTGTTTGGTCAACAGTTGACTTCTGTTGACCAAATGTGGAAATGAGCTAAAATGGCTAAAGGTAGGGCCCACAATGGTTAAACCTGGTTCAAACTACTTACTTGGACATGTATAAGCTGGAATAAGCAAGATGGGACCACAGAATAAGCAATAATCACAAAATAAGCAATCCAAGAACTTCCTAACTGCTCAGAATTGGGACAACTTTGAGGCCTTGATTTAGGTGGGTCCCACAGAGTTGGAGGTCAACATGATGGTCAAACCATGAACCTTACCATGGGGGGGGGGGGGGTTTGAATGGAACAAATAGTGAAGGTGGTGGACCACCATGGTGGCCAGAAAACCACCACAAAGGTGGTGGTGTGGGTGCAGACCTGCTGATGCAGGGGCAGACCTTGCCCTGCAAGTCACTTTGTGGCTTTGTGGGGCCCACAAGAAAAATTCTAAAAATGTAATGAAACAAGGAAATCAAAGACTAGCTGGTAGAGAACAAGTTTCAACAAGTTTCATGCAATGAAGACAACCACAAAATTCACTAATATTCCTTGAACTTTTGCAAAAATCTGAAAATGGGCAAATTGACTTTTATTGAAAACTAGCTCAGTTGACTTTTATGAACTTTTGTGGCTTCTAATTAACTGATAACATGAATTTAAGCTAAATTAAAACCAAAATAAGTTAAAACTACAAGTTATGTCATAAGGTGATGGCTTATGGGGATCACAGACCACCACAGTTAACTGTGGTGGTGGAGTTTTTGTTAATTTTGACTTTTGCTTGATGAGATGCAAGTTTTATGAGTCCTTGGGTCTAAATAAACTTAAAGCAACTCACAAATGACAAAATGGCAACACTGCAACAACAAGTACTCAATGAACAAGGCAAATCCAAACACTCCTTAATGTAACTGTTTTCAAGGTTTATTAAAATTCCAACTGATTCATGCCATGATCTGTGATCCTAAGCTCATATACTAGTGTAATAAACTTAAATGAGCACATAAACATCAAAAGTAACAACAACAACCTAAGAATCTATAATGAGCTATTTGAGACAGTCAATCATGGAAATCATAGGCAACTGAGCTTTTAACTAGGAAACCTACTTGTACTAATTGAAACTGAGTTTAGAAACATAAAACAAGCATAGACACACTGAGTTGCATGGATTGAAACCTATTCACAGTAAGATGCAAGGAGAAAAGGAAAAATGCTTACAAATTGAACCCAACTTGAGAAAATGATACACAGCTTGTTTGAGCTTATGAACAAACTGCCTCAACCACAAAACCCTTCTCAAATACCCTTCTGAATCACCTTCTAACCCATTTGATGCTCATGAAATTCTTAAGTTGACTTTATTTGACTTTTTGCATTCTTGAGATTTTATTGAACTATGGAAAGTTTTAATGCTACTGAGCTCATAGAAGCTTATAAATATCTCAACCTAAGCTAACTTCAACAGTTTATATAATTCTTAACATTATTAAGAAAATTGGTGAATTCATTTGAAAATGCAAATTAAGGTTTTATAAGGATAACTTGGAATTAAGATTACATAAAGTTGATATTTCACTAAATTAACTGAATACAAACTTCTTTAACTGAATTTAACAACTGAGAATTATAAATACATTGATTCGACCTAATTTAGCTAAACTAAAACCTACACTACACTACTTGGTTTTTTTTCTTTCTCTTTTTTCTTTTCTTTTATAGTTCCTGGAGGGTGTCTCTGACTTTTCCCACATCTCTGAGCCATTGGATGGCTTTGGAATGATCCTGCCCATTGAATTGTAATTTGGCGGGAAAACTTTATTTTTATTGCAACTGGCAGGGTTAACTTGGAGGGTTTATAGGAGCAATCAATGTAGTTTGGGGTTTAGTGGAAGTCAAGGGGACATAGTTTTGGTGGAGGTGAGGTGGAAGGATGGGGAAGGTTGAGTGTAGCAGGGGATAGCAGCAGTTGCAAGTGGGGAAGAAAGGGTGGGTCAAAGTTTGGGTGTTGACCGGTTTAAAATAAAAACGGGGTGTTTAATTTATTTGTGGTGGGCTTGGTTTTAGATGGGCTAGGGGTTGTGGTATTGGATCAGGCCAAAAGGATTGGGTAGTGGTTTTGGGTATTTAACAAAAAGTGTCCATTTGGTATTTAATAAATCACAAGGACCATTTTTGTAATTAATGAAACTTGAAGGGCTGATCATACAATCTTTCCGAAGTAACAATAAGGTCCATAATTGCTTAGTTTAAATAACCAAAATCCATTTTTGCAATTTTTGTATTTTTCAAAATTCCCGGGGACTAAAAATGATAATTTTCAAAGTCCGGGGACTAAAATTGCCATTTTATGAAAATCTTTTATCCAAGGACCAATATTGAACATTTTGAATTTCCAAGGACTAAAAATGAGTTTTCATCCAAAAATATCCCACCGGGGACCAAATCTGCCAAAGTTTGAAACTCCAGGGACCAAAAGTGTAAATTTCCAAAACTTTTCTAATTTTTACCAAAGGACTAAATATGATAACTTATGATTGTAAAAGGACCTCTGGTGATAATTTTCCATATTTTGAATATCCAGGGACTAGTTTTGTCATTTTATGAAAGTTGGGGGACTGAAACTGCCAATTTTGCAAACTTTGTGCGTTTTTCATTTGTTTTTGCTCATTTTGCATCTAAAACATATAAAACACAATTTTGAAATATTTTTAGTATTTTGATGCATTTCTGAGTGTTTTTGTATGTTTTGCAGTTCATATTAGACAAAAAATGATGAGTGTTTGAGCACTCATCATTGACAAACTCTTCCTTTTGTCAAGAAACCTATTAAGATTATGGATCGAGATGTTAAGGGTTTGAAGTGTGGTGAGATAGCATTGGTAAAGGTGTGGTGGGATTCTAAGCGTGGTCCTGAGTTTACTTGGGAACGTGAGGATCAGATGTAATTTAAATACACAAATTTGTGTGCCGATGTGGTTGGTGAGTAGATCGTTTGTAGTTGGATTTAGATCGTGGAAGTTAGATGCAGGGTGTTCGCAAATGTTTTAATTAATGTTTGTTTTGTGGGTATCTATTATTTGTGGGTACGTCTTGCGGTTACCATTTGGATTTTCATTTGGTTCGCGGGTATCGTACCTACCTGTGAGAAGTCATTTAAATCATTGGTGTTAGTGATCGGGGAGTGTATCTATTTGCGTCTATCGTTGAAGTGACGGAATGTTTTCTATCGTGTGAATCCGGGTATTTAGTCGGTTCACATTTTGTGATTCTTTCTCTGTGATTTTATGGCGTGGTATTATTCCGCTTAAATATCCATAAATTTTCTTTTGCTTTTGTGAGTGGTGACTAGAGTAGTTGAAATCTTGGGACACGATTTCCCTAAGTGGGGGATGATGTAACAACCGTGGTTTTAGCAGGTCAGTTTGACTGATAGTCTTAACTCGGTTGACGCTTGCTTGGTGTGTCTTAGGTGATTGAAGTGATATATGTGTGATATAGGTGAGTTTTAGCACTAAATCCCTTTGCGTGGGGTTGTTTTTGTGAGTAAGTAATGTTGATATTTGGATAAGTTCATTTTGATCACCTTTGTGGTGTAGAAATGACTTGTGTAGTTTCGGTGTTTTTGTGTTTTTGCGTAACGAGTCTTCATTCAAGTGTTTGAGCATTAGCGGGTCACGAGGAGTTTGTTTATATGAGTTATGTTTCAAAAGAGTGTGGAATTCTACTTTTGGAAACTTTGTTTTGAAAATGATAATTTTTTCGGTGGTCGTAAAAGTTAAGGTTTATCGCGAAAGACGTTAGGTTTTGTTTTGGGAGTTTATAAAATATGAAAAGTATAAGATTTTGAGTGTAATAATTAAATTTAATAAAAAATAAAAAATATATATATATGATATATAGAAATAGGCTAAGGGGTTTTTAGGGGAAAAGGAAACCAAATTTGAGCCCAAATACAATTCCTAGCAATAAGGAATCCTAGTCCAACCCAAATAAGCCCAACCCCAACCCATATAACCACAACCAAAGACCTATACCCCTTATTTTCTGCAAATTATGATCGATCAAGAGAGAAAAAGAAGGAGAAAAATTTAGGGTTTTGTTTTTGAAGCTAAAACCAAGATCAAGGTATATTTTTAATACTAGTTTTCACGCAATTAATTAATTATTGTTATGATTCATGTAATATTGATTATGATGGAATCTAGGGTTTATATACTTCTGTAAATTAATGAAGTAAAACATGTTAGGATCATTAGTTGATGATAGTATGATAATTGGTTAAGGGAATTGAGTATAAAACACGTTAGATTATGTGTTAGGGTTTGGATAGAAAATTATGGCTGTGAAGATGTGAGTGTAATTAACAGATGGTGAGGAGTTAAGTCACGAATTTTTTTTTATCTAAATAGAAGTTTAATGAAAGAGCTTTCCAAAAAGTCTGGCCACGATTGATTTTAAGGTCGGGAAGTTAGTCTTTTGATTTTTCTTTGATAAGGTGTAAAAGCTGTTAAACCGGGACAGAATTTGGGTAAAAGTTTGATAGTGAATTTTGGGTGTAAAAGGGGTATTTAGATTATCCCTTCTGGAATAGTTAAGTATTAGGTTATCTTATACTACCACGAAAAGGATTCGCGATAAAAACTTGTAGAAGTATTTTATTCTAATTAAAACTTTTTGGTGTGCGTTCAGATCTGAATTTGGATAGTTGACAAGTTTGATTTTCTTTTGAGTACTTGTGTGTGTTATTAGTCCATGGCCTTCTGGGATTAGATTGTATGCCTATGAGAGACCATGGTAAATTTTTGGTGTGAGTTGTTGAGCTTTAGTTGTCATGATTTCATGTGGACGGATGTACCCAAAAATTCTGCGTTTTCTGATTTTAAAAGTGCAAGGGATTTAGTGAGTGTTAGGTTATGGTAATGGTTAGTATGGTGTCTAGGGGATCCATGGTGGGTCATATGAGTCTTAGACATCCATCATATGTGTATTACATGGGTTGTAACTTTTAGCTTGGCCTTGTGTAACGTGGACTTATTTGTGTTATTTAGATTTGTGATTTGTGTTGTGAAAGCTGCAAGGTTTGAGGTGAGTTCATAGTCCCATATTTTTACTTTGTTTTAAACTTGGGATGGGAATGATGCTTGTCTTAAATGTTTGAGTTACTGTAATTATGTGTGTGTCAAAAAGCATGGACTTATAATGTTATCGTATGTATGCTACGTGTGATGATTTGATTGTGAGATTATGTGTGCTTCATTTGGGGAACCATTTGATGTTATGTGTGCTTCAATTGGGAGGATGCTTATCCTGTTGCTCGCGCATCCAACCTAATTGATGAGGCAAAAAATGATCCATTTTTAGGGGGTCATTTAAGCCGGAATTTGAATTTGTTTGATCAAATATTCCCCTAAATCGTTCCTTTTGTGATTTTAGGTACTTCGGGAGTGACTTCTGGAAAAGGAAGCATTTTGGACGTTTTTGGAACATAAAAGTGAAGAAAACGGCAAAGTCTTAATTTTCCTTGCTGGGAACAGTACCTGACGGCGTCAAGAGCAATTTGATGACGGCGTCAAGAGGAAAAATGGTGACGGTCCAGTGGAAACGTGACGGCGTCAAATCAAGGTCGTCAAGAGTAAAAGTGGTGACGGCCCAGAACAGCAATACACATGACGGCGTCAGATCTAGATCTAGGCAGTCCGAGAATATTTTTGGCGGCGGGTTGACGGCGTCAGAACTTTCTTCTTGACGTCGTCACCTTAGGAAATCTATATATAGCCTTTGTAATTTTCATTCTAAAGAGAGGAGAATTTTAGGGTCGACTTGAATAAACCCTAGCTCGTTTTTAACAGTATTTTCAAGGGTTTTCACCCCTTGGAACCTTTCATGTTCAATTAAGATAAGTATCCTTTCAATTCATTCAATATGTCTATGTGTTGTTTGAATATATCTTACGCTTGTCTTGATTTTAACATGCTAGGCTAGATTTTTTTTGTGTTTGCTTAGATGTAATGAAACCTAGATGTTGATTATAGGTTGATTGCATGTTTATAGTTGTAATGGATGAATGATTTCGATGTTAGGCTTAAGAAAACTGGCAGACTTCCATTGTGTGACATGCTTGAACGTCTTAAGAAACATGAACCAATGCGTACTAAGGTGTTTATGGTTGTATTTAATGCATGAGCGAATTCTAGTGATCCCATGTTAGGAGCTTCTTGCAGGCTCGACATAGGAGTGAAGTAGGAGCTTATAGAGTTGGGGAAGTACGTACGCCACCCCACAAATGGTATTAAGGAATATAACCCGTCATCCACGCAACTGTAACAAACAATTAACTTGTAAAAGATATCTAGGGAGTAGTGAAATCTAAGTAAACACAATTCTCCCATCTATTGTTCACACCATATTAGTAATTAGCTTTATTTTCATTTTTGTTATTTTATTTTGATTGCATCTTAGTTTTTGGGTTAATTGATTAGCAACTAATTCCGCCCACTCTTCCAAAACTGAGATTTTTAATTGCTTTTATAAAAATATAAAAATACAAAAAGAATCATCCCTCACCCCTAGACTAAATTTTTAGGCTTTCTAATCCTAGCGACACTATTCCTGAGTTGAACGATCAATCCCCTGGTACTTGTCACTATACTATACTACAACGATCAGGTACACTGCCTGGTGGGGGTTGTAAGCTTCTCGAGATCCCTCGAGAGGTAAAGCCTGGTACAATTCCCACGCATCAAGTTTTTGGCGCAGCCCGGGGAATAGTTATTGCTTAGGTTGGAATTTATTTTATTAGGTCTACTCATTAGATTCCTATCGAGTGAGATTTTACTTTTCTTTTTATTAGCTTTCTCGTAGTCTATCTTTTCTTTGTGTCTTTGTTCGTAAAAATTTTTCCATTGACTCTTCCGTTCACCATTATGGAGAACGTGAATCCACCAAGTCCGACACTAGAGTTTTACCAGAAAAAATATAATTACACTAGTTTGGATATACCAAGATGGAGCAATGAAATGAGGAGGACAGGATCTTATATTGATTTTATTGAGTACCTTGAGAAAAGAGGCCAAGTGCATAAGACTTTTAAAGAATTCACCTTAGGAGCTCCATCAACCCCTCAAAATGCCTCACTTAGTGAAACCTATGCACCACATGAGCCTTCACCTAGGATAGTTTCGTATGAGCCACCTAGCTGCATGTCATGGTTAGGCACTACCATAATACAGGATGAACATATAGGTGACCTTGATGTGATAGAGGATTTAGCCGAACATGATCACATTGATCAAAAAGACCTTGGTTTTATGGTCGATGATGATGAATCTCAAGAAACACATGATGAATCTTTTGGGCAATTTGAATATAGCAGTCAGAATATTAAGGATGATCCTTATGATTCGGATATAGAAGTTGAGATGCCTAGAGAAGCACTTGAGATACTTGGGAAAATGTTAGGGTTAGATTATAATAAAACACATGTTGAGGATATAGGTGATCTTGACACAAGGAATGATGAAGTAAATAACATAAGCTCACAAAGTACCCCACGAGTCCTTCCATCGTTTGAGGCACACACACCAAACATGACTTACCCGGAAGAAGTAGAAGAAACTTTAGGAATCCCAATGGAGGTAGAACCCTTGGACCAAGCACCACTAGAGGATATAGGTTTGAATACTTATAGTGATAACCTTACTCTTTGATCTAGGGAAGTTCCTAGTTTTGATGAACCAGAGCCTCAACCAAAACCGTTACCTAATCTTCCATCCTTGGATGAAAATTTAGGAATTGAAATAGGTTCCGATCCACCCATCAAACCATATAGTCCGGGTAGTCTTAGGACAAAGGTAGTGGACTCTAAGCCTTGTAGAGAGGAAGCCAATATAGGAGTGGGAAATGACCTTACATGCTTACATCACCCATTTATGATTGATCACAAGAAACATTATGGGTTTAAACTGAGTTTATTAGGTCAATATGGATTCCCAACTAGGAGTCTCTTGAAGTTGATTGAAAATGATCCCTTTCTAGGAGAAAATCTTAATCCACCCATTAACCTGATTGAATTAGGTAAGGTTATGATGATAGGAGCACACCCCTTTGAGCATATAATTCATCCACCACTATTTTCTCACGTGGCATACTTCCACCCTAAGGGTGTGTATCGCTACTTCCACCCGCACTTAATCCTATGTGTAGGGAAAACCTCCCTTCTTTCCGTTAAATAAGGGTAGAGTCAGGCTCGTGACTCGACCAAAAACAAGCGCTTCTTGGGAGGCAACCCAAGCCCGTTTTATTTGTTTGATTTTTAATTGTTTGATTGTTATTTGTTTCCATATGCATGCTTTATTTTTATTGTTGGTAGATCATGTTTTAAAACTGAAATTGTGAAAATGCTTTATTTTGTTGTTTAACTTAGTCTTAACTTCATCCAAGGGTATTTCGCAAAAGATAAGTGTAAGGGGAAACCCCAAATATGTTTTTAAGAAACAAAATTGATCATGGTTCTCCACAATATTAAATGGACATGTGTATTAGTATTTGTTAGAGTCAAATGCTTGTATCGAGTCATAATGATGTTTTGTAGGATTTTCCAGGAAGTAGGACATAAGTTTTCCAGAAATTTTCCGGAAACTTAACGTAAAGATTTCTGCAGATCACTTCTGACGGCATCAGGAAGAAATTCCTGACGGCGTCATGTGTAAAATTCTGGAAATTTTGCTAGTTTTGTTTTTCTGACGGAGTCTTAAAGTTTTTGTTAAATCTTTAGTTTTATAAACTCCAGGAAATCTGCAAACATTCATTCAACAAGCATTATATCTTACATTGTTTTCTAGGATTTGTTATCATATATAGATTGCCGCCGATTTTACGCGAGGTTGCCTTGTTTGTTTTCTCAGGTTTAACAGGTTATGTATGACAAGAAGATGATTTATATTCTAGAAGGGAAGCTTTGATTGTTCATTTTTCTTGGAGGAAGATCTAACCTTGTTACCACACTATCCATGCCGAACGAATCAGGGGAGTATTTGATTTCATTCTTTTACCTGTTTTACTTTTACAATCTTTAATTGAACATTGGGGACAATGTTCATCCTAAGTGTAAGGGGAGGGTAAAATGATGATACCTTATAGGATACACTTTCACTTGAGTTTGTTTGTTTGATAGTAGGTGTGTAATAAAACTATGAGAAATACCTATTAGTGTAATTTTAGCGCCAAATTTAAATTTTTTTACAACATTTAGGAGTGAAACTTTAGCCATAGCAAGCGTCTCATGGATAGGAGATTGTATGACTAGCACGAAACCCTATCATTCAGAAAAAATTTTCCACCCAAATATGTGAGGTACGCCTTTAGATTTGATAGGAAAAGCATTTACTATTAGTGCTTATGAGTGTACCGGTAGCATTTAGATTCTAAAACTTGCGTTAGTGATGCATCCCGAGACCGCTAGTGAGACTACATTCGTGTAGTAGGATTTACTACATGATAAGAGGCATTAGGATCACCCTTGTGTTAAACCCGTATCATAATTACTTGACCATTTAAGTCATATTATTTAGCTAGTTAAGTCAATTAATTTTTCCCACACCTTAGCGCTGTACTCATTTTTAGTACACGAAACCCCTAGTACACCCCTCCGAGCCTATCTTTTCGTTTCTACCTTTAAGCATCTTACTTAAAGGAAGAATTTGTTACACCCCACTTAAATGTACACCCAAATTGCCTTGGCCTTCCGTGTATGCGCTCATATTTAGTGCATTATTGTTATCTGTTAAAACCCTTAGTTAATTATCTAATTGATTACATGGTTGCTAAGTCGAGTCATATTCTTGTACATATTGTTTTGGGACGATTGAGACTCATGGGTAAAGTACTAATTTTATGGAGTAATGGGGAAGAACATCTATTATTACCCCCATATGTGCGTTAATCTTAAAAGTACTCCAAGTGTTTTGATTATCTTAATTCGAGTCATTAGATTAGTTTATTGTAAAGTATGTAAAAATTCAAGTGTAAGGGGAATGTTCATTCCCTATGATGTATTATTTTGGATGGTAGGGTAAGAGTGTATGCAAAAAAATAAAAAAAAAAAAAAAAAAAAAAAAAAAAAAAAAAAGAGAAAAAACATACGAACTACCATCCCGATTCATTCTATGTTTATTTTATGTTTTTGTTATTTTTCATTTATTAGCTTATGTCGAGTCGAGTCTTGGCTTAGCAACGCCATATTGTACATGTAATCGACTAAGATTTTTAACTCACCACCAGTAAAGATTGCCTATATCCAACAAAACCGTGTATTCCATATCCCTATACCTAACGTTATAACCCTTCAAAAAGACCTCTTTGATAGTTTATTCTAGGTGCTTACGCCATGTGGTGGAGGTTTGATCATTTCCCAAGCCTATGGTAATCTATTTTGCTATGACAGGTAGTGAGAGATGTTTTCCATTTCCATATTGTGATATTTACTTTATTACACCCAAGAGATGTGAGTATCTAAACACTATTTGTGAGGTGCTAGTGTATGACCTCCGTGCTTGTCTTTAGTCTTTAGTGGAATAATTATTTGTTGTAATTACTTTTATATTAGTGTTAAATGACCCCTAACTTGTATTTTGATTAGAATAAAAGCGCATTTGCTTGAGGACAAGCAAATCTCAAGTGTAAGGGTATATGATGAGGCGAAAAATGATCCGTTTTTAGGGGGTCATTTAAGCCGAAATTTGAATTTATTTGATCAAATATTGCCCTAAATAATTCCTTTTGTGATTTTAGGTACTTTGGGAGTGAATTCTGGAAAAGGAAGCATTTTGGACGTTTTTGGAGCATAAAAGTGAAGAAAAAGGTAAAGTCTTAATTTTCCTTGCTGGGAACAGTACCTGACGGCGTCAAGAGCAATTTGATGACGGCGTCAAGAGCAGAAATGGTGACGGTCAAGTGGAAACGTGACGGCGTCAAATCAAGGCCGTCAAGAGTAAAAGTGGTGACGGCCCAGAATAGCAATACACATGACGACGCCAGATCTGGATCTAGGCAGTCCGAGAATATTTTTGGCGGCGGGTTGACGGCATCAGAACTTTCTTCTTGACGCCGTTACCTTAGGAAATCTATGTATAGTCTTTGTAATTTTCATTCTAAAGAGAAGAGAATTTTAGGGTCGACTTGAATAAACCCTAGCTCGTTTTTAACAGTATTTTCAAGGGTTTTCACCCTTTGGAACCTTTCATGTTCAATTAAGATAAGTATCCTTTCAATTCATTCAATATGTCTATGTGTTGTTTGAATATATCTTACGCTTGTCTTGATTTTAACATGCTAGGCTAGATCTTTTGTGTGTTTGCTTAGATGTAATGAAACCTAGATGTTGATTATAGGTTGATTGCTTGTTTATAGTTGTAATGGATGAATGATTTCGATGTTAGGCTTAAGAAAACTGGCAGACTTCCATTGTGTGACATGCTTGAACGTCTTAAGAAACATGAACCAATGCGTACTAAGGTTTTTATGGTTGTATTTAATGCATGAGCGAATTCTAGTGATCTCATGTTAGGAGCTTCTTGCAGGCTCGACATAGGAGTGAAGTACGTACGCCACCCCACGAATGGTATTAAGGAATATAACCCGTCATCCACGCAACTGTAACAAATAATTAACTTGTAAAAGATATCTAGGGAGTAGTGAAATCTAAGTAAACACAATTCTCCCATCTATTGTTCACAACATATTAGTAATTAGCTTTATTTTCATTTTTGTTATTTTATTTTGATTACATCTTAGTTTTTGGGTTAGTTGATTAGCAACTAATTCCGCCACTCTTCCAAAACCGAGATTTTTAATTGCTTTTATAAAAATATAAAATTACAAAAAGAATCATCCCTCACCCCTAGACTTAATTTTTAGGCTTTCTAATCCTAGCGACACTATTCCTGAGTTGAACAATCAATCCCCCGGTACTTGTCACTATACTATACTACAACGATCAGGTACACTACCTGGTGGGGGTTGTAAGCTTCTCGAGATCCCTCGAGAGGTAAAGCCTGGTGCAATTCCCACGCATCACTAATTGATGTTGGGATCGGAGGACACGAGCCGTCCTGTTGTTGCCTTTGTGTGTGGATATTCGTTTGCGAATGATTGTAGCTTATATGATAACTTTAAATTATTTTTCCAGCTTTATATTTTATGATCACAGAAAACTGGTTGCCTTGTAAGTGTATGTGTGTCTAAACCTATGAATCTCACCAACATTATGTTGACGTTTTAAGCATCATTTTCAGGTGAGCTTTCTAAGGATAAGATAGAAGGATGTGATTAGACGAGACCTTAGTTGCATCGGAAGTGGTTTATCTGTGTGTTTGGAGTTTATCATGTTGTTATCTTTCGGGTATTGTTATGACACGTTGTGTCTATACTTTGCCATTTTTATTGCATGTAGTTATTCTCTATATAGACACCATGTGTTGTGATGATATCCATGAAGTTACACCCTCGCGTTTCCGCCTTGGCGAGGTGTGACACATAGGCAAAAAGTAATTGCAAGTATTCTCAACATTGGACGACATGACTTAAATTTTGACGGGTAAAAGTTTTGATGTGGATAAAAAAGGTGTATGAAAGAAGCATGCATTCATCCTTTGTAGTACAAGTTAAAAACTTTTCTTAAGTTAAGTCTAATCATTTTTTTTATGTGTGTTAAGTTGTCCATTTTCATGACTAATATTCATCCTACGTGGATTAATAAGTTTGGACAATACATAAAAGAAATAACATGCATAACAAGTTTAAGCGTTATTTTTAAAACAATGATTTTAAGATTCAAAAACTTTGTAAAACTAAATCAAAAGACTTAGTTTTGAAAATGGTTTGTGTTTCGTTTTGAGTTTTTAGAAAACTATTTTCAATTTACATATTATCACAAGATATATATGATGAGTGTGTAAATACTAATCATTTTTACCTAATCTGAGCTGCCAAAACATCCAAAAATACTCAAATATGCATCATAATACTGAAAATATCACAGAAATGTGTTTTATATGTTTTAGATGCAAAATGATCAAAAACAAATGAAAAATGAACAAAGTTTGCATAATTGGCAGTTTCAGTCTCTCAACTTTCAAACCTTGTCAAATCTAGTCCCTGGTTATTCTAAAAACAAGAAAAAGTCACCAAAGGTCCTTTTTGAATCACAAATTACATATTTAGTCCTTTGGTGTAAAGTTTCACAAAATTACAAGTTTAGTCCCTCAACTTTGCAAAATTGATAAAAATGGTCCCTAGGATGTAAAAACTTTGAAAAAAATCAATTTTTGTCCTTGTGCTACTCATCTTTGTCAGTAATGGTCCTTGGGTGAAAAGATTGGCAAAATTACATGTTTGGTCCCCTGAAGTTTCAAAGTTTGGCAGAAATAGTCCCTGGAGGTGTAAAAGTGAAAAATCAACATATGGTCCTTGTACTATTCAGATATGGCAGGAATTAACCTTGTGAGAACATTGGGAATTTGACAATCCAGGTCCTTGAACAATCGGCAAATTACAAAATTGGTCCTTGTTATAATATACAAACCAACCGGACCCTTTGTAATTATATAAATCCAACAAACAAACCCACCAGCCCACACCCTCACCTGAGCCCAACTCCCACAAGCCCAAACCTCTTTTAATACCAAACGGGGTCAAACCTTTGACCCTCGGTCAAACACAGTCAAACCCCCCCCCCCCCCAAAGCCACTATTCACCTTCCTCCTCAATACCACCCTCTCTGAAATACCACCCCTGGAATTCATCCCCCCACTCCCACTTGCCTATCAATTCTCCACCACCCCCTGCAACCTCCTTCACCTCAACATTAAATGTTTTCATCCCCCAATTGTTATAAATAGTCCAAATCCTCTCTCCTATTTTTGGCGCCAAAAACACGTGGATGGATCATGTGGAAAACTAGAAGGGGGGTTGAATAGTTTACCGCTTTTTAAAACCTTTTAAACTTGGATATCTTTAAAAATCTTTACGTTTGGTTAAAGATATAAACACAATATTATATGTTTGATTCGTTGAAAAGCTTTTCATGTGAGTAACAATTCTAACTATACTAGTTTCATACTTTGAAAAGCTTTGCTTGTGATGATCATAACTTTGCTTGTTTAGTACTTTGAAAAGCTTTACTTTTGTTTAAAGATATAAACACATCTTTACTTGTTTAGTTCTTTGAAAACCTTTATATGTAACAACCAATTCTAACTAAAGAACAACATGTAATAAGCAAAGATAAAGAAAGAAACGATCAAACCACAACACGATTGTTTATCGTGGTTCGGCTACAAGGACTCTTTTTCCTTGCCCTACATCCACGCCCCGAGTTTCCAACTCGAAAGTTATAAGCACTAATCAACAAGCTCCTTTCACCGGCGGAGAAAACATTTACAACGTCGCTTACACTTTTACCGACACTAAGCTAGATGTCGAGTTCTTTTACATGGGCACAACCACTCCCATCGTCGCTTACACTTTTACCGACACTAAGCTAGATGTCGAGTTCTTTACCAAGGGTACAACCACTCCCGTTAGTTCTTTTACAAGGGTACAACAACTCCCGACACACTACGTATTTTAAGGCCTAAAATACTAACCACTTACTTCTATATACATGACACACATGAAGTATAAACTACTAAAGCTTATACATGACCAAGCTACCAAGACTTGCAACTTTAGAGTTGAAGCTTGTAACTTCTTAAATGATCTTGTGAAGTCCCTTGCTACATAAGAGAATCACACAAATCAAAAGGTTACTGAGTTAGTTGAGAGAGTATGTGAAAATATGTCCTAAAGGGGTTACACAAAACTAACAAATGGTTTGGTATTTATAGCAAACCATTTTGCAGGTCTGGCGGATACGGCGGATCCCTCAGAAGGGTTCTGCCCGTGTATCCCCAGGGTACCGCCAGGGCTGCAGTTGGTTTTTGCAATAAATCTCCCAAACCAAACAAGGTCACATCTCATTACTTCTTGCAAACCAAACAATGTTACATCTCATAATATCATGTCAAACACTAAACTTGCAAGCAACCACTTAGTAAGTCAAACACACTTCTTACCATAAATGTATATTGACAAAGCTTGCCCTAAATGTGATGTGACCTTACTATATTAAGAAATAAATGTGATGTGACAAGACACTTTCTAATTTAAAAAATAAAAACAATGTTTTGTTTAAAAGAGATGTAAACCTTAGTTTAAGCAAGACTTAAACACTTAAAGTGATGATTTACTTATAGCTAAACTTCATGCTTTGTCATTAACAAAACTTAGCAAAGATCGTAAAATATAAATAACGTTTTTAGGCGATATTTGTATTAACAATCTCCCCCTTTTTGTTGATGACAAAACATAAACTTTATTTATAAGTAAGTCACTAGTTTTAGTGTTAAGTCTTATAAAGTTAGGTATAAAAACTTGTTTTTGCTAAGATGATGTGATATGCAAAAAAAAAAAATTTGAAACAAGTTTATATCTAAATTCTCCCCCTTTTTGTTGAAACAAAAAGAAGAGTAGCGAAGCGAAAGTAAGCACTTGCTCCCCCTTGGACGATACTCCCCCTAAATGGAGTGCCAAGAGAGGAGACATGGATTTTGAACCTACAAAAAGAAAGGTTAGTTTCAACAACACAAGATATATGTATGGTACCATAGCAAGGTATATTTCACTTATTATACCTAAATGGTCAACAAACAATGAAAACCTTGTAGTGTAATGAAATTCATTTCATGTAAAATTTTGACTCTTAAAAAGTCAAAGACAAGAAATTTGGATTACATCATCCTGCTTCTAAAAATAAAGAAAAACTACAAATAAACTAAGATCATAAAAAGCTACAAGGAAATCATCATTTTCCTTAATGAGAAACATTTTCCAAAAACAAGGCTAAGGTTGTTTAAGGATGAAAATGTGGGTTGTAGGGTTGTAGCGGGTTTTATTTTGAAAGTTGAAAAGATGACACGGTTTTGGTTTCTTGGTTTAAATGGGAAACATTTTCCAAAAGAAACAGTTTTGTTTCATTTTGGAGACTCTAAGGTTGAGGTGTGTGAGACGAGGATTGAACAAGATCCAAAATGTGGTTTAGTATAAACCTCATTTCTTCGGATAGCTCACGAATTTCCCTTCAACACCCTTCACTAATGTGAGCGGTTCTTTCGCAATGATTGCAATCATGGCGGGGAAAGTTTGGTGGAAGAGTGGTTTGATATGTTGGTGGTGGATGGTTTGAACTTGAAGGAGCAAAGGTGGAAGGTTGAGTAGTGTTTTTGCTTCCTTCATTTGTTGAGTGAAGTGTTGTTTGTAAAACTGTAATATGGTTGATTTGAGACTCAACCATACGTTTGAAGGCATGAAGGTGGTTTAAATGAGTGTCAATCTCATTATTAAGGTTTGGAGGTTTTTCCCATATGGATGCTTCTATTTTCTTATAAGAAGAAAGTAGAGATTCAAATTGTTGGGAAGGTTCTTGTGGTGATGGTTGTTGTTGTTGTGGTGGTTGTTGGTTTTGAACAAAATGGCGGAAACTTGGTTCGCCGATAGGATTGCCATGAAGGTCTTTGTAAATTGGGTGAAACACAAATGATTGTGAGTGGGTATGACCTTGATCATTTGGAAAAATGGATGGTCTAGCATAACGGTAAGCCAACCGTTCTACTAATGATGGTTGATGGGGTTCATCATCTAGTTGCTCACTAGGTTGTTGTTGGGTTTCCATTTGAGCAATGGTGTCAAAGAGTGACAAGGATGGTGGACTTGATGATTTGGGTGATAGGTCTTCTAATGTTTCCAAATAGGATAGTGGTGATGTTGGAGGTGTATGGAAAAGTTCCATTGGTGTAGGTGTTGGTGATTGAGGTGATGAAGTTTTTGTTGGTTGTGCTTGTTGAGAAGGTGATGATGAATCACTTGAAGGTCTAGTTGTTGGAGGAATGGTGGCCATGTTTGTGTAGCAATGTGTTGGAGAGGGTGTTGGAGTATCAAGATTAAGCAATTCTTGAAAGGTAATTACATTGGTATTACAATGTATTGGGGATTGTGTTGAGGTAGTGAGGTTAAGGAAATCTTGGATAGGTGAAGAAATGTTAAGCGAAGCATCACTTGAAGAAGATGAGCTTGACTTGACGGTTTTGTTGAAGCAACAAGGTTTAACACTAATCCTAGTAGTTTTTGAGAAGGATTTTGATGACTCGGATGATGTGTTGGATTTAGTCATTTCAAAGGTGTGGTTTTGATGTTTTGAGAGAAGAGGTTTTAATGGTGATGGTGTGATTTGAATTGTAGCAAAACTTTCAAATTTATAGGATGAAGAAGATGTTGAAATGGGTGTTTGGATTTGATGTTTTACCATTCAAAGATTGAGGTTTCAAATGATTTACATTGTTTTCATGAACATGTCAAATCATTGCAAGTCAAACCAATGGAATAAGGGGGAGATTGTTATTTTGTACTTTTACTCTATGCAAGTCTTGCCATCATTGGACTTTCGACTAAGTTATCATCTACCAAAGATAATATGTTAGAAGGAGGAGATCACTCGTTAAATGTTATATTCAACGACTCCTCGACTCTTTGGGTTTTCTTACTTAAGACACTATGAACTCTTATTTGTTTTGAAAAAGTCCAAGAGGTACAACATCATGAGACTAAGTGTCACATTTGATGAGTAAATCCTAGATGTTGAAAACTCATTTTCTTTCACACATCCTAATGTATGCTAATGTGATTTATTTCACCTTGTGTGTTTTATGTGAGATTATCACAAAAGAGTGATTGAAGTAAAACACAATTTAAGACCCAAAGTATGGTATTTAAGAATGTTGTTTTACAAAGGTTTGTTTTGCAAGCATCACAAAAGTGTTAGACATTTTAACACTTAGGAAATTCTTAGTTAGCTCACTTGTAAGCAAGAGTTGAGTGAGACTTACTCAAGAGTTTTTCGTGTTTATCTCTTGATGGTTAAAGAACCAAAACACCTTATATCTCCTACTAGTACTAAAGACTAAATTCCTTGTTGCATAGAATCTAATCTTAGTTATTTACAAATAGCAGGTAAACACTTTAGAGTATTACAAATAACACATATTCGAATACATAATGCTAGAAACAAGAGACAATCAAAGTCAAGTTGAAGTAATGCGTACCTTTTAAATTGCATAGAGATGCTATCAAGCGGATAAGCATTACGCGTAAAATCTTGGTTTGATGACACGCTTTGAAACTCAATAACTCATGTATCCAAGAAGGTTAGATAATCATATAAAGGCATAGAGAATGATAGTCTAAATCCTTTTATCATGAGTTTCTATTAGAGATTGAATTATCTCTAAATCTCTCTTCTAGGTTTGACAAATTTTACATGCTTTGTTTTATTAGTTGATGGTGCTTATGAGTTAAATCCTAATCCGGTTTTATCTTTAAACAATTTTTGACTCCTCAACAATCTTTCAAGAGATTTTAGCTTTCATCAAATTTAACTTATAATTTTTCCTTTCTCATTTTGCATTTTAATCTCATGTTTGTAATCTAGACATAATTTACATTCTAGATTAATTTCAACATTACTCTCAATTCTAGACATTTTATCTTCTAATAAGATTTCCTTTTCAAATATATTCTTAAAAGATTTTGAAGACTCATTCTTGAAGATAGTTTTTAGGTCCATGTTGCATAAACGTTTAGACTCATTTTCTAGTTTAGAAAACTCTAGGATAAATTAATCAAAGCAAAAGTGTTTGGTTTTAAAGTGTACCTTGCTTGATGTTTTATCTAGTTTAGAATTGCAAACCGAATGATTGACTTCATCTTCATCCGTGTTATTCCATGAATCGCAAGCAAGTCTACTACAAGCTTGACACGAGTAATCACCTTTACTTACACCTTGCTTGTTGTTTCAATAAATTGACAATTAACTACCGGATCATTGTTTTCGTCAACATCCATTTCATTCCAAGATACGCAAGCAGGTTCATCAAAACACACGTACTCATCTTCACTTGTACCTTCATTTAAAACATTTAAACTAGTAGCACATGTATTAACTTCTACTAAGTGTCTATCAATTAGTTTTTCTAAAACTTCTAATTCATATGTAAGATCAAATTGATCATCTTTGACTTGACATATTCCTTGATGAAAGTTTACCATATTTTTCCAAACATCATTAGCCTTTTGACAAAAATACATTCTTTCATATTTGGTACTAAAGCATTGTTTTAGCTTTAGTATTTTTATCAAGTTTAAGATAGTTATCTTGGTTTTCAAAAACTTGTTTTCTTTGGTTTGAAATTACCAAAAGAAATAATATGCCAAAGGTCTTGATCAATTGATTTCACATAGTTTTCAAAATTACTTTTCCATTCAAGTAAGTTTTCTTTTTCAAATAGCGGTTGGTTTTGAATAGGTTGCCCTTCTTAGAGATTTTCAAAATCCATGGATCGATCCAAGTTTTAAAATACATTCTATTTTAAAGATCTTGAGTAACGTAGCTCCTAATGCCAATTGTGGAAAACTAGAAGGGGGGTTGAATAGTTTACCGCTTTTTAAAACCTTTTAAACTTGGATATCTTTAAAAATCTTTATGTTTGGTTAAAGATATAAACACAATATTATATGTTTGATTCGTTGAAAAGCTTTTCATGTGAGTAACAATTCTAACTATACTAGTTTCATACTTTGAAAAGCTTTGCTTGTGATGATCCTAACTTTGCTTGTTTAGTACTTTGAAAAGCTTTACTTTTGTTTAGAGATATAAACACATCTTTACTTGTTTAGTTCTTTGAAAACCTTTATATGTAACAACCAATTCTAACTAAAGAACAACATGTATAAGCAAAGATAAAGAAAGAAACGATCAAACCACAACACGATTGTTTATCGTGGTTCGGCTACAAGGACTCTTTTTCCTTGCCCTACATCCACGCCCCGAGTTTCCAACTCGAGAGTTATAAGCACTAATCAACAAGCTCCTTTCACCGGCGGAGAAAACCTTTACAACGTCGCTTACACTTTTACCGACACTAAGCTAGATGTCGAGTTCTTTTACACGGGTACAACCACTCCCATCGTCGCTTACACTTTTACCGACACTAAGCTAGATGTCAAGTTCTTTACCAAGGGTACAACCACTCCCGTTAGTTCTTTTACAAGGGTACAACAACTCCCGACACACTACGTATTTTAAGGCCTAAAATACTAACCACTTACTTCTATATACATGACACACATGAAGTATAAACTACCAAATCTTATACATGACCAAGCTACCAAGACTTGCAACTTTAGAGTTGAAGCTTGTAACTTCTTGAATGATCTTGTGAAGTCCCTTGCTACATAAGAGAATCACACAAATCAAAAGGGTACTGAGTTAGTTGAGAGAGTATGTGAAAATATGTCCTAAAGGGGTTACACAAAACTAACAAATGGTTTGGTATTTATAGCAAACCATTCTGCAGGTCTGGCGGATACGGCGGACCCCTCAGAAGGGTTCCGCCCGTGTATCCCCAGGGTACCGCCAGGGCTACAGTTGGTTTTTGCAATAAATCTCCCAAACCAAACAAGGTCACATCTCATTACTTCTTGCAAACCAAACAATGTCACATCTCATAATATCAAATCAAATACTAAACTTGCAAGCAACCACTTAGTAAGTCAAACACACTTCTTACCATAAATGTATATTGACAAAGCTTGCCCTAAATGTGATGTGGCCTTACTATATTAAGAAATAAATGTGATGTGACAAGACACTTTCTAATTTAAGAAATAAAAACAATGTTTTGTTTAAAAGAGATGTAAACCTTAGTTTAAGCAAGACTTAAACACTTAAAGTGATGATTTACTTATAGCTAAACTTCATGCTTTGTCATTAACAAAACTTAGCAAAGATCGTAAAATATAAATAACGTTTTTAGGCGATATTTGTATTAACAGCTCAGATTAAGTGAATTTGATCCAGTGGTTGTGGAAATTGCTTAGAAACCCTAGAAGAACCCTTGGATGGCTATAAAAGAGAAAGAAACTCAGAGATGAAGACTGTGTAGTTTATAATTATAATTTTAGTGTCGAATTAATAGTTTTTCAAATTCTAGTGTAAGTTTTAGCTTTTGAATTGTAATCTTAGTGATTTCAGTGTACTTTGAACCTTTGTCAATCAATGAATTGAAGTTTTACTTTGGAAATTCAGTTTATGCAAACTTGGCTAAAAATTTCTTTTGTACTCTGTTGTTGTTTATAGCTATTACTCTGGACTCAATTAGATCACTTAAGCTCCCAGAAAGCTCTTAGAAGCTTTTAGATACTCTAAAAATCATGTTAGAATCAAAAAGCAAAAATCACAAAAAAATACAAAAAATTAAGTGAAAAATAAAAAATTGTTGAAGATGGTGGAGAGAGCTGGAGCACAGTGAATTCTAGATGGCTGTGGGTTAGTGGTTCTGTGGAGAACCTATAGGTGTGATAATTGGTCCTTGTTCTTTGGTTTCTAGCTGGAGTGCAAAATTGTAAGCCAAAACTCAAATTTTCATTTCACTATATACTTGCTTGTTTACTGCTTTTCTTTGTAGATTTATGCTTCTTAGGTGTGTTTAAGTGAATTTATTGCTTAAGATTTGGTGCTTGCTCATTTAGATTTCATTGTGCAAATTGATCTTAGTTTGACTGTCATATTAGCATAATAGTGTTCACTGAGTATTTGTTGTTATTGTTGATGTTTTTGTGTTCATACAAATTCACTTCACCATTAAAAGTGATTTGGAAACAAGTTCATGATTCAAAATAGTCCTTAGCTTTGAAAATCTCATCAACATAGTTTGTTAAGGTTGTTTAGATTTGCTGCCATAAGAATGTTCCTGTGTATGCTTGTTGTCGTTCTCTATTGATATAAGTCACTTAGGGTCCTAATAGCACAGTTGAAGCATAAAAACCATAAGTCCTTTGATTAAAAGTCAAAATTCATTTTGATCTCATCTCATTTGCTTATCTATTTAAAGTTTGATCCAAGTTGTCATCAAATCTCTTCATAAGTAGTTAAGATTGGTAAATTTAGTTTAATCACAGTCCATTAGATCATATTTAGTCATAAAATCAAGATCAAGTCTCACCAAAGTCAAACTTGTGTAAAATCTTAAAAAGTCAAAATCTCAAGTCTGTCATTTTTGTCAAAACTCCCAGATCTTGTGTAGAACTCATGAAGGATTGGAAACCCAAAATTCTTGCTGATTTGTGTTATTTGGATGCTTGTGAACTTATTTCAAAAAGAAAACTAAATTGTGGAACTTTTTTGCTTATTGAGAATTAGCCTCAAACTTGCTTGTGTGAAGTTTCACCTCCCCTGCACCACCACTTTCAGTCCAACTTGTGACCACCATAGCCTATTCCATAGTGGATCCCACCTAAAGCTTTTTAGCTTTTTGAGAAGCTCAACAGTCCAGCTTGTAGGATCAGGGCTTACATTGCCTTTTCTAGCTTATCTAATAGGGCTGCAAGCAGCTTGAACCTTGTCCCATAACACTGAGTACTCAGTGTTTGCACCCAAGTTCTTTGCCCTCCCCAGTGCTTATTACTAAGCCATAAGCCCAGCTTATTGGCTTATTTTGAAGTCAACATGGTCAACTTCAAGGGTCATAGCTTAGTTTGAATTTCCCTTGACTCCTGTGGACCCCACCAGGCCTGATAGTTAGGCCATTTAGCCTATTTTGGCCATGTAGCCTGTTAAGTGCTTATTTGTTTACCATAGCTTATTCAGTGTGCTTATTTGTGTCCATTTGCTTATTTCAAGTTGTTATTCATCTGTTTTAGCTTATTTGTCCATTTGATAGCTTTGTCAAAAAACCACAAGTCCTAATAAGCTTTAAAATTCAACTGTTAAGCACAAGGGGGTGCACATAGCTTATTAATAATAAGCTATAATAAAAGTGGTTTCACAAAAGTTGTTCATTTTTAGCTTATAATCAGTAGTCAAAAAGAAAAACCAACAAAAAACCAACTTTAACAATAGTGATAGCTTCTATTTAATAGGATTTATCTTTTTAATTTTTTTTTCAGCTTATTATTAAGCACTTCATCATTTTTATATTTTTCTTAATTTTCTTTCATCTTAAAGTATTTTCAGTAATTTTTCTAGATTTTTCTCTTTTAATTTAGTAATTATTAGAATTAATATTAGTTTAATTAATAATTAAGTAATATTAGTATATTAAATAGTTTTATTAATTTTTAATTAACAACAGTACCTTTTTATTTTTTTCCGAGGTTTTAAAAATCATTAAATATTTTTAGAAAATAGTCTCTTAATTACTAATGTTAATTTTGTAATTTTCTTAATTAATTTAGTTTAATTAGATTTTAATTAATAAACAAGTAAATAATTAGTAAAATAGTCTGAAAATATTTTTTATAAACTTTTATAATTTTTTAGGTTCCTGTGATGGTTAATTATATTTACAAATTTTTCTATAATTGTCTAAGTCATTTGTAGTATATTTAGTAATTTAAATTAGTTTAATTAATATAATTAATATTTAATTAATAAAAATCCACAAAAAGACAAAAATACATATTTTTAATTTTTAATTTTATTTTAAGTCATTTTAGAATTTTATAAATTAATTTTGCAATTTTCTAGTTAAAATTTGTATTACAAAGTTTTTAAGTTAATTAGTTTAAATTAAATAGTTAAATAGTTTTTATTTAAATAATTAATATTAAATAATAAAATAATCAAAAAAATAATTTTCTTTTTAATTTAAATTTCTTTTTATAATTAAGTTTGTAAAATTTTCATTTGCACCCCCTATAGTTGTAAATTGTTCAAAATTCACCTTTTTCTCTGTCTGTAATCAAATCTGATTCCTACTTTGTGTACTTGTAATCATATCTGTGTTTCTATAATTGTTAATATTGTTTTAATTGTTCAAATACCAAGCAATCAGTTGTATAATCACTTCCAAATCATCTTTGGTTACTGTCCTCAGTGCCACTCATTCCCATAAACGTTTTCAAACACCATTTCAATCTCGTCAAGACATAACGACCCGAGAAAAAACTAAACTATCCACGGAGCATTGACTCTAGGCAGTCTGACCTTGTTGACCAAATCACTTGATCAATATTATCTAACGGTTTAGGCTCAATCAAAATTTGGTCTCGTGAGCAAAGCCTTACAATTACAATATGCAAAGTCTCAACCGATGAAAAAACCTATGCTTGGTCTCGTGAGCCATCATGAGAACCAATGGTCAACTAGGGACAAACCACACAACCACACGGAGGACTCCCACTTGCTCCAAGACAATCAAGAGCAAGTAGGAACCCATTAAGCACATGAAAAGTAGTTGTTGTCCGTCTAGAATTTCTGTGTTCGGAGGCCCAAATCACCTAGAAGGAAGTTTACCCGGGCTTAGCTCAAAACTATAAAGTTGTAGGCCCATGTCTTGTGTACATACAAAAACCAATTTAGCTAAAAACTCGTTACCAATCATCAGGAAACCCCGTTTTACCAACTGGTGTTCCAGCAGTCATTTTTCGGCAAAAATGTCTTTAACTCTTTCGCCTTCCACCACCAAGCCACGATTACATGATATTGAAAGTAAAATACAATTAATCTAATTTTTATCTACTGTAAAAGTGCCCAAACAATGGCTACAATAAAAAAGAATATCATTACATAAATGCCGAAACAATGGCAAAAACCCCAAAACACGAAATTTAAACAACATTTACAACAATTCAAGTCACAGGTGGTCTAGGTTTTCATCGGATTTGCATATACACATAATAATACCATAATATTATGATCAAGACACGGTGTTGGCAAATTCCATGGACAAACATACATGTATTTCCCATGGACATAAAAAATTGCAAGAATTGAAATATTAGCCAACAAAACGAAGAAATAATTGACAAGAATTAAAACCCCGTTTGGAACTTGTGTCAAATGGCCTTAGGTTCAAAACCCACTGATATTAGGACCTTCTAATTATCATTCTACCATAGCAAATTAAGCCTTAGGGCCTGATTTGAAATCATTTCATAAATCGATCAAAAAAGTGCATTTTAGGCCATTTTACACATACCCGATAATCATATGGCACATATGATGGCTCGTGATACCACTATAGGTGATGATGAATATAAAAACATATATAAATAAATCAAACGCAGCGGAAAACATCACCTAACAAGGATCCATATAGCCATATGATCAATGAAAAGATAAACAACATAGTTATACCTTTGTAGCGTGCATCTGGAGTCACCAACAATGTCACCACCCACGAATGAATCAAGAAACCAAGTGATCAATAAAGTTGATCAACTTTATGATGAAACACACTACACATCACCAATAAACACTTGATGCTAGTCAAGACTAGTAACCTATGTTTAGAACATAAGAAGTATGTGTAAAACTAGAGAGAATCAAAAACAAAACAACCCTTTATCAAGGGGGGGGGGGGGGGGGGGGGCGGCCATCAAGAGAGGGAAAGGAGAATGATTTTCTCAATCACATTTATGTGTAATCAAAGCCTTTAATTACTAATTGATTTAGTAATTCAAATGTTAAGTTACACATAAGTCCTAACATCAACATGCCCTCTTTGGTCCTTCATTTAGGCCGATCATGATGTGAGCCCACAATGTGCTTGCACATTGTTGGCCCGGTCTAAAACACTAAGTCCAACTTCGTGTTTAACGGCCCGTTATTGATTCTTAGTTACGTAGTCGTTTATATATTGTAAATACGATAAATACAATCTATAAAATGGTATCTCTGTGTACAAGTGTGTGACCCCATAAGCTCACATATGTCTAGCCATATAATTATTTATTATGACACGAGCATACTCAAATAGATTTTATATAGACTTGTAATTATCGATGAGATCTGACTTTTCCTCCCAAACTTGCAACACTTGTTCCCTAACCATTTTCAAGGTGACTTGAAGTTGTAGACCTGTTTCAACATTTCTTAAAAGAGTTTGTAGACCGACCCTGATAGTGGGATGGTCTTGAGGCAGCTCACGCAACCTTTCGACCTCTGGAGCACGATTATGCATCTGTCGTATAATATGAGTTATCTCACCTAGCGAACTGTTAATCAACTTAAGTTCTTTTTCTTGTTCATTGCGTAATCGGGTGAGGATAGCGTTTCGCACCTCAGCTGGTTCGTTAGCCATAGTGTTTGTGTGAGAATACGAAGTGTTGTTTAAGTGGCATTTATAGAGGAAACTAGCCGTTAGAATATATTGTAAGGGAAACTAGCCGTTAAGCATTTTATTAAGATTCAAACTAGCCGTTAAGCGTTTTAACAGTACAACATATTAAAAACGATACGGAAAAAGTTACAAACGATACTAATCATACAATACCGTTAACCATAATGTTTTAATTACAGTATCGTTGTTTAGTATTTTAGTTACCATACGTTGTTTAATGTAATTTCAATTCTATATTTAATGTATTTTCATTTAGATGTTAATGTATTTTCATTTCATATTTTAAAAAACGTCACAAGTTTTATAAAAAACCTTTTAAATTCACAAAACATTACATATTAACAACTTTACAAAACAATTACATTTAAAACTTTACAAAACAATAACATATTTATTTAAAAAAAAAAAAAAAAAAAAAAAAAAAAAAAAAAAAAAAAAAAAAAAAAACTGACAAAAGTCAGTATTTTACCCTTGTCGTGTAGACGAGGAGAGAGCAGGTGGTGAACGATGAAGAGGGGAAGGTGCAACGGCGAGGCTGGCGAGGTGCCACATCGAAGTGGCGAGGGTCTCCGGCGAATTGCATCTAGTGCTTTTAGTGGTTTTTCCTCGTCGATTAAGGCTGCACACCTTCTTGCTGCTTCATCTGAGCAATAACTTACATCATTAAAAGCTAAAAAATCAATAACATTAATAACAACATGACTATAATATATACCATTGCTTCAGCCATATATTGATTATTATTTGTATGTATGAATTGAGTTGAGTGTAAGGCTAGATGGTAAGGTGCACACAAGTTCACCTTACACCTCACTGCTAACTCAGCTTTCTTTCTCCTCTCACTTTTCTTCACTCTCACTCACCTTTTAGTGGGTAAGATGCTTCACTTCACCTTTCATTAAAATACTCACTTTATACAAATATACCCCACTAAATACCTTACACACACTCACACAAAAAAAAAAATAATAATAAAATAATCAAGGAACACTTAAGGTGAACCGTTCACCATAACTTCTCTTGGGATGCTCACCTCGAGCGTGAGTGGAGTAGAGCTGCAAGGGTGTTCACGAGTGAGTTGGGGTTGCAAGGTGAAGGGATCACTCCTTTGCCGACCAGCCTAAGTTTGAACATGCATTCTACTCTACATGTTTAAATACAACCCTCCAGTATGTGACGTCAATGTCAACGACAACGACAACACGCGTTCATGTAAATCTAAATGTATTTTCGGTTCAATTACAATTTCATGAGTCATTGTTTTCTTTGCCGAATAAAATTTAAACTTTGGACACTAACCGTGTTATATTTTGGAAGCTTTGTGATTCATGAGAAATTCGGACTAAGGCAAAACTTTCATTTTTATGTGTTTTTTATTTTTATTTTGAAGATTAATTTTAGGCCAACTTAGTGGAAGTGGAACCAACTTGAATGAATCTCAAGTTATGAGATTTGTTGATTTTCACTTTTTGCTTTTCTTCTATCGTGATTGTTGTTGAGTGATGGGTATCATGGCGCCAAGGCCATATTACGACACCCTTGCATGCTCGCGTTATAACACACACATTAGCAACTTGGCGTATGCCAAATGTTTGTTGTGTATGTAATTTTTATTTATTTATTGAAAATGGTATATTTGTGATGTGAGTGATGGTGGTGTTAAACGTGACGTAGCATGACGTGATAACACAAATTTATTTTTGGTATGTGATATAACACTTTGGGCTCTTATATGATATAGTTGTGATTTATTTATTTATTTTTTATAAAAGCTATGGTGGTTATTTCAAATAATAAATTAAAACTGAATAATTTAACACTAAACGAATCAAAGGTGCCGAGTTAATATGTTTCTGAGCGAAAATGATTGTTTGATAACCTTCTGAATGTCCATTCTGAATATTTGAAAATTACTATTTTAACCCTAATACTCTAATACTCGATTTAATACTATTTTCAGTTATTTACACCGTATCACTTAGATAATCATTTTCCATATTGTACTTGTAACGTATCACTTAGATAATCATTTTCCATATTGTGTATGTTTATAGCATGTTTATTAATATATTTTAAAGAAAATGAATGTATAAAACTATCATCACAAGTGTAATTGCAGTGTTAATTGTTAAATATATAAACATAAACGTTAGCACCAAAAGGGTAACCATTTACGTTAATAAATAAAAAAGTAACAATTACTTGTGCTCATAAACCAATATAGACGATGTGTATGCATGTAGAATATTACTATAAATAATAACAATAATGATAGTATAAAGAATGAAAATTAAATAAAACAAAACAAACAAATACTCTTTGATTTTTGGATTTTTATGTTAGTGTAAATGATAAAGATCAAGGCTCTCAAGACCGCGATCTCGCGCAGGATTGTTTTTGTATTTGCAAGATCGAAATCGTAAAATCGGATCGCGATCCTACAATCCTACAAATTTATTATATTTTGTAAACAAATGATATACGAGTCAAACTGTTTTACATTTCTACTCAACATCAAAGATAAATTCATATAATATCCTCATGAAATGAAAAAGTTCAAATTTCAAACACCAAAGTAATAGTAAAACACAAAAAAGTCAAGTTTCAATCGTTACATTAACGATTTAGTGGAATAATATTACATAACATAGGTCCTAAATGTTTCAAAACATACAAGCCATCAACATGATTTCAAAAAAACAAACGTTTCATAAGTGGCATTCCAAAATATACCCTTTGATTAGTTTAATTATAGTGAAGTAAAGTAAATTAAACTATTGAACACTTTTAGACTATAATCTATTTAGAAAAGTAGAAAATGATGTATAAACTATAATCTATTTAGAAAATGAAACAATAGTGGTTTACTCATTAGACATTAGTAAAACACATGTCTGTTTTTTTGGCCTAATCAAGTAGGATGGACTTAAAAGATTTTAAAAAAAAGAAAAAAAAGAAAAAGTGAACTCGGATCGCGTGTCGATCTTACGATCTTATGTGCGATCCTACGATTTTACTTACGATCCTACCTCAGATGCGATCTTACCACGATTCTACACGATTTTGACTGGTGTGCACGTAAAATCATACGATCTTACGTGTAAACTCGCGAGTTTGACAGTCTTGATTAGGATAGCATGTTCAAAAAAATAAATAAATAAAATAAAAGATTAGGATAGGAGAGAGAAATGTGGGATAGGGGTAATTAGGAGAATATCAAGTCCACTGAATTGTTTAGTGCCCCTATCTCGTTAAATTGCTCAGTGCCATATTAATCATTTAGTGGTCGTTTTTGTCAACATCAAACATGCTGACCGATTAGGTAATAATAGTCAGCGATGACCCATCTCATTCAGGACCAATCAAACACCACACCGGCACACCCTAAGGGTGTGTTTGGTAGAGAGAAATGAAGGTAGAGAAATGAAAATGGCTTTAATTCTCGTGTTTGGTAAGCCAAAGAAGTGGAAAAGCGGAGAAATGTGAACTCTCGAGAAAACATCTCTTTGTAATTTGATTTCCATCCCATTTTGGGTGGAATTGGGAATTCTCAGCCCCCTTTTTTTTTTTTTTTTTTTTTTTAACAAAATAAATAGGTTTTTAAAAGTATTTTTCTTTTAAAAATAATTTTTTTATAAAAAATAATTTAAAAAAAATAAATTTTTTTTGAAAATATATATTTTTTAGAATTGTTATTTAAAAAAAATATTTTTTTTAAAATAATTTTTATAAAAAATAAATTTAAAAAAAAATAAATTAATTTTTAAAAAAATATGTTTTTTTAAATAAATTAAAAAAAATATTTTTTTAAATATATTTTTTTAGAATTGTTATTTAGAAAAAATAAAAAAATTTAAATAATTTTTATAAAAAAATAAATTAAATTTTTTTTAAAATAAGTTTTTTTTTAAATAAATTAAAAAAAATATAATTTATAAAAAAATATTTTTTTTAAATATATTTTTTTAGAATTGTGATTTAGAAAAAATAATTTAAAAAAAAAAACCAACAAATAATTATTATTTTTTCATTTCTCGGGTCAAGTCTCTGTTGTTATCAAACATTAGAATTGAACAAAATTCTCTACTGATTTCTATTCTCTGAATTTATATTCTCTGTTTCATTTCTATTCTCTGAAATTCTCTCTACCAAACGCACCCTAAGATTCTCTAGAACACAAAGTTACTTATGGGCTTATGACATTGGGCTCGAGTTTTAATGGCCCATAATTGTTCTTGGACGTTTTAATGGCTTTATAGAATGGGTACTTTTATGGAATGGTGCCGGATGTATCGGGTAAGGAAACGGAAAGAAAATCATTAATGAGGCTTGGTTTACTACAATGGAGCATTACCTTATACAAGGTAATCAGCCATTACCCATATAACCGCTAACTCATCCTTTTTTTGTTTCAAAAAATATTTTTGTTCCAGCAATTTTCATGTTTTTTTTTTTTTTTTTTTTTTTTTTTTTTTTAATTTTCGTCTGGATTTGATATTGCTATAAAATCCATTACAAGGTAAGAAACTATATATATAAGACGACGAGTTTAATATGTCAACGTCTTATTTCATATACATATGAACCAATCGTTAAAATATTTAGGAAATTAGAAATTGGTGCCAATTCATATATTGTTTCTTGTAGATCTGTGATATATGTGTTATCTGTATGAAATCTATAACCAAGCATGATCAACTGTTAATGAAATACCCATTACATTCCTTAGTATTCCTTTACCTTTGCTATTTCTATTCCTCTATTTGAACCAAGCACCCTGAGTAAATATCTCAATGGAAGGCCCGAAGCATTATATGTTTTGAAAGTTCAATATGTTCTTAAACAAATGTGGAGTGGATTATCACTGTACAGAAATTGTGAAAGATCAAAATACATCATAATGCTTGGGACAATAATAGCAAAACATACTCATCTTATTGTGAAAATTACATAATACATGCAAATTATAAATAGTTGACAAAGCAAATATTAAAGCGAAATACATTAAAATTTGATAACAACAATGGTTAGACCTTGGGGTTTTCATAGTAAAGAACATGTTTTTGGGGCTTAAATAGGTATCTAGAAAGGTATGTCGATCGAATTACATCCCAAAACAGACCATAGTGCAAAAACACATATAGGATAACTGGCAAGACGGCAAATACACCGATAAGGATTGGAATCCATAAAAATCCATTATGATAAAGTACGAAAAAGCTGACAGCGAAAGCCAACGTCATGGTTGCTATTGATATGAAAAGAGTTGCTAGTCCCGCCATCAGCTTTCTTGGTATAGTTTCCAAGAAATCACGCTCTGCATAGCGGGACGTGAGGATAGATAAGAAGATGAGAATTGAACCCGAAGACGCAAATAGAGAAATGGCATCTGCAACAACAAAAACGAGAAAGGTTGCTTTTGAATAGAACATAGGGATACCATTGTTTTGATTATATCCCCCAGGAACCGTAAAAGCTGCAGCAAATACTATGGTTGCAATAAGTGCCGCGACAACCATACATTGATTAGCCGTTCCTTTCATCCATTTCTCTCCCTGTGTAACAAGTTCTTTATGTTCCTTGGTGAAAAGCTCATGTGGTGTTAAATCATCTTTATTCTTTCGTTCTCTGTATGAAGGAGGGATCATCTTCTTGACCTCCTAAGACACAAACAGACTAGAAAAGTTATACACTATAAATTAATACTAATCGAGCGTGAAAGGAAAAAAACAGATCAAGAATCCCTGAATCATGGTGAAGAATATACGTACCTCAAACCATAGTAATTCTCTTTGCATTTGTAAAGCAACTCCTGACACATCCGCAAGTCGCTTTTGGCTCGCAATCTTCCCGACTAAATGCAACATATTGTTATCATTTTGATCTTTTAGAGGAGTGATCATATCCTTCATCGCACCTATCTCGTACAATAGGTTATAGATATCCTCTTGACGATGTTTGGCTGCAGTGTGGAATATACTTACCCCGCTATCGTTCACCTTCCATATTAGATCAGGATATCCACGAATGAGCTCCACTAAAAACTTGGTATTTCCCATTTTTGCAGCAACAAACAGTGCCCGAGAAGAGTATGTTTCCTTTAAACTTGTTGCTTTACGCATAACATGAATATGGTTTGAAATGAGACCATGTAGAACTTTCACTCCATCTCCTGGCTTAATTGGCTTCTGAGTATCATCATGCAATTTTGCAATATTTTCAGAAATTATCTTTTCTAGTTCCAGAGCTTTATCTCTTTTAGAAGAACGCTTCTTGTTTTCTTCCTTGATTATGTTCTGGGTTTCCGTATGCATTTTCAACACATATCGAGAAACAAGTTTTTTTAGTTTCGGAACTTGATGTTCGTTTCGATAAGTTTCTTCCATATCCTCAAGTTGTTCAGAAATGAGTTCTTTAAGCTGTATAGCTTGAAGGACCCATCCTTTAGCTGGTTCCATCGGATCCGGTGGCCCTCTAAGTATACAATCAATCTTCCACTTAGGCAGTGCCAAAATATCTCTCCAAATAATTCTCAATAATTCCAGTGCTTCAGTTTCCTTTTCGGGTTCTCCCTTAAAGAATGCAGAAACTGAAAGCAAGGCAAATTGATGATACCGCCAAATATTTATAAGCAAATTAATTTTTGATGAAGTTGCATTTTAGTAATTCAATTGGTTGTTTCCACAGAAACGTAATTGATAAAATTTACAGCAAATCTGCTTTTAAAAATATGTAAAGCAAATTAATGGCATATCAAATTTATCATACACTTAAAGGAGGTTCTCCTACAAATAACAACTAATTTAGGGGTAAAGCTTGTAATATATATAAAGTTTTAAGAACCTCAAATATAGTGAGAAAATTAGATAAACCACAATTGGACGGTATTAGGTTAGTTGGTCCACGGCCAGTTGGGCTTTTGGTCAATCCGGTTTTGTGATATGTATTTTGTAAATATTTGATAATTAATAAAGTTTAGCCTACGAGTTTATTCGCCATTCAAACTGCTTGGAGTTTACTGGCGTGGTCAGCGTCACTAATTTCGTATTAAAATTCCAAAGTAAAGCATACCGAAATCACCATGGAAATTGCTTATAACTCTAAAGCCACTTAGAATTGTTGACGCTATCAACGGCCGTGGATTCCTAATTAAATTCCTAATGTAATGCTATAAGAATCGCCGCCTTAACTAGAAGCGCTGTCATGCAGTGCTACAAGTCTTGACAGTCGTAGAGAAAAAAAAGTCACTCTTTTTCCGATTACGTTTATCCGTTGCCATTGGTGAATATAATTATAGTCTTCTTTTTCAATTCGATCTTTCGCGATTTCCATGTTGAATGGTGAATAAACCCCGTTGTCTAAACTTTATTAATCATCAAATATTAATAGAATACATATAACGCACCGGTATTGGGCCAACTAACTTAATACGTCTAATACATCATTCATCATATATATTTTAGGGCCTATTATTACAACTACTAAGTCTTCTTAATTATATTATTTACTTTTGCAATAACTAGTAAATGTCACCATACTTATAGCAGTGAATTAGTAAATTTCGACGGGTTATAGTCTGTCTGTCATTATAACCACCAAGTCTCGTTCATGGTTTGGGCTCAAAATTCAAAAGCCGATATGTAAGTAGAGATGTTTACCAGACTTGAAGGCTCTTCCTATGATATTAGAGTTTGTATTAGGAGATGCCGAATCTTTAGGTACACTCCCACTATGAGGTTCTGATTCAGAAGATGCCAAACCATTAGATGGTGCAGGTTGAGCCGAATTTTCAGGTACACTCCCACTATGTGGTTCTGATTGCTTATTTTCAGATGGTTGATGTTTAGTATACATCAAAGAGTAGATATAGCCACCCAACTTGATGGTTCTCCCAATCATATTAGATTTCTTTTCACTGAATGCATAAGGCTTTCGAGCTAAAAGTCCGAGTAGAGCATTGCTCCCACCAAGCTCCGGATATTTTTGCACAATTTTTATCGCGATATCTATAAAATGGTTTGAAAATTGGTTCGTAAGGGAAGATGATACCACACAATAAAAACTGAAAGCAAAAATAGAAAATGATAATGATTTTTGTTAGTAACAGACACAAAGTAGCCTATTTTTTTTTTTTTTTTTTTTTTTTTTTTTTTTTTTAAATATACTGATCAGCAATTAATAATAAGGTTTCCTTAAAGTGCCTTGGGGAGGGGATGTTTGGCTAGGGGAGGTCTCAAGTTCGAGTCTCACCCGGGACTTTTACCCCTTCATGCGATAAAGGAGGAGCACACGGGTCTCAGGGTCAGCATACTGGCCAATTGGATGTCTCAAGTCTCAACCACTAACAACTAATAAGTCGTTAAAAAAAATGATTAATTAGGTTTAAGGCATTATTTTTGTTTTACCGGGGTAACCCTTTTACCCAAAAAACTTGGACCGATAGATTTGTGTAAAACAATTTAATCCGTAACCCTGAACAAAACCCAGCTTATCAATTAATATGCGGTTAAAGGGAAATTTTATGTTGGTCAAGATGATAAATAGTGTCTTATCAAAACTCATAAATATGCACAGCCAGACAGGAAGAGAAATCTAATGTTGGTCAAAATGATGAACATCTTCAACAATTTTCAGGTAATATAGTTTTGCTGACAAGACTCAAATTATTATGTTAATTAAGTACTAGTATTAGTTTCAATGATTTACGAACAACATAACTAAACGCTAAGTACTAAAACATGTTGGTGAAAGTAAATCTACGATGCTAAAATGCTTACCAAACATGTCACCCTCGACACATTTCTCAAGAAGCCAACCACGATTCTTACGATTCCAGCCATCATCACCCAAGTCTTTTGAAAGTTCATAAAGATGCTTCACCACATCCTTATTTCCAAATAAGACAGCCGCATACAGTGGCATCATAGTTCCTCCAGCACCAGGAATTTTGTGCAAGGTATCATTCTTTGCCAACATAATTTTAACGGTTTTAATATTTCCAGCTGCAGCAGCTAAATAGAGGGCAGTGTTGTGATTTTTATTTTCAAGTGCCAAGTCTTCCTTATTCATCTTAGCTACCAGATTTTTCACGAACTCTTCCACCTTTTTGGGACCTTTTGCGGATGCCGCAATATGAAGTGCTGTTTCACCATTATCGGTGATACTACACTTTACCAAATCTTTGTTCTGATCCAAAATGGATTCAGCAGCCTTCCAGTCACATTTTATTGAAGCTTCGTATAGAGGGACACCAATTTTGAGGTAATTTGATCTTACTGTATTAGTTCCAATGCAAATAGTTAGTATTCATTATGATATACTCATCAGAATATTATTTTCACTAAAGTTAAAGCATTGATACTATTGCATGTACATGGTAATTTTGATTAAGGTTGTTCTAACTTGAATGGCCTAGTTGGAGGCACATAATCTTCTCACTATGGTCTGGATTCAAACCTGACAAGTTACACATTTGAGGGTGACAGGGAAAGGGTCGGAAATGATCACAGGGATAACTTGGTTAGACACATACATCCGAGCTAAATACAACTAACCTGATCAGAATTTTACGATGCTTTCAAGTATCCTCGGGACTTAAACGTCTTTTGGGTGTGGGGGTGAAAAATGATGAGGTTAAAAGAGTTTCCAACTTTCAATTGTAGAAATGCAAGTCTTCCTTTTACATATTTAGGATTACCTGTTGGTTCAAGTATGAGCAAAACAAATAGTTGGGATCCTGTTATCAGTAAATTCCAACAAAAATTGGCGAAATGGAAAGCGAAATCTTTTTCTTTCAGTGGGCGTTTGACCCTCATCAAAGCTGTCATGACTAACCCACCGATTTACTATTTCTCTCTTTTCAAGGGACCAATTTCAATTATCAAACTGCTTCAGCAGATCCGAAGCAAGTTTTTGTGGCAGGGTGGGGTTGAAGAAAAGAAAGTTTCATGGGTCGCGTGGAGTAAAGTTGTTGCCCCTGTGAAATCGGGAGGTCTCGGGATAGGATCTCTTAAAGCTCTTAACTTTAGTCTTCCTAAATGGCTATGGAGGAGGCACAGAGAAGGATGCCTTATGGAACCACATTCTTCACTCGGTTCATGGTTCAAAAGGAGGTGATTTTCTAAACTATGCTTCTATTGACATAAAGGGTACATGGTATGATATTTTAAAGGCGTGCCATGATGTGAATAGTCTCAATATTCCCCTCTCTTCTTTCTTTACTCGATCTATTGGTAAGGGAGTCTCAATTAAATTTTGGGATGAAAAGTGGCTTAGTACTTTCAAGCTAGCTGAAGTCTATCCTAGATTATATGCTTTAGAGTCCATGAAAGATTGCAACATATCTGATCGCTTCTTTAAATTGAATGATCATCTTTCATTGGCATGGAACTAGCATCGACCTATTCGTGGCGGTAGAGAAAAAGAGGAAATGGAAAGTTTGGCTTGTTTAATTCAAGGAGTAGATAAAGTCACGGCTCGATGGTTGGAGTTGGGCTCTTGAGAGCTCCGGAAAATTTACAGTTAAATCCCTTCGGGTCAAATTAGATGAGAAAATTCTCAGTTTATCTCATGAGAAAACAAGATGGAATCCTTTAGTTCCGAAGAAGGTGAACATTTTAGTATGGCGAGCCGACAAAGATAGTCTTACAACAAGGTGTAATCTAGACAAGAGGTGTATTGACTTGCATTCGATTCTCTGCCCGATGTGTGAAGATGTTGAATCTTTAGACCATTCGCTGCTCATGGTCTCGTAACATCTGGAACCTCATTTTTAAATGGTGGGGTTTCTCTCTTTCTGAGGATCTCGATTACAAATGTGTTTGCAATTTTGTTAATCCTTTAAGCACCGAGAAAAAAAGGACGCTCTCGCCATTTCATCTTCAATGCTTTGAAGCAGTCATTTTCACCTCTGTATGGCATATTTGGAGAAGCAGAAATGCTAAGGTTTTCTGCTTAAAAGATTCCAACGGTTGTGATATCTTCAAGGATGTTCAAAGCTTATCATTTTGTTGGGTAAATAATAGGTTTAAGAATTTCAGATTAGATTTGGATCTATGGATGAAAACCCGGTTTTAGCTATCTCTCCAATTATATATATATATATATATATATATATATATATATATATATATATATATATATATATATATATATATATATATATATATATTTCTTTATTATTTTGATATAAAATTATAATAAACTAGATCAACATTTCAATTAAAAAAAATGTTTTACTTGAACAATAAATTTTTTGTGTGAGAACAGTTACTTTAAGACAGATGCCGTAATATATATCATGGTCAACTAACATATATTCCAACTATGTGCCGTCACGAAACAAATTGGAAAATCCTTTTTAGTGAACTAAATAATTCTTATGACTAGCGTGTTGTCATTTTCAAAGTTCTTCAAAGACTAAAAAAAAGTCTCACTGCTCCCTCAGGTGGAACTCGACAAGTGAAGTCCATGAACCAAGAAGATGATGGAGTCAGTGAGTGATAACAATACTCACTGATTCCCTTTTGATCTCCTCAAATACAAGACTCTGAAACAAATAGGCATGAACTTTGTTGAATTGATAAGTAAAAGCTACTTATCAAAGAAAGTCAACCAAGTACAAGAGTTGGTACAAAAAGCGAAACAGTTATCAACATTGTACCCTAAAGTAAAGTTAGACGTGTTCCAGAAATAGAAGCGTTAAATGCAGTAAGTTACCAATGTAACTTCCTAGTAATAGATGTTTGACACATCGCTATTACTTCACATGTATCCACCTCAAGTTTGTCTAAATAAAGGAATGTTGTGAAGGAGTAAATGTTTACCTTATACAGTTAATGTGTTAGCATTTACGAGGGCATTTACTCCTCTTAGAACTAAGTCCTTGAACATCCTCAGAGGTTAGCATAGTTCTTACTTAAACACATAACTTTGGCTTATGTTTAGGAAAGTGAAGAGTTCACTATACTTTGTCATTCAACTTTGATTCATTAAAATAAGAATTTAAAAGTTGAGAAACTTTGTTGTGTTTACTTTGTTTAAATTGTTTACCTTGTATTGCTTTGAACCTTAAACAAACATGAGATTATGTAGAGTGGTTTAACTTAGAGTGCTAGGTGTAGATGGCAAGCCATTCTCTTCATTCGGGCCCCACATGTGCCACATCACCCCAACACCTCTTCACAACTAACTCTTTCTCACCAAACAACAAACCTCAACTTACTCATTTGGGGCCCACCACTTACAACTTTATTTTTCAAATTTTTAAATAAACTAAATTCATTTTATTTAAAATAAAAATACAATACAATATATTAAAAAACATACAAAACTTAAATCCTTTTATTGAGAGAAAAAAAAAAAAAAAAAAAAATACAACTCGTTGACCATACGGATAGCAAGCCCAATATAATCCACCACAACCTTTTTAACCCAACGCACAAATACCAATTAACATGAATTTGTTAAATTAGCCCAACTCACAAATACCTTTTTAACTACCCTTCATCAAACCATAACCTAATATCACTACTCTAAAAAAACGCCACCACCTCATTGCCTCCCTCCCAAATCTATACGAACCAGGCACATCATTTCAGTCATCAAACAACCTTATGGCTACAATACCAAATTTATAAAATATTAAGTTTTATTATTATGTTTATTTAAAAGAAAGAAAAGAAGAAAAAAAAAAGGATCACTGGTGCTTTTGTCGGATCTCACCCTCGTCGTGCAGACGAGTAGCTCCTAAACGGAAAAGAACGGCGAGGGGGGTCGGTGCAGCGGCGAAGGATGGCAAAGCAAAAAAGTGTCCACGTAGGAACGGCGAGGGTGCCTCGGCGAGCTACACCTAGCACTCTTAGGGCCTGTTTGGTTTAAAGCGGATTTACTATTGTGTTGGATTAATAAATGGTTGGCATAGGATTTGGTTTAGTGAAACAAAAAACGTTGTTTGGTCTACATAAAGGTTTACTACTTTGAAATTGAAAGTCAATTAAATAAATAATCTTACTAACTGTATAACACATTGATATATATATATATTTATTATTTATTTTTGTAACGGCAATTTTTTTAACACTTATACTACCTATCTCACAAATTCTTTCAGCGATGCTTGAGCTACAACCTCTAGTTTGGTGTGCAACTCACGTACAACTAAATCAAAAGCATTGAGTATTCATGCCTAATTTTAAAACCTAACCCCTCTAACCAAATACTAATAACATTTATCAACCCAATCCCAATCCCAATCCCAATCTTTAGTGTCTAAAACCATCACAGAAACGGGCCCTTAATTCTTATGTTATAATCTATACTACTTATAATAGATATTAGACTTTCTCTTCTATTAAATATATTTAAGATTTCTTAATATAGATTTTAAGTAATTACAAATAAAATAGCACTACTTACAACTATTCAAAGCACAAATACAATCATTTAAATCACATACAATATACACTAATTAAATCACCCATTCACTAAAATATACAATCATTTTACCACATGGTACAATGCAATTAAGCTACTAAGCCAAACATATGAATTTGTAATCTCATCAATGAATATATTTTATTCACTTGTTGCACTTTATAAAATATCATTAAGCATTTTATATATTGATTAGTTGTGACGGATATGCGGACACAATACCTGCCGCCGCAATGCGCGGCTACCCTACTAGTCACTCTAATAGAGAAAAACAGCTAGAAAGATGGCAAAGGTGAAAATTAGAAATGACAACTTTACAATAACACGTGTTAAATCCAGATCTCAATATCATTGCCTTTTAATTAATTCCAGTTAATCCATTTAAAATCAAAACTGAAATTCTCAGGTAGGCTTTCCAAGATTCAAATATTATCACACGTTGTAAACTTTCATAATATTCTTGGTTATTAGTAATTGTTTTTTTCTGTGTAAAGGCCCCGGCAAAGTAATACAATAAAAGAAGACTAGAGGAAATAAATCTGCATCATCTGGAGCTCTGGGATTGATATATATAGAAACAATTACCATCAAGTAGATGTGGAAGGGGTAGATTCGGTGATCGTGGCCTTGAGTTAGTTTGCAACTCATGTTCATGAGGATGGTTTGAGGGATCCTGCGGGATTTCTTGCGACATCTGCACATTGGTTAATAGTAAGTATTAAAAATTTAAAACTAAGTATTAACTTTGATATCCAGTATGATTCGACTAGCTAGTGATTCTAACTGATAATGAATACCTTTGCTTAAGCGGGAGATTATTGTGAGAGACAGTAATGTATGTATTTGAATGAAACTGAAATGAGTGAAAGAGATGTGAGTGATTATTTGGACATGCATTCTATCATTTATTTACAATCTAATCGAATAGGACAACGTCAACGTCAACGTCAAAGTTTACAGAAAATTATTTTTTAGGCTATTTGTCGTTCAATTGATGTACTCCCTATCTCAACTATAACAGTTTTGTCGTTTAGTCCAATGTTTTGAATCTTCCTCTTAACCCACAAGTCTCGGATTCGACACTTACCAAAGTCATATTTTCTTTCCAATTAATATAATCTATTGCTTTTGATTCGAAAACTACATGCACTGATGCACGTGATGTTACTTTTGGTAAAAATATATTTACCAACGCCTTTCAAAAAATATATATGAATATTTACCAACTGTGTTACTGTTACTTTTTAAGTAGAAATAGGCAACTGGCTAGTGTAATGCATGTGGTTCCTATGGAACTTTGATGCGGACTAAAAGTATAGAAAGTGGTTCAAAGCCTCTAGAAATTACTCCCGGTCTTAAAATAATAGTCAATATTTTTTTTCTAAAATGTCTTAAAATAATTATTCATTTTCTATAAAATTTAGTGAAAAAATATTGTATTTAAGTGGGTGTGACCCTAGAATAGAGTTATTTTACATACCAAACTTTTCCTACATATCAAGAGACTCATTCCCACTATTCATTTAAAAAGAAATCAATTGTTTAGATTAAAAACATTTTACTATTTCACCCATTTTTATAATTTAAATATCTTTTAAACCGTTAATTGTTAAGCGAAAATAATTACATCATCGCAACAAGCATTTAATTATCTTAATATACACGGACCCTTTGATATATTTTCGACAAATTATTTTTTTTCACTTTTTTTTCGTTACCGAAAAAATCACATGTGATATGTAATATCACATGTGATTTTTCAGTAATGAAAAAAAAATGAAAAAAACGAAAAAGAATGTCGAAAATATATCAAAGTCTCTATCTATTGAAAGATAATTAAATGCTCGTCGTAACGGTATATTTTTTTTTCCGCTTAACGATTAACGGTTTGAAAGATATTAATATTTGAAAAAAATGATGAAAGTGGGTTTTTTAAATTGTTAAAATTAATCTCATCCATTAGATCAAATAAAAATGAATGGTGGAGATTAGTCCTTAATATGCAAAAAAAAAGTTTGATATCCTATTATTAAGCCATGCGATTTTTGTTTCGTAACGAGCGGAGGTACCCGCGCGTTGCTGCGGAAATGCCGTGCTATTTTTTTTTTTTTTTTTTCACACCTTAGGGCTCAAGGACTAAATTGCAAAAGACTACTTAAAAAAAAAAAAAAAAAAAAAAAAAAAAAAGGCTACAGTAGCTTGCCACAGTACCATGCTACAGTACCTTAATATAAAATATAGGTACTGTAGATACTAACAAAAATCACTGTAGCAGACAGTGCACATCCACGGTAAATGTACTATTGTATAATACTACCTCCGTCCCATAATTATTGTCCATTTTGACTATTTAAGTCTTTCCTTTACAACTTTAACCTTAATTATTTTTTCTTGTGTTATATAATACTTGATGCAAAATATATGAACGAAATGAGTTTTAAATGTACTTTTCATTGGTATAATTTTTATCAAACATTGTATAATACAAACAAAAATATATAAGGTCAAAGTTGAAAAAGAAAGACTTGAAAAAGTCAAAGTGGACAGTCAATGTGAGACGGAGGGAGTAATAATTTTGAGACGGAGGCGCTAATCTCTTTTTTATTTAAATAGAGTTCTAATGGCACATCATCTACTTCACTTATTACTCTTGGCCCACCTATAAGCCTTTAGATATCCATTGTCCAACCATCTTCATGTTGGGACTTATCACGAGATTGTTACACTGTGTTCTCAAGTTGAGTAAATGGGAGGAAGGAAAGTGAAACTTATAGTAGTTGTGTTCTCAAGTTTTTTTATACAAATGAAAAAGAAAGTAAATGAATGAAAGTGGGGTTGTTTTGCTTTAAAAACTTTCACCCCACTTTTGGGGTGAAAGTTTACTTTACTTCATTTTTCTTTCTTTACTTCCTCTTTCTTTAATGGGGCAATTGCATATATACCCATTAAAACTTGAATATTTGCATATATACCCAAAACATGCTTAATTGACGTTGTACATCATGTATTAAAAACTTGTATTTTGGGTATATATGCAAGTTTTTGAGTTTTAGTGGGTATATATGCTATTCTCCCTTCTTTAATTTACTTTCACTTTCCTCTTCTTTTTTTCTTGAGAACACAGTGTTAGGTTTTTCCACTCATGAAGCACATAGTACGAGGATTAAAGTTGCAATTGATTAAAGTTGCAATTTGAGTGGTGGGTAAGAGTGGGGTTTCACCTGATTTATAGGAATAAAGATTGGCTTAGCTTTATTGGTAAAGAGGAATTAGTTTGCCGCGCATTTTAGCGGAACATTTTAATCTACGTATATTTGTTCCGAATATTGTTCGCTAATTTGTTCGTTAGGAGCAGAAAAGCCCCGTCAGATTTATATTAGAGGCCTCTATATTGTTTAAATGAGTAGGCCTTATCCGGAAGCGAGTAGAAAAGAAAATGAGATATGCTTAACCGAATGCCTTTTGGAAGGGAATCAATACTCTCTTGTTGCTTAAGCTCCTCTGAATCAATTCTAAACTTCAAGCATAAGTGTGCAAGCATCTGATCTTGCAAACGGGTCGACAACTGATTTCTTGGGCAAAACTTGAGGCAGCTTGATTGGTATATTTCTATTAACAAAACAACCCATTGAGTAAATTAACTTAAATTCACAAGACGATACTTATAAATTTTCATATATGAATGTAATTACAAATTGTCAAAGTAGTAAGAGATGTAGTTGAACTGTACATGGATGTTACATAACGGATTCACAAACTCTCCTGTTCAAAATCTTCATCCCCATACATCTATCCAAATCTTGCCTGGATTAGGATAATAAGCAGCAAGATAATAATAGAAGCACCCAGCACAATGTACATCAAAAAGTGTAACCTATACAAATAAAACTATAATATTAGACCAATCACAGCACTGAAACTGCAATATGTGTCCAAAACTAACTGGTATGCGTGAGTGGTCACCTTTTTGTTTTCGGGTTAAGGTTAACCGTCTTCTTGAGTGCCATTAACAATAACACTAAAACAACTGAGTACTATAACCTTAAACTACTGAATCACATGTAAAAACAATTACTTGCAACACGTTCTGTTACAAAGGCACATGCAAACATCCCCTAAATCCCCAATTTATTCAGATTCTCACTAAGTCAGTTATTTATACATAGAAACAGATATCACAAAATTTAACACCTTGACATATAACTCGATAAACCGACATTACCTGATACGCAGGCCCAAAAGCAATCCTAGTCTCTTTAACCTGGTACTTACTATTTTGTTATTACGTTAGTCCATATGCAAACACAAATAACACTTTGTCTATGACTTTTGGGAGAACATCAAAGTTTGATTTTATTAACTACTGTTTATAATATCCAAATACCTAAACTATTGTGTATCTTACTAAAACTTGTAATGGACATGTGGTAATTATTCTATGTTAATGAATCACCAGTAGTCGATAATCCTTTATAATCGAGTTATAAAATTTGTCAGTAAGCTATATTGATGGTATGCACAGTAAAGTATATGGTAACAATTGGAAATATAATATGCAAGTACTACTGATCTAATTAGAACATAATATGTATATTATTATTAGTAAGGAAAGAAGTGTAGCTGGTATAACACATATCCAAGACATGTAATCCTACTTACAATAATTGCGAAGAACAAAATAAAATAAAGAAGAAACTATTGCAATGGTGCAGAATTTGTTATAAATGTTTTATAAAACAATCTCAGACCGATTATTTTTTCATTATCATTTGATTCATTTCAAAGCCACACCAACCCAATGCTTTAGTTAGCTAAGGTTCTTAACAATTGCAAGTTTCTAGTAATCCGAATACATTTTAACCCAACCCTCAAACGGTCATAGCTACTACCAAACATCACTAGTCCGAATTACGAAAACGGCTGATGCTAATATTTGGACCACATTGCAGTATATGGAGGATCTAGTACTCAGTTTAAGGAAAATCCAAACTGCATCTTTTTAATTAAGTCTAATAGTTTACCCCATATTGTAGCACAAATCTGTGTTACCAGCCCATTTTGATACACACCCCACTTTACACATAAAATTTAACTATAGGATTACAATTGCATCTACTTCAAGAAAACACATGGAAACCTAAATAAAAAGTTTATAATAAGATGATTAAGGTGCGTAACACATATCAGCTCTGCTTCGGAGCTAGTAGTTTGCTACTGTTAAAAACGTTCCCAATTCCTCGAGTAAAGCACCCACTAAATGACCCTGGTCCGTTTTATCTCAGCTTCCACTGATTGCCATTGACACTTGCTCGGGCCCCATTCATTCCACATTGAAGACCCTACCTACGCGCAACCTGTTAAAATATACTTCCGACCACAATTGGCACGTTATCAGACCCCACTAAATTTCAAAACCCGCAAATTAAACCAAAACCCATCAAATTCCAACTTAATTAAACCCCAATTTCAATTACCCCCAAGACGCCTCGGCTAGTGCATTTAAAATCAATAGTTTCTTCTTATTGAATGAGTTTAAGGCTAGAAGAACAAATCTCATACCTGATGAGGATAGCAGAATCCTTGATATATATATTCAAAGATAGGACCTTTAGCAACATCATACCCAAGAGCAATGTTATCCGGCCTGCTCCAACAGTTTGCCGACAACAACCGCACCCTCAAATCCAGCGTTGCTAGCTATTGTGTGCACAAGAGACTGTCACGTACACAACACATATAGTCATATACTACTATGTTAGAAACAAATGTTTAGAGAAAGGGATGATGGTATTAATCTATTACTTTGATATTACTTTGAAACTTATTAATGTTGTTTGTTTGGTTATAGTTCATCATAATGGATTGAGGATATTTGAAGTTTCTTTATATCTTATGTGTGTGGGTGGTTTTATCATATCTTTCATTACCATTCCACCATATACCAACACTTATACCCATTGTGATTCATAGCACAAAACCAAACGCACCCTAAATTTATGATACTAGTAATTTCCCCTTTCCGACACTCTTTTGACCTTTTGTTACCACATCCTTTCTTTTCAAGGGTATTCTCTCTTCATTTTTTTGTTTAATCCACCTTGAGTTTGGTTGCTATCAACCATCTTCCTTTTATGTCTAGTTATAAAGGAGTTGAACTAACAGAGCAACGCAACACAAGCTAGCATCTTTTTCTACCCATCCCACAACCTCCCCATCTTTACCATCTAAATCAAGGTTTTTAAATAATACTCAACTAGCCTTTGTTTCTTGTGAGCAATACACAAATCTAGGGAACCATTCCTTGAACCCAGTTCCAACAATGTATCGCACATTATTGTTTGTATAATCAACTTTAAATCTTGTTCTAATGATTTGTCAGGTAAAAAAAAAAAAAAAAAAAAAAAAAAAAAAAAAAACAATGCCCATTTTTTTCCTTAATGTGTGCCAACATATGATGTCAGTACTAAAGACACGTCTATCATGAATAAAGTCAAAAAGTTTAGATACAGACCCTTGTACACACCTCAATGGACCAAATTCTTATTGTGTATGTTGAAAACAACTTTTTCCTGATAAGCCATTACACTTGCCAAAATTTACATTCAAACATCAATATCCTAAAACTGAATGTTAATAACTAAAGTTAGGGCTTTTCAAAGTTTTTTGGAGCGTTTAGAGTGTAATGTTGTGGGTGATAGTTAGCTGAGTATTTTGGTTAGTAAAGTTGTAGGCAAATTTAGTCTTTCAAAGCAAGGTTTTCAAGATCGGGATCCTACTTAGGATCGATTTCATCTTTGCAAGATCGAGATTGTAAGATCAGATCTGGATCTTAAGATCCTATCATAATGTCATTTTATTAATAATTTTTGTAATATTATACAAATATATAAATTTGTTAATACAAATAATGTCAAAAACGCTATTCGCATTATTCGGTCTTCTTTTGTTTTGATAATCACAAAATATAAAGACATGTTACGTAAAGTTACGGTTAATAAGTTTTTAATTGAGGAAACTCGTTTCTTCCACGTAGCTACTACAACGTCACTTCAGGTATGAACAAACGTTATACCGATATTAGTAAAGTGATCAAAAAATTTTATTTTCTCCTAAACTTACATTTTTAAGTTTGACAAAACATTTTTCACAAAAGTATTTTTGTGTTTTTAAAGAAATGTTTTATTAAGAAAATATATTCAAAATTCAAATATGTAATTGCTATATTTCCCCCCAAAACAGTTAAGTTTTCACCACGTCAGGACAAAAAGAGGAGCGTCTTTTCGGGACGATCCCTTAAATGGACTGACGGTCCCTTAGTGATAAAGGATCGTCGCATGTTTAAGGGACCGCCACCTCCTTTCCTGTTGTGTATAAATACTGAACTGTTCCTTCTCAGAAAACAATTCCTCTTGGCACAAAAACACTCTGTTTCTCTTTTCTTTCTTCTTTGATCACTATAACATGTCGGTATATGTTTATAAGTGATTTCCTCTTCATATCAAAGTGCAAGAGAAGAACTCTCGACGTAGATGAAGAATCGAGATGTTATATGAGTCCACACACAAACGTAACAACACTAGTACAAAAATGGGATTTCGTCACACATGTTGTTTTTCGAACGGCCACACAGTAACTTTTTTATGTGACCAAATGTACCCGAATAAAATAAACAGCCACACTTGATCCGACTTGTGTGACCATTTTGGAATTACATCTGAGGCGACAGCCACACATTTGAATATTTTCGTGACTAGAGGTATCTTGTAAAACTTGTTTTGATTATTTAGTCACTTACAATTTAGGACGTGTGACGGATATAAATAAGTTTGAAACATTAGTCACAATATATATATACATATGTGACAAATATATGTCACACAATTGAACAGTGTGACCAAAATCCATATATGGTCACATGAAGTAATTGTGTATGTGGCTAAATCATATACTCAAGTTTGTCACATATTATTTAAATGTGACTGCTAGTTTTTGCTGAAAATTTAGCCACATATGAATAAAATGTGTGACAACTCAAAAGTAAGTTTGAAGCATTAGTCACAATATGCATTTAAAAGTGACAAATATATGTCACACACTTAAAGAGTGTGACCAAATGTTATATATGGTCACACTTTTGCTTTTATAGTTCAAATATTTTATAATATTTCTCAACTTTTGATATCTCCCTCACATATTTTCACTACTCTCGCCCACTTTTTTTCCCCAAAATCAAATTTACATTTTCATTTTCATTGTCCCTCCAATCTCTCTAATAGTTATCTAGGTCACATAACCACTCTTATCTCATCCTCTTTCTCTCTTCTCTGCCGCCAACCACAAACCATCATTGGTTTTCCTTTGTTAGTCACCTCTTACCACAAGTAAATTTCATCTTTATCCACCACATACCCTCGTGATTAGCCAGTTCCACTCCCGATTTCAGGTCCACTTTTCCATGAATCTAGGTACTTTAATGTGTTATATGTTTAATTTAAGGGAAAAGTGAATGTGTGGTTGTTGGGTATGCAAGCTTAGGTGTAGAAGTAACAAAACTACGTCGTTTTGTTAATAAATCTTCTACCTCATTCTTCCCAGAAGGCTTCTTCTTTTTTTTTTTTTACAAAAAACCTCCCATCTGCTGATTGCCCTTGAAAATCATCGACCATCTCTTCTAATTTCGGTATTCTTTATTTACGAAACAAGGGCCGGATGTTTTTTTTCCTAGATCCTAAAGTCTAATTCCTAGTTAATTCCTATCCTATCTGAAAATAACAACTATTGATATAATCCCAAATTGAAATTTGCTTCATTCTTCCTTTACGAGGTGATTTTATATCCTATGCTAATCAAATATGGTGGGGAATTAATTGTTTGTGACAATATTGATTCTTCACATAATTTTAATAACACTTTGTAAATGAATGCCAAGTGTTTGATGAAGCGTGTGAGTAAGTGTTCACTAATGTATTGAATTGCTCTTAATATATGAAGGTCTGATATCAAATTTGAGCTCTGTGTCATATTTTTGGAATTTAAATGCATCTGGATGACAACAATTGAAGTTAATGGCTATATGGTTTTTGTAGCAAACTATGATGTTATGGTTATTTGGCTACTGCTGCACTCTTCGGGTCATAGTTTTTTGTTTTTTGGATACCGATATATGGTCTGGTGTTGAGTTTCTATGCCTTAGATATTTAGGACTAAAGGTTAGTAAGTTTATAATGGCATGTTGTAGTCTACAAAGGTGCTAGTATGCTGCTTTATTTGCTACAATTTTGTAGCTACTGGGTAGCAGGTATGGCTTGCTAGTATGTTTAATTAGGCGGTTGTCGAAAGTATTCCAATGGAGACCACATTTTTCAATAAGATAAAATGAAGACAATGATTCAACGAAGATGGAACAAAAGAATACATAAGGGTCTATGGAAACGGGATTGACTACCACTATATTGGACATTGTGGTTTAATGTAGTTTTTTTTTAACCAATTGGTTAGTTTTCATGTAATTTTTCGAAGCTTCACATACACTGATACATTCTTGTGTAACTTTATATGGATTTCTAACTATAGTAAAAGGTGAAATATGAATTTGATTACTCTTGTACTTGCACTTTTGTGGTGTAACATGATCAGTTAGCTCAATGTTCATAAATTATCATACATTTAATGTCTAATTACACCTCACTTTTGGGGTATTACTCACTATATTGCTAGTAGCTATTGATGTCAAAGCAATCAGATAGGGGTGATGTCCAAAACCATGTATGATTATAATTCTGCATATGTCACTCAAGGCCAACTGATGTGAAGAGTGCTTGGTAGAATGGAAGTCTGGTAATCGGATCAAAGAATGGAAGAGTGCTTGGTAGTTGGCAGTGATGACTGATCTGATCCCCTTTTTGAAATATAAATGGCTGTATTTTTATCAAAACACAGTCGTTTAGACTGGTTCTACACCCAAGGTTACATACATTACAGCCACATATTCCCTTTCCCTTAATTTGTATATCTGTTACAATTTTATATCAAGCGAGATTGTGGCGTTACTTGCTGTGTTTGCTCATTATACTCTGTCGAGAAAAGGTAAATTCTTTTTATACTTATTGTTTTTGTTGCAATTGGAGAATCGTGTTTGTGAAGTTGTGCGATGCACTGTTATCATTCTTCTCCTTTTAGTTTCGGATAATAAATGAAGCAAAGCTTCACATTGGATCTGTGATGATTATTACTTTCGTTTGAGAGACCTTCAAATGTCTTGATGTTTCTTTGAATAAACCGAAAGAGTAACTGAGATCTGATATCATTATTTGTTATAATTTTTTTCTTGATTGTTTTAATAAGATGAATGTTTGGGAGTGACGTGAGGGTCTTGGGGATTTGGCTATTTACTTATACGAACAACATGACATTTTTGACTATTTTATAAATGTTTGGACAGACTTGGGAGATGGCAAGGGTTCAGGATACAATTCCATTATTCCTGATGCTCCTGGTGCGGATTCACATCCTTTAACAAAAGAGTTTGCAGAGAAAATTGGTGACTTGGTTGATCAATATGTGAAGGCCATGGAGAAGGTAAGTGTTTATACTCGATGTATATAGTTGTTCTGGTTACTTCCTTTATTTCTAATGTATCTTTCTTTGGCAATTGAAACAGGTCAAACTAAAGAATGGATTAGAACACGCGATGAAAATCTCTGATGAGGGAAATAAATACCTGCAAGTAAGTCATAAGCTTTCAGTTATGTGTTTGGAGTTCTATTTTTGAACAAGAAGAAAAAAATAGTAACTTTTCGCATCCGTCACTTTATGTTCTTTGTATTTCTTTTCGCATCCGTCACAAGTTTGTAGTTATTCATGGTGATAATCCGAGGCTGGTTGTTAGTTTCTACTCAGTAAAGGGTGGCAAGGTTTTAAAGCTTACAACCCTCAAGAAAAAGCAGGCGAATGCTCTCTTTTGGTCACCTAGTGGTCGTTTCATCATTTTGGTTGGGTTGAAGGGCTTCAACGGACAGTTGGAGTTTTATAACGTTGATGAGCTTGAAACTATGGCTACTGCTGAGCATTTTATGGCTACAGACATAGAATGGGATCCTACCGGAAGGTATTTCTAAACAAAAACTGGATAACATTATTTATGTTTTTTGAAGTATTTTTTGGGAAAATTAATCGTCTTTCACTGATTCTGTTTTTAGGTATGTTGCAACTTCAGTCACTTCTGTGCATGAGATGGAAAATGGATTCAACATTTGGTCCCTTAATGGGAAGCTGCTCTACCGAATTCTAAAGGATCATTTCTTCTAGGTAATCTTGCAAGTTTTACATCAGTTAGTCATTCTGCTAGAGCAAATCCCTTCACACAGCTTTTAAACTTCAAAATTACTATCCTCTCAGTTGGTTTTAGCTGTATTTTGGTGGACGGTCACTAGGTTATTAAGATTGCTTTGTGAATAAACACTATATCTTTGAAAGTACGCTTGCATATGCTTGACATATTAATCCAATTCCATTTAGAATTTGTATGATATTGGCTCACTGAAACTATGGTTATGAAAATAAAAGATTAGAAGAGTGACTGTTTAGGAAATGATTTAGAGGCTAGAATGGAAAGTGTGCAAGTTAGTTAATGGGCAAGATGGGTGATACGTTATACGTGTCTGGTTGACTCACAAACATATGCACGATCTTTCTTCTTTGAATTCATAATGATTAAACATGTCCTTGACATTCTGTTTGATTGTTGCAGTTCTTGTGGAGGCCAAGGCCACCATCTTTCTTGAGCCTTGAGAAAGAAGAGGAAATCGCAAAGAATCTAAAGAAATACAGTAAGAAGTATGACGCAGTTCAATACAGTAAGGGTTATTTCCCATTCGGTGTATAAATTGCTTAGAGGTTTTACGAGTTAAATAGTTTACAAACAAATACTTCTTAGTGAATCAGATACAATTTTTTTGTTTTTGACCATTATGATTTTTCAAAATTGGTAACTTTTTCATTCGGTAACAGCTCATTGTCTAACTTGGTACACGGTTTAAAAAATCCTCCATAAAAGCTTAACTATCTATCAAAAGTAGCTTTTCAGCGAAGAGAAGTTTAAAGCTAGTTCTGGTCTGATATATTAACCATTGAATCATTTGTGATGACTGTGGAAAACTAGAAGGGGGGAGGGTTGAATAGTTTTACGTCTTTTTCGTTTTATAAAAGTTTGCTTCTAAAGAATAGACGCAAATTTCGAAAATCTTTGATACAAAAATATAGATACTAGTTTATTCACACTTTTCGTATAAACACTACTTATATAGAATGTTGAGTAAGAAGTATGATTTCATATATCACATATAAGTATATATATATATATATATATATATATATATATATATATATATGTATATGTGTTTTAATATGAGTATATCCTTTTGGTTTGTTTATATAAAATTAATGTTGTGAATGGAACCTAGTTTGATCTTTATGTGAAATCAATATATGCACAACACAAGCAATTATAACTATATACGAAATGCTAACAAGTAAGTAAACAAAGAGTGAGAGATGGAAAGATCAAACCGAGAGACAAAGGATTTATAGTGGTTCGGCTACAAGGACACCTTCCTTGCCCTACTCCACTCCCCGAGCACCGAATTCGAGAGTTGTCTTCACTAAGTCAATAACCTCCCTTATGGCGGAGAAAACCATACACACCTTAGCTTACACCAATTTAACTACACAAAGCTAAATGTCGGGTTCTAATCGTAGCTAGAACCAATCTCACAACTATAATCACAACACAACTTCTTCTACACTCTTTCACACCTTCTACACTTCTTCACACCACTTGTTTCTTCACACCTTCACAACTTCGATCTATCCACTACTTCAAGACTTATACTTCTTCACAACTTCTAGGCTTCTATGTCTTCAAAACTTCACTACTTCTTTGTCTTCACTACTAATCTCTACTACAATATACTACCACTTCTTATATCTCCTACTACTAATCCTATGCACCTCTACTTCTTCACTTCTAGTACCACTTCACACTTTCAACAAATCTAGATCCTATATCTAAATCTAGCTAACCAATGTATACACTTTATACACCAAAGAATGAATGATTTACAAGATGAAATGATCAAACAACTTAGATAGCAAGATGATACTAAGTTGTAATACTTCTAGTCTTGATAGATAGAAGTATTCTTCTCTTTGCACTTGAGTGGATGAAGCTTTGGATCACTTAGAAACAAAGACGTATGAATTATATGATCAAAGGATTTTTGAGATAGAAATGGAGGTTTGAATCAGAAAGTTTTTAGTGCAAAAAGGTGAGAAAAATATGTGGAATGATCCAGTATTTAAAGGGCCAGAAAACACTGTTCTAGAGCGTGCCGGTCCCCTTAATTAGGGGGCGGTCCCCTTAATGATTAAGGGGGCCGCCTAGTATAATTAAGGGGGCCGCCCTCCTGAACGTTGGAATTTTCTGTCCTTTTGTGAGGAAAATTTTTCTGGATTAGATTTGCCATTTTTGGTTGAAAATTTGAATTCATATATTTGTAATGAATTAAACATATTCTTTTGATTCCAAAAATGTTTTATAAAAGATATAAAATGTTTTGTAACATTTTATAAAAATCTAGTGATTAATAAAATTTTTCTTTGATCTTATAATGCATTAGCCACTTTGTTTATTCATACCTTAAGTGATTAGATGGTGAAAGTGAGTATTTACTACTAAATACTTATTTACGTCATAATCTTTGGTTTGATGAGTTTTCGTCTTGTGATTATCAAAACATAGAGATATCGAAGGATATGAATAACGTTTGGAGTCAATTATTTATATCAACAATGACACAGAAGTAGCTAAGCTTACCATGAATGTTTTTTTCCCGTTTCATGGGACGAGTATTTAAGTTAAAACAATATATTCACATTAAATGTACCATTGTGAATAAGGCACAATATGTTTGATCTTGTAGGACTTGTCAAAGCTTAACAGAGATCCTTCAAGGATTTTGTATATAAGTGGTAATTGCCTCGAGAGTTGCCTTCAGCCAGAGAACTGTGTGCCAGTGAAACCATGGAAATGTGAAGCTGATGATACGACACTTGTGGATCTTATACCATTCCCTGAATGTAAGTAGTAGATTTGACCTGATTTGATATATATGTATATAGGCTTTACTGAATCTGAAACTAGGATTTATGGCTACTTTGATTATAGATGTTGCATGTATTAGGCATGCTGATATTCGGCCTGTACTCGCTTCATATCAAGGACGCGATATAGCCAAAGAGTTTATTGAACGTAATAAAGAGCATCAGAGGTAAATTTAAGTTGTTTTTTTACCTGCTTATAAGTATCAACAAATGGTTGTTACTTGATACTTGCATCAAGCTGGGCTTGAATATTGTATGCTTTGCTGCTTATAAGTATTAGGAAGTTCTTTTGATTTAATGAAATACAATTGTTTTCATTTTTAGCAAGTCCTTTTCACAATGACATGCATGCCTGTAAGCATAGTCATGGTTGGGTCCCTATGTTAATGAATTGAATGTGCTTCTTTCAGGCCTGGGATCTTTACTATCATGTCTTTAAACAAATAGAGAAACAACTACCGACTCTTACAACAATGGATCTACAGGCAAGTCATCTTTTCATGCACTTACCTACTTTTGAAGGTGAATTCCAAAGTTTGTATGTATCGAACGTGGGGAGGTAACTTGTTCACTTTGTTGTTTTCAGAAAAAATAAAATCCAATTACTTTCATGAATCAGGGATGCCACGAGCAGAATTTTAAGAAAAAAAACAAGATGGTTACTTCACATTCTGCAAATAACTTCAGTTACTTTCATGAATCAGTTACTTTCATGAATAAGAAAAAAGGATAAAAAGGTTGGACGAAGAACATGAAGCCCTCGTTGAAACTGCTAGTGTATTAGTTACAATTGTTAGTACTGCTAGTGTATTAGTTAGAACTGTTAGTTATAAGTTAGTACTGTTGGTTCATATAGTTAGTACTGCTTATATGATATGTATTAGTGGTTCAGTTATATACATTCCAGTTTTATTGTATTTGAATTTGTTTTGATATATTTTGATTTTTTTAAATGTGACTAAAAGATGCATACAGTCACATTTATTAACTTTTGGTCACTGTTTGTTTAACTCATTGTGTGACTAAATATTATAAAAGGCCACAAAAAAAATTCATGTAACAATTGGATGATCAATAGTCACACAAAATATACATTTCTTTACTTTAAACAACATATGGTCACACTTATTAACATTTTTGGCCACTTTATGCTTAATTGTATGTGACTAAATACCCAAAACAAAGATGCTTTGTGTGACTAAATATTACAAAAGGCCACACAAACAAAAAATTCAAGTGGCCATTGAATGAACAACAGTCACACAAAATACACATTTCTTCACTTTAAACGGCATATGGTCACACTTATTCACACTTTTGCCATTTTTTTTTTTTTTTTTTTTTTTTTTTTTTTTTTTTTAATTGTATGTGACTAACTAAAAAAAAACAATACCTGTTGTGTGACTAAATCATCACAAACGTCACATTTATTATATGTTCATGTGGCCATAGGACGGGAAATAGTCACACATAATACAGATTTACTTGAATAAATCATCTCAAATGTCACATATATTATATATTTATGTGGCCAAAGGATGAACAATAGTTACTCTCAAAAAACATTCGTGTGACTATAAAGTGTTTACGGTCACTCATAATGACTAATCCAACAAAACTGGTGCCTAATTTGTCACACATATTCGGGGTTTTGGTCACTCTTTTTCGATGGAAAAGGACACGAACTCAACAATGTGACCATATGCCACCTACGGTGGCGGGACCTTTAGTGACACACAACAAAAAAAACGTGTGTGACTATATGCATATCGTCACACATTTTTGGCGTGACCAATACAACTTTTTGTACCAGTGCAAGTGTTGTGGTTCTATTCTTCCCTCTATTTTCTTCTTGTAAATATTGTAAATATTTCCGACTTGTGTGTGAGTCGAGGATGGAGTTATTTGTGTGAACTTGAAAGAAGATGAAGATCCAAGAATTCTTGTAACTAGAATAGGTCTTGTATTTGTTGTGAGGAGAGTGGAGTCTTGGTGTGTAATTTAAGACTTAGTAAAGTCGGTGTGTGAAGGCTTGGATTGGGTGATGATCCAAGTGTGTCTTAGTGTGAAGGCTTGGATTGGGTGATGATCCAAGTGTGTCTTTGTGAGAAGGCTTGGATCGAGTGAAGATCCAAGTGTGTCATTTGTGCGAAGGCTTGGATTGGGTGAAGATCCAAGTAGGACAAGTGTGCTTGTTCGTGTGGCCACGTGGGCATTGGAGTAGATTGGTTCTAGCTACGATTAGAACTCGAAATTCCACTTAGTATCATTAAACTTTGTGTAAGCTTGTGTACGGATTGCTCCGCCTGAAGGAGTGTGTAGAAACTAGAAGGGGGGTTGAATAGTTTCACCGCTTCTTTTTAATTTTCTAAAGCGTTTAGCCGTTTTAGGTCCGGTTATTTTTCTTTTACAAACTTGTTGAATTCTACTAGTTATGTGATATCAATTTGGTTACTAGCATACATAAATAAACAAGTAAAGTAAAGAGTAAGGAAAGAACACAACCAAGAGACGCGGTGATTTATAGTGGTTCGGCACGAAGCTCACTCTCCGTCCTACTCCACTCCCCGAGTACCACACTCGAGAGTTATCAATCACCATATCAACACACTCCTTCAGGCGGAGCAATCCGTACACATGCTTACACAATGCTTAATGACACTAAGCATAATGTCGAGTTCTAATCGTAGCTAGAACCAATCTACTCCAAGGCCCACGTGGCCACACGAACAAGCACTCTTGTCCAACTTTATCTTCACCCGATCCAAGCCTTCACTTATTTGACATACTTGGTTCTTCACCCGAACCAAGCCTTCACACATGACTCACTTGATTCTTCACCCGAATCAAGCCTTCACACACTTGACACACTTGGATCATCACCCGATCCAAGTCTTTACATAATGACTCGACAAGTCCTAACCTACACACTAGGACATCACTCTCCTCACATCAAATACATGAACTAATCTAATTACAAGACTTCTTGGAACTACATCACCATCCAAGCTCACACAAATATAATTCTTGGAATTACATCACCATCCAAGTTCACACAAATATCCCCATCCTCGACTCACACACAAATCGGAAAACAATGACATAATATACATAACCTATCACCGTAACACTTGTTACGTTTGTGAGTGGACACCTATAATATCTCGAATCTTCATAGTTGTCGAGAGTTCTTCTCTTGCACTTAACGGAAGAGGAAATCACTTATAAACATATACCGACATGTTATAGTGATCAAAGATTAAAATGAACAAAGACCAAAAGTTTTGTGTGTGTGAAAGTCTGATTTCTGAAGTGTAACAGTTTAGTATTTATAGATGACAGGTGGGAGAGGGACGGTCCCATAAATACCGGACGTTCCTTTATCACTAAGGGACCGTCGGCCTATTTAAGGGACCGCCGCGATAAAACGCTCCCATTTTGTTCTAACGTGGTGAAAACTTATCTGGTTCAGGCTGAACTGATTTGGGGGGAAAACTAGCTATTATAAAGTTTGAATTTGAATTTATTTTCTTAATAAAACATTTATTTAAAAACACAAAAATACTTTTGTGAAAATGTTTTGTCAAACTTAAAAATGTAAGTTTAGGTGAAAATAAAACTCTTTGATCACTTAACTAATGACGGTATAAAATTTGTTCATACCTGAAGTGATGTTGAAGCAGCTACGTAGAAGAAACGAGTTCCCTTGATTAAAAATTTATAAACCGTAACTTTACGTAACATGTCTTTATATTTTGTGATTATCAAAACACGAGAAGACCGAATAATGCGAATAATGTTTTTGACATTGTTTGTATTAACAATCTCCCCCTTTTTGATAATTACAAAGTATACAATCATTTTAGGTAAAATTATGCGTTGATAAATTTTTAATGAGTTTTCCCGTTACTTCTCCCCCTTTTTGTAGAATCAAAAATGGTGTGTCGTGATTGTTGAGGAGAGGAGACACGAGCACCCTTGAAAGAGAATCGTTGGAGTGATCAACGAAATACAAGCTCCCCTAGCTAAGTGCTCCCCCTTAATGAGGGCATCGGGGAATCGAGCTATGGTGATGTGCTACAAAACAGAGTTAGAACAAAGCACATGCATACATATACATATATGAAGGTATGGAAAGATGATATGGATGTGAAATCAATTATGTAGTGAAGGAATCAGATAGAAAAACACATAATAGAATTTATTTTTGAGCACTACTGGGGACGGTCCCGTAAATAGGGGGACGGTCCCTTATTGATTTGGGGACTGCCAGTCCATTTAAAGGACCGCCGGTAGTAGGCGTCCAGGTTGGCAGATATGTTGTGATTTAAGTAACTTTCCATTTTTAAGGTTAGATAATTTTAGTCCATTTTCATGTTTAACTTTGACCAATATCACAACAAATTATCATAACTTAAAACGTAATCATTCATTCATGAAGCACATACATCATAAGTACATAGCCAAAGTAACATTAGACTACAACAAAGATCATCTACTAATACAACAAGTCATATCCTAAAGCATGCTTGGTCCAAAACATAACATCCACTTGTTTATTATTTAACCAGATATTTGAGAATATCTAGTTAGATGGTGGAGTGAATGATGGTGACGATGAAGGTGGAGGTGTAGCTGATGGTGGCATGGTGGAGATGGGAGTTGGTTGATAGTTTTGTTGGGATAGAAGGTACTCAAGATATCCAAACATGTAGTGAAGATCATCTCTAAGGGAAGAAATGAGATGAAAGTTATGATAGCAACAAGCACATCCCATGGTGTGATTGTTTACAAAGTTGTAAGGAATGGAATGGTTAAGGATTGAAGATGATGGTGGAGTTGTAGGATTGTTTTCCAAATGCCCATTTGGTGAAAGAGTTAGAGAGGTATTGGGTGGTAGTGGATGTGATATCCTTGGAGGAGGAGACAAGTTTCCAAGGAGGTTTGGAAGTTGGGATGATGAAGCAATTTGTGGACTAGGAGAGTTTGATGTGTTAATGGAGCAAGATGAGTTACTCACAAAAGGAGTGCAAGCACCCGAACCGGATTGAGTGAATAAGAGTGATGAGTTTTTAATAAATGATGTAAATGGAGGGAGGGAGTTTCAATAGGTGCATTTGGTGCTTGAGAAGATGGGATATCATGAGTGAGGTCAATAAGGTTTCTTTGTGGTGGTGTAAGCTTGAGCTTAGGTCTTTTGTTTGGTAGGGATAGTGATGTTGAAGGAGACTTCATTGTGGAAGATGAGGATGTAGGTGATGAAGATTAGTATGATGCATGGGTATTTAAATAACCAAGAGGGATTATGGAATGGGTAAAGCATGCATTAGGAGATAATAAGCACATACAAATGTTTTGCTAATATAAGGAATGGTGATGAAAATCATGCAATAGGTGATAAGGTTTGCAAGAAATGAGAAACAGTGCAGGAGCTTGTGATCAGAGGCTGACAGTCCTTTAAGTGTTAGACGGTCCTTTATTATTAAGGGACCATCATTTTGATAAGGGACCGCCGGTAGTAAGATCTCAAGTTTCAGCTAAGTTTTTCCTTTTCAGCAAATTGACACCTTCAGACCAATCTGGGGAAATACATGTCCACATCTATCATTGTAAACCTATTCAAAGTGCTAGTTTAACAATATAACATGTAATTATATCAAGCCAACAATTGATACAAAGTACTTATCAGATGTTAAAGTAATGAAATGATCACCTAGTGTCACTAGCAAATAGTTAAAGAGCAAAATACCAGTTATACAAATACATGATAAAGATGTTTTGCATAAATAAATGATATATTATGATAGGTCTCTATAGACGACAATTCAGTATTATAGACAACAGGTGGGAGAGGGACGATCCCGTAAATGCCAGACGATCCTTTATCACTAAGGGACCGTCGGCCTATTTAAGGGACCGCCACGACAAAACGCTCCTATTTTGTCCTGACGTGATGAAAACTTATGTGGTTTAGGCTGAACTGATTTAGGGGGAAAACTAGCTATTATAAAGTTTGAATTTGAATTTATTTTCTTAAAAAACATTTCTTTAAAAACACAAAAATACATTTGTGAAAATGTTTTGTCAAACTTAAAAATGTAAGTTTAGGTGAAGATAAAACTCTTTGATCACTTAACTAATGACGGTATAAAGTTTGTTCATACCTGAAGTAATGTTGAAGCAGCTACGAAGAAGAAACGAGTTTCCTCGATTAAAAACATATAAACCGTAACTTTACGTAACATGTATTTATATTTTGTGATTATCAAAACATGAGAAGACCGAATAATGCGAATAACGTTTTTGACATTATTTGTATTAACAGAGTGTGTTGATATAGTGATTGATAACTCTCGAGTGTGGTACTCGGGGAGTGGAGTAGAACGAAGAGTGAGCTTCGTGCCTAACCAATATAAATCTCCGCGTCTCTTTGGTTGTGTACTAATCTACGAGTCTTGGAGTAATACCGATGAAGAAGAATACATGTGCCTTGAATGCGTAACTAATCAAATGATTGATTCTTCAAGTGAGTGTTATTAAGTCTTGCATTACGTACAACACATTTTATGGTAATGTGTAATTAAGGATAGCTAGCGGCCAAGGTACGTTTTCTTACAACCTTGACTATTATGCTTGTTATTTGAATGTTTTCCATATACTTATGTGACTATGTAATCAATCGTTACTCGCTTGCATGCTAGATAATATTTGTATGCTAATATGTGCTATATGTTTTGTTAAAATTAGACGTTACGTCAACGCTAATCCCTCTTCGGATTCAAGCAAATTATTTGAAAAATAATGGTCTTACCACAACCATTATTAATATTGATTTTTTTTCGTCAATCAATCACTATAGACGATGCACACTCTTTTCACCCTTTATCTTTCCTCTAGTTCTCGTCTATGACTTTTCTTGGGATTTACATGATTGACTTCTAGCCTACTCGATGCAAGTCTCGTTCTTGAACCTCATCTCACACACTCTCTCTTTTCTTCTGTTTCGACTCTAATTCCACTCCTTACTCAAGCGTATTGAGTCTCTTCCATTTCTTCTGTCTCGATTCTATTCCATACCCATTCCTTAGCCTACTCGTGCGTATTGAGTCTACTACGTGTCTAAAAATACAAGAGTTATGTTTTTAAAACGGTCCCTAACCAAAAAAAAATTCTTAAAGACCAAAACACCAAAAATTGTTAAAACTCACAACTCACTGCCGGCGGTCTGATGAGGCGAAAAGTGTACCGCTTTTAAGGGGTCATTTAAGCCCAAATTCATGATTATTTGATCAATTATTACCCTAAATCGTTCCTTTTTGTCATTTTAGGTACTTTTGAGGAGAAATCTGGAAAAGGAAGCGTTTTGGACGTTTTTGGAGCATAAAAGTGAAAAAAACGGCAAAGTCTCAAATTCCTTGCTGGGAACAGTACCTGACGACGTCGAGCCATAACACATGACGGCGTCAAGAGTGACAAAAGAGGTGGAAGTGGAACTTATAACGTGATGGCCCAGAACATTTTCAATATAATTGGCTTGACGGCGTCACCAAGGCCGTCAGGGTCCAAATACAAGTGACGGCCCAGAGAAGATTTACACATGAAGGTGTCAAGAGAGGATCTAGGCAATACGAATTTCAACTTGGCAGCGAGTTGACGGCGTCAGAGGCTAATACATGACGCCGTCAGGATGCTATGTCTATATATATATTTCCAATTTTTCATTGTAAAGTGTGGAAAAAATTGTGGAATACTGAACACAAACCCTAGGTCGAGTTTCCTGCATATTGAAGGGGTTTCAAACCCTTCTTTCTTCCATGTTTTAATAAAGATAAGTTCTCTAATAATCATTCAATATGTCTATGTATTGTTTGATTCTATCTTATGCTTGTCTTTCTTTTTAATATGTTAGGCTAGGTTTTTATTGTGTTTGCTTAGATGTAGTGAAACCTAGATGTTGATTATTGGTTGATTGGTTGTTTATAATTGTTACGGATGATTGTATTCGATGTTAGGCTTAATAAAACTGGCAGACTTCCATTGGTAACTTGCTTGAACGTCTTAAGAAACATGATCGGAGTTGTACTACGATTTTTGGTTGTATTTAATGCATAAGTGAATTCTAATGATCCCATGTTAGGAGCTTTTAGTCGGCTCGACATAGGAGTGAAGTAGGATCTTATAGAGTTAGGGAATATTGTACACGGCCCTACGACTAGTAATAAGGAATATAACCCGTCATCCATGCAATTGTAACAAGCTAATCAACTGGTAAAAGATATCTAGGGAGTAATGAAATCTAAGTAAACACAACTTTTCTCATTATTGTTTCCAGCACATTAGTGAATTAGTTTAATTTCATTTCTTTTATTTTATTTTGATTGCATCTTTAGTTAATTGGGTTAGTTGGCTAGCAACTAATTCTACCCACTCCTTCAAAACCCGACATTTTACTTGCTTTCATAAAAAAATAAAAAATAAAAAAAAGAATCATCCCTCACCTCTAGACCTAGTTTAGTAGGCTTTCTAATCCTAGCGACACTATTACTGAGTTGAACGATCAATCCCCCGGTACTTGTCACTATACTATACTACAACGATCAGGTACACTGCCTGGTGGGGGTTGCAAGCTTCTCAAGATCCCTTGAGAGGTAAAACCTTTTGCGAGGGTGCAATCCCCCGTATCAAGTTTTTGGCGCTGCAGCTCGGGGAATAGTTATTGTCTAGGTTAGAATTTCTTTTTATTAGGTCTACTTGCAAGATTCCTTTCTAGTATGGTTTTATTTTTATTTTTAGGTTTTCTTTAGTCTATCTTATTTCTTCGTTTCTTTGTTCGTAACCATTCCCATCCGACATCATGGAAGGTGGTAATATCTTTGATCCCATCAACCCACCACAAGAAAACCACCCACAAAATCCACCACTAGCAAACCAACCTCCTAGACCCCGAACTTTAGGAGAGTATTCCCGTCCTAGCCACCAAGGCTATCGAAACACCATTGAGCTCACTGAAGGAGCCAATTTGTCCCCCTTGCGATCCGACACCATCCGGTTGGTGCAAAGCGGATGTGCATTCCATGGACTTCATTCCGAAGATCCTAATCAACATCTCAAGGATTTCTTAAAAATCGTAGATTCCATAGACCTTGATGTTGCAACTAGAGAGTCGACCCGATTATGTCTATTCCAATTCTCTCTACGTGACCAAGCTAGTAAATGGATTGAACGTTTACCCGCGGGATCCATCACCTCATGGGATGATCTCACTTCTAGTTTCCTTGCTCAATTTTTCCTACCGGGGAGAACTACCAAGCTTAGAAATGATATCTTGATGTTCCAACAACGTCAAGGTGAAACTCTATATGAAGCATGGACTCGTTTCAAGGACTTACTCCAAAAAGTCCCTCATCATGGCATAGATCTTTGGCTCCAAGTCCAAATCTTCTATGACCATATTGATCTCTCCACAAGGCGAACCATTGACCAATCGGCCGATGGCAAGCTACGTGATCTAAGTGCGAAAGAATCATGGGAACTCATAGAAGATCTTGCTCTCTATGACAACGAAAGTTAGAATGATCCCCGTGATTTGAACAAAACGGTCAAGGCAATATCTTTTCCTTCGAACAATTCTAGCACTCCCGACCGTAGGATCATGGAACTTGAGGACCAAGTCAAGTTTCTCATGAAATCCTACGAAGCTCCTAAGCCTTCAAGTCAAGTGAACAAAATCACTTCTTCGTGCAAATTGTGTAATGGTCCTCATGAAACTCATAATTGCATGGAACTTCCAAAACATGCTTTTAAGGAATTCACATTATCACGTGCTGATAAAACAGAGGATAGAGAGCTCGCCACTAATCGAGGTCCTCGAAACTTTGGCGAGGCCTATGATGCATGGAAGGATAAGCCAAATTTCAGAGGATACCAAACTCGGAGCGTATCCTTCGATGATTCTCCTCCACTCGCATGGTCCGAGCATTTTCCACCATAGAACACTCCTAAGCAAAGCTATGAAGATGCCATGCAAAAGTTCATTCTCTCTCAAGAATTACAGCTTTCCACGCTCGAGACCCGATTTAGACAACTGCAAGCCGATATGAATAACAAAATTTGTAATCTGTTAACCGCTATTAAAGAGCACGCTGTTAGTAAATCGATTCAGGCTGAAGAAGTCAAATCTGTCACCATCATGAATCAGCCAACCTCTCCTGTGAAAATAAAAATCCCTAGTAAACTCTTTAAACATCTGTCACCAAAGGTGAAGGAATTTAGGGACCATGTTAACCCCTCGGGACCAATCCACTTTGTAAATACCATCACCACAATACTTGCTCCTACACCCGACCAGAGCCAACAACCAACTGGGAATGAGGGTCATGGAGTTAAGGGTGAGACCCCAGAGAAAGACCACGAAGTGGCCAAGAGCCTTGCCGACTTATTCCAGGACTCCATCACACAAGAGTCAGGCGAATGGGATGAGTCGAAAGAGAAATCAAAAGGGCACATGAAAAATCCAGTGATTTTGGGTGAATCTATTATAGAGAAACTCGAGGAAAACATGGTAGATATTACTATAGGGTGTAGTGATAGGATTAAGGAAAGCGACTCTGAAGTTTTTAAGATTTCTTGCACCACTAGAAAGAAGCTCATAACCGATACTTACATAGATCCTAACCTCCCTATAAACGTAATCCCCCTCTCCCTTTAAAATGAAGCCTTCCCTGAACAAATCACGTGTAAAGGACTCGATAACGCAGGATAATGAAAAGGTTATCAGTTATGATTGGAGGATTCATCTATAACGTTGATCTCACCGTGATCGATGACATAGACTGGGTCACTAATCCAACATTAACCAGCCTCGTCCTCGGGAAACCATTTGTTAATGAGATGGGAGTGATCCTTGATTAGAATGATGGTAGTGCACTATTCACCAATGGCATCAGGAAAGTGATTTTCCGAAAGGGTAATGAGGAAGTATATGAGTACCATCCGTCACTGGATTGTAATGCATATGGATCACAGGATGGAAGATTGGAAAGGATAAAGCGGAGTGATCCGAATAACCTCAAAATCCCTTGTATGATTGGTCACAAGTATTTCGATAATGTCTACATTAACGTGTTCTTACCTAAGAATTTTATGTCCTTGTTCCATTATAACAATATTTTCAGATGGGGGATGATTTATAAAGGAGAAAATGTTGTTGGTAGAGATCATGAAGTTCAGGTATTCATAGGAAATATGACATTCACAATGGATTTTACGATCGTAGACAACATTGAGGATTATATCGATCCAAGGTTATCACAAGTTGTTTTTGGAGCACCCTTTTGTGAAATCACTAACTTAATGGTTGACGACCGGAACGGAATTATGACTTTCACAGACGGAATTAGGAGGGTGTCATACCAAACGCCATATAAGATGAAAGATTTCGAAGGAATTGATTGCGACGGACTTGATAAGCTAGGGTCTCAACTTGTTTTATGTGATGATGATGTTCGGAGAGGATGTAAAAACACCTTTGATTTATCATGTGGGTTCTTTAAGGATGTTAGTAAGCTTGGATCCAAGTATCGGGAAGATGTCTTTGAGTTTGAAGACCCAAAATACATGCACTATGAAAGCGACCCCGATATTGAAGATGACCTAGAGAATGAGACCAATGACGAGGTCACGTAATAGCCCATGACCTTGAGTCTAGCTACAAGACTCGTAAATAAAGAAAAGCGCTTCTTGGGAGGCAACCCATGCTTTATGTGTTTTTATTTATTTGATTTTTATTTGTTTGATTTTATTTGTTTCCGTATGCATGTTTTATTTTTATTATTGGTAAATCATGTTTCAAGGTAAATTGTGAAAATGCTTTATTTTGTTTTTAACTTTGTCTTAATTACATATAAAGGTATTTTGCAAAAGCTAAGTGTAAGGGAAACCCAAACTTGTTCATAAGAACAAAAATGATCATGACTCGCTACAATATTAAATGAGCATGTATATTAGTAATTGTTTGAGTCAAATGCTTGTATCGAGTCATAATGATGTTTTGCACGATTTTCCAGGAAATAAGGCATGAGTTTTTCCAGAAATTTTCCGGAAATTTAACATAAGATTTTTCCAGGAACATTCTGACGGCGTCAGGAGTTAAAACCTGACGGCGTCAGGTACCAAAATTCTAAAAATTTTTGCAAGTTTTGTTTAAACTGGAGTCTTAAAGTTTTTGTTAATTCTTTAGTTTTGTAAACTCCAGGAAATCTGCAAACATTCATTCCACAAGCATTATATCTTAGATTGCTTTCTAGGATTTGTTAGTATATATAGATTGCCGCCGATTTTATGCGAGGTTTGCCTTGATTGTTTTCTCAGGTTTAACAGGTTATATACGACAAGAAGATGATTTATATTTCTGGAGGGAAGCTTTCAACGTTCATTTTTCTTGGAGGAAGATCTAACCTTGTTGACACACTATCTACACCTAACGAATCAGGGGAGTATTTGTTTTCATTCTTTTACCTATTTTACTTTTACATTCTTTAATTGAACATTGGGGACAATGTTCATCCTAAGTGTAAGGGAAGGGTAAATGATGATACCTTATAGGATACAACTGCACTTGAGTTTGTTTGTTTGATAGTAGGTGTGTAATAAAACTAATAGAAATACTTGTTAGTGCAATTTTAGCGCCAAATTTAAATTTTTTTACAACATTTAGGAGTGAAACTTTAGCCTTAACAAGCGTCTCATGGATAGGAGTTGTATGACTAGCACAAAACCGTACCATTCAGAAAAATTTTCCACCCAAATATGTGAGGTTCGCCTTTAGATTTGATAGGAAAATCATTCAATATTAGTGCTTATGAGTGTACCGGTAGCATTTAGATTCTAGAACTTGCGTTAGTGATGCATCCCGAGACCGCTAGTGAGACTACATTCGTGTAGTAGGATTTATTACATGATAAGAGGCATTAGGATCACCCTTGTGTTTAAACCCGTATCATAATTACTTGACTATTTAAGTCATATTTCTTGACTAACAAAGTCAATTAAATTTTCCCACACCTTAGCGTTGTACTCATTTTTAGTACACGATACCCCTAGTACACCCCTTCGAGCCTATCTTTTCGTTTCTAACTTTAAGCATTTTACTTGAAGGAAGAATTTGTTAACAACCCACCTCAAATGTGCAACCAAATCGCCTTAGCCTTCCATGTATGCACTCATCTTTAGTGCATTATTGTTATTTATTTAAACCCTTAGTTAATTGTCTAATTGATTACATGGTTGCTAAGTCGAGTCATATCTTGTACATATTGTTTTGGGATGATTGAGACTCATGGGTAAATTACTAGTGTTTTGGAGTAATGGGGAAGAACATCAAATTATTACCCCCCATATGTGCGTTAATCTAAAAAAGAACTCAAAGTGTTTTGATTATCTTGATTCGAGTCATTAGAGTAGTTTATTGTAATGTATGTAAAAATTCAAGTGTAAGGGGGATATAAATCCCCTATGATGTATTATTTTTTTATGGTAGGGTAAAAGTGAATGCAAAAAAAAAATAAAAAAAAAATAAAAAAAAAATAAAAAAATAGAATAAAGAAAAGAGGAAAAAAAAAAACATACGGACTACCATCCCGTTTCATTCTATGTTTATTTTAAGTTTTTGTTATTTTTGATTTATTAGCTTAAGTCGAGTCGAGTCTTGGCTTAGCAACGCCATATTATACACGTAATTAACCAAGATGATTAACTCGCCACCAGTAAATATTGCCTTTATCCAACAAAACCGTGTTTTCCATATCCCTACACCTAACGTTATAACCCTTTAAAAGACCTCTTTGATAGTTTATCCTAGGTGCTTACGCCAAGTGGTGGAGGTTTGATCCTTTCCCAAGCCTATGGTAATCTATTTGCTATGACAGGTAGTGAGAGATATTTTCCATTTCCTTATTGTGATATATTATACTTTATTACACCCGAGAGATGTGAGTATCTAAACACTATTTGTGAGGTGCTAGTGTATGACTTCCGTGCTTGTTTTGGGTTTTTAGTGGAACGATTATTTGTTGTAATTACTTTTATATTAGTGTTAAATGACCCCTAACTTGTATTTTGATTAGAATAAAAGCGCATTTGTTTGAGGACAAGCAAATCTCAAGTGTAAGGGTATTTGATGAGGCGAAAAGTGTACCGCTTTTAAGGGGTCATTTAAGCCCAAATTCGTGATTATTTGATCAATTATTACCCTAAATCGTTCCTTTTGTCATTTTAGGTACTTTTGAGGAGAAATCTGGAAAAGGAAGAGTTTTGGACGTTTTTGGAGCATAAAAGTGAAGAAAACGACAAAGTCTCAAAATCCTTGCTGGGAACAGTACCTGACGAAGTCAAGCCATAACACATGACGGCATCAAGAGTGACAAAAGAGGTGGAAGTGGAACTTATAACGTGACGGCCCAGAACATTTTCAATATAATTGGCCTGACGGCGTCACCAAGGCCGTCAGGGTCCAAATACAAGTGACGGCCCAGAGAAGATTTACACATGAAGGCATCAAGACTGGATCTAGGCAATACGAATTTCAACTTGGCGGCGAGTTGACGGCGTCAGAGGCTAATATATGACGCCGTCAGGATGCTATGTCTATATATATTTTTCTAATTTTTCATTGTAAAGTGTGGAACAAATTGTGGAATACTAAACACAAACTCTAAGTCGAATTTCCTGCATATTGAAGGGGTTTCAAACCCTTCTTTCTTCCATGTTTTAATAAAGATAAGTTCTCTAATAATCATTCAATATGTCTATGTATTGTTTGATTCTATCTTATGCTTGTCTTTCTTTTAACATGTTAGGCTAGGTTTTTATTGTGTTTGCTTAGATGTAGTGAAACCTGGATGTTTATTATTGGTTGATTGGTTGTTTATAATTGTTACGGATGATTGTATTCGATGTTAAGCTTAAGAAAATTGGCAGACTTCCATTGGTAACTTGCTTGAACGTCTTAAGAAACATGATCGGAGGTGTACTACGATTTTTAGTTGTATTTAATGCATAAGTGAATTCTAATGATCCCATGTTAGGAGCTTTTAGTCGGCTCGACATAGGAGTGAAGTAGGATCTTATAGAGTTAGGGAATATTGTACACGGCCCAACGACTAGTATTAAGGAATATAACCCGTCATCCATGCAATTGTAACAAGCTAATCAACCGGTAAAATATATCTAGGGAGTAATGAAATCTAAGTAAACACAACTTTTCTCATTATTGTTTCCAGCACATTAGTAAATTAGTTTAATTTCATTTCTTTTATTTTATTTTGATTGCATCTTTAGTTAATTGGGTTAGTTGGCTAGCAACTAATTCCACCCACTCCTTCAAAACCCGAGATTTTACTTACTTTCATAAAATATAAAAAAAAAAATAAAAAAAGAATCATCCCTCACCTCTAGACCTAGTTTAGTAGGCTTTCTAATCCTAGCGACAGTATTCCTGAGTTGAACGATCAATCCCCCGGTACTTGTCACTATACTATACTACAACGATCAGGTACACTGCCTGGTGGGGGTTGCAAGCTTCTCAAGATCCCTTGAGAGGTAAAACCTGTTGCGAGGGCGCAATCCCCCGTATCACGGTCCTTTATCGACTGGCGGTCCCATATCGATAAAGGACCATCTATCATTTTAAGCCTGCACCCCATTTTTCCTACTATAGATTGTCTAAACAAAACCAAACACACCCCTTTGCTGTAGAAGTGACTAAAACTCGACCCTTGCACCCAAAACTCTTACTCACCAATAATCAAACCAATTCGAAGTCTTTCAATTCAAGATCATAAATCACTAGTACACACTAATCACTCTATTGTAAGTTAATTTCTTCAATTTCATCTAATTAATTCGCAATAGAATTATTAGGGTTCATATGAACATAAAATTAAAAATTGGGGTTCTCATTTCTTTGTAAAATTAACAACAATTGAAACTAAATCTCAACAATGTATCATTATCAACACTTGAATTAACAAATTATTTAATCTAATTCGTAAGTTTTGAAAATGAGTAAAAAACGAGATCATCCCCAATTCGAATTTGTTGTTATTAATCCGGTTTAAAATACGTAACAAAAACATAATTATGCATTGTTAATACATGTCAGAAACGTTTTCATAACCATGCAACGAAATGAATCAGAAATTTCAAAATTAAAATGTATTATGAATTTTCTGGGGTGTTTGGGATAAGCACATTGGCTAGCTAACCTAAGGTTAATTTCATTTTATATAGGTACAACCATGCCACATATATTTGATTATGATCTTTATCTTACACATTCATACATACCAAAAATCTCTTTAGAACCCTATCTACCACTCAAATTCATTCAAAGCTTCAGAGACGTTGAGTCTCATTACATTCATGAAGGTCAAATTATCAATCATTCGTATGTAACTCAGGAGCATATTGAAAGAGCCTTTTAACCTATAGGTCTTGACTGCCTACTCACTATCAATGAACATATCTGTCCACGTTTTATATTAGAATTCTTTTGTGAAATTAAGGTCAAACGTATTCATGACAACTCAATATATCGTACCTTTAGTATAAGTCACTATGGATTCTCTCTGTCACTTGAGGAATTCGCTCAGATCCTTGGTATTCCATGCCATGGGCAATGTACCTATTCAGAAGATCCTGAGTTAAATTCCCTAGTTGAGGAACGTGAATGGGAAGGACCTTATGTTACCTAAATTCCCTCTCAAACTAAACTAATCAATTGACTTTGAAACTCTTTCGACACTTTCTATCCTAATAAAATCCTTGTATGTGAACTCTGCCACTTTCTTCAACCCATGGAGGTTATTCTGCGTGAAAACGCACTGGGTCTAGTAAACGATCGCAATTGCATACCAGCATGTGTAGCACATATGCTTTATTGCATTCTCACTAGACAACCTTACAATCTCACTTATCTCTTCGCTATGCGAATTATGCATCTCATGGATGATGATAGAAAGTCAATGCCCTATGGGATGCTCTTGACTCGAGTCTACCACTACTTCATGAGAACTTATCCCCACCTTCAAAATGATCAATACAACCTTGTTGTCGGAGTCTTAGAACCAATAACGGAACAACAAATCACACGATTCATCGGACCCCTAGAGGATGAGACGCATCGAAGAAGATGGAAGTCAACATATTTGTATTTTTGAAATGGAATTAGTTGCTATGATGTAGTACTTGTATTATGACCTTGAACGCTATGTGTAACTCTTATTAATATTGTGCTTAGACTATTCTTATCTTGGTTGTTGATTAGTATCGTTACATGATTTAACTCTTTCAAATTCTGAAAATGTTAAGATACCTGCAGATTGCAGAAACGAAAAAGTGGGTGAAAATCTGAGAACCCACTACCGACGGTCCCTTATCGTCCTGGCGATTCCCCTGAGATAAAGGACCGTCTGGTATTTAACAGACCATCCCCTGGGGATCACGGATTTTTGAATTGTTTTCTTCCTTTCTTCTATCCTAAACCTATTGCATGTTTATCACCACCTTACCATGTTTAGATAAACAATTTTAAGTGCTAAATGTTTCCTAATGCATGCTTTGCCCAAATCATAACCATGCTTGATTATTTAAGCACCTCTTCTCTTCTTCAACCTCATCACAATCATCTTTCATCTCTCGTTCATCCCCTACAATGGCATCATATTCCACCTCTTTGCTAACCACAAGCAATAAGCTCAAAACCTCACTCAATCCACAACTACCAAACAAAAGTCTAAGATCAAAATCATTCCACCACAAACCAGTTTCATTGATCTCACTCTTTATGACACTACTCCGTCTCCAAAGTCACCACCATCCTCTCCTCAAGCACCAAGTGCATCTCTTAAAACTTCCTCCATCAAAGGCACTTCATCATCCTCATCAAGACCCAACTCCTCACCATTCACATCATTTATCAAAAACTCATCACTCTTACTCACTCACTCTAGTTCAGGTGCTTGCACACCATTTGTAAGTAACTCATCCTCTTTCCTCAACACATCAAACTCTCCAAGTCCACAAAATGCTTCATCATCCCAATTACCAATTTTTTCTTGAAAACATTTCTCCCTATCTTGGAAACATGTCTCCTCCTCAAAGGATCTCACATCCACCTGCACCTAATACTTCTCTAACTCTTTCACCAAATGGTCCTTTGGAATACACTCCACCCACTCCACCACTATCTCCAAACATGAAACCTTCTCTTCATTACAACTTTGTAAACAATCACACCATTGGTTGTGCATGTTGTTATCATAAATTCCATCTCATCTCTTCCCTAAGAGATGAGCTTCACTACATGTTTTGATATCTTGAATATCTTCTATCTTAACCAAACATTCAACTAACTCCTCTTGCCTCAATGCCACCATCGGCTCCACCACTACCTCAATCACCATCTTCCAACTGAGCATCTCTACATGTTTAGTTGAATAATTCAGGAAGATTAAGTCGTGGGTCAAGCATTGATGAGGCAAAAAGTGTTACGCTTTTAGGGGGTCATTTAAGCCCTAAGTCGTGATTATTTGATAAAATATTGCCTCAAATCGTTCCTTTTGTCATTTTAGGTACTTTAGAGAAGAAATCTGGAAAAGGAAGCATTTTGGACGTTTATGGAGCGAAAAGTGAAGAAAACAGCAAAGTCTCCAAAATCAAGCTGAAAATAGTACCTGGCGGCGTCAAGAGTTGCATGTGACGGCGTCATGTGTTGGCAAAAAGGTGGATAAAAAGTTTACACGAGACACGCCAGAATGTTTTTGGGATTTAACAAGTGATGACGTCACGCTTTAGGAGGCCAAGGCCGTCAAGAGCAAATTAACATGTGATGGCCAAGAGATGATTAATACGTGACGGCGTCAGATCTGGATCTAGGCAATCCGAGGAGAGTATTGGCGGCTAGTTTAAGGCGTCAGGATTACAACGTGACGCCGTCAGACGTGTAATCTCTATATATAGTTTTCTAATTTTCATTCATTAAGGAGAGAACTTTTGGGAGAATTTTGGGATAAACCCTAGGTTGAATTTTACAGGGTTTTTCACCCTTGTTTCATCCATGTTTCAATAAAGATAAGTCTTCCAATAATCATTCAATATGTCTATGTGTTGTTTGATTCTATCTTATGCTTGTCTTTACTTTAACATGCTAGGCTAGGTTTGTTGGTGTTTGCTTAGATGTAATGAAACTTAGCTATTGATTATTGGTTGATTGTTTGTTATTAATTGTTGTGGATGAATGATTTCGATGTTAGGCTTAAGAAAACTGGCTAACTTCCAATTGGTAACTTGCTTGAACGTCTTAAGCAACATGAATCGGATGTGTACTACGATTTTAATTGTTGTATTTAATGCATGAGTGACTACTAAGGAGGCCATGTTAGTAGCTAGTTGTCGGCTCAGCATAGGAAGAGGTAGTAGCTTATAGAGTTAGGGAAGATCGTACATGGCCCCACGAATGGTATTAAGGAATATAACCCGTCATCCACGCAATTGTAACAAACTATTCAATTAATGAAAGATAGCTAGGGAGTAGTGAAATCTAAGTAAACATGTTTCTCTCATTATTGTTTTTCTCAATATTTACTTTCTTGTTATTTTATTTTTATTGCATTTGTAGTTATTTGGGTTAGTTGACTAGCAACTAATTCCACCCACTCTTCCAATACCCGAGATTTTTACTTGCTTTCCATAAACCATAAAAAATACAAAAAGAATCATCATTCACCTCTAGACCTAGTTTAATTAAGTTTTGATCCTAACGAACACTATTCCCCAAGTAGAACGATCAATCCCCCGGTACTTGCCACTACACTATACTACATCGGTCAGGTACACTGCCTGGTGGGGATAGCAAGCCTCTTGAGATCCCTTGAGAGGTAAAACCTTTTGCGAGGGCCCACGCATCAAGTTTTTGGCGCCGCTGCTGGGGAATAGTTATTGTTTAGGTTGAAATTTCTTTTTATTAGGTCTACTCATTAGATTCCTTTTTAGTGAGATTTTTATTTTCATTTTATTAGTTTTCTTTAGTTTATCTTTTCTTTGTGTGTTTGTTCCTACAATCCTCATTGATTATTCCGTTGGCCACTATGGAAAATGCGAATCCACCCCTTTCACCTAGCGAGGTTGCTTTGTTGTGTGAATAGATTGAGAGTGAGATTAGGGAACTTAGAGAACTCAATAGATTGGTTGATATTGAGCTTGATTATGCGCTTAATGACTTAGTAATAGCCATGGACTTAGATAAGGAATTAGAACCCTATGACTTGGCAATTGTGGAAGATGTTAAGGAAGAAGAAGAGGGGGATCTAGATGATGATTATTTCAATTTATATCCCACTAAGGAGGAAATCACTTACTATAACAATCTTGTTGATAATCCTCGGCCCCCTTTTGTTAAGATTGACCCTAAGATTAAGAGAGGTAGCCCTAAGAATGTGAAGATACCATGCATGATTGGGTATAAATACATTGATCAAGCCTACATCGATTTCGAATCCCCAATAAACATTATGTCTTCAAGTATTTATAATGATATAGTAAAAACAAGACTCGAACCTAGGAGAGATCTCAAATACCCCGGTGGAGTTTGTAACTTTGTCGGGAGAATTAAAGGTTTACATGTCTTTGTTGGGAACTTTACTTATATCGTTGACTTTATGGTTGTTGAAGACTTGGCTAATGTTATAGATTGTCGCTTGTCCCATGTTGTACTTGGTAAGCCATTTATTGAGGAGTCCAAGTTAAAACACGATCGGATAGAAGGAACGGTCCAATTTTCTAATGAAATCGACAAGATCACATATAGGATACCTAATAAAATGAAGGAATTTCGTTATGTGCCTCAACTTGATATGGATAACATTAGTGCAATTGAGGACATTAACGAAGAAGATAAGAATAAGGGAATGAATTTTATCTGGGAAAAGAAGAGCCTTTACTAATAAAATTGCTTAAACCTCGGGCCCAAGTATAGAGTTGACATGGAAATAGTTCAAAGGTTAAGAGAATCGATTGAAAAGTGGGAAAGGAAGACGTAGGACATGACTCTGAGTCTAGCTACAAGACTCGTAAATAAAGAAAAGCGCTTCTTGAGAGGCAACCCAAGCTTTATTCACTACTACAAAAAAGGCTATAAACACCTCCTAATAGAGACTAGTTATAAAAAAAAAAAAAAACTAGTCTCCAAACTAAAAAAAGCTGGAATGGAAAAAGAAAAAACTAGTTTTGAAGAAAAACCTGGTGTCTATTATCTGAAACACATTAAGACAGGTTATATTTGAAAAACCAACTCTTTAAAACATAATCACAAAGACCTTGTCAATGCAATTATTGAGTCCGTATATATAATTGCTCTATTTTTTGAATATTTAAATAATGAAGGTACCATTAAATTACTTGGAAAAAAATAAACTACCATTATTGCCAAAAAAATGGCATATTTTTATCTTCATATAAATTAAAAGGTATCTGAATAAAACGAGAAGTTATGTTTACGCGTTTTGCGGTAAGACATTAAGCATGGAATTTATGTTTCGATCATCCCAACCTATATAAAACACAAGTGTGATTGCAATTTTTAGAGGCAATAAATTACCCCAAAACTCTAAAAAAATGACACCTGGAAACCTCACCAATATTAGAAAGTTCTTGAGTTGTTTTTTCAAACTGGAATTGGGAGATAAAAGTGGACCTAAAATAGGGATACAAATATATTTAATTTATGAATCAAGATATGGTTTTATTGTATTCTTAACAAAATTCGAAAACACACAGAGCAAAATCACTGACACGTCCATCAAAACTATTTTCGAATGATTTTTTTTATAGGGATTTGAATAAACACATACAGATCCGGCTATATCATCTATCAATCGGAGGTATTTTCCTAATTTTTGTTATGACTGAATCCAATTAGGTTTTTAAATCAATTTTGTTGTATAATGATTAATTATGCGGTTAATCGTATTTCTAACTTTTTATTTATAATATGGAATTAGGATTTTGTTTTATATTGATTGATCTGTAATTATTTTATTTATTTTAATTAAATTGGTTTAATTAGGGTTCTAGGCAGGAAATTTTGTTGAGATTAGGGAACCTGAGCAATCATTTTTCCAAAAATTTATATTCACTTACTTGATGTTTAATATGATTAACCATTTTGATAATAGGTGCTTGATGAATGGATCACCAAGTGTTTGATGAAATTTCCGAAAAAAAATAATGTTAAAATTCAAAGTTTTAATAGTTTCCTTTTGTGCTTTTGAATTGTGTTAACCCCGTTTAGGCGAGAAGTTCTTTCTTTAAAAGCATAGAATATTATTCAATAATTAGGCGAGAAGTTCTTTCTTTAAAAAGCATAGAATATCATTCAATAAATTTATAATTGTGCATTCTAATCTTTTTACTAAATTATTAGTACTTCATATGATTGTTGATTTATATATATCCTTTGTTGATGAAATTAGGCTTTGAGTTTATGCTAACGTAACAACTTATTTGATTAAACCATACTCACACTGTCAACTAATGTAACTTTTTGGTTTAGGGGATATGGTTTAGGAGATATGGTTCATGGGATATGGTTCAGGAGGTGGTTGGACCTGGCATTGACTTACTACAAGTAACTTCTACGTAATTTGTATCGAATTTAATTTTGTGTTTTTGTATGCTTTTACGCTTTGGACGGTTGAACTTGTGTTTGTGAACTTCAGGAAAACAAGGAAGGTCTTGAATTGCTCAAGACATTAATTGCTAAAGCTGGATACACCGACAAGGTAAATGTTTGAAGTCTAACCTCTGCCACACTCATATAGAAAGATGGCGTGTTAAATAAATTATATTTCCAATCTTAAAATTGTTTTTGGCGTGTTAATCTATGGGTTGTCATTGGAGTGGATGTTGTTGCATGTGCTGATGTGCATCAGTATACGTGTGCTCCTCTGGCATATATCATTGAAGTTCTGACAATTGATGGTTACTCATCTGCGTTTGAAACTGTGACGCCTACTGGATTGGCATCTGCAAGTACCGACAACCATGCACGAACGTTCACAGATGACCTGGCTAATGGTTAGTCATTACTGCTTTTGATAGTTTTGTTCTCATGATGATGCGAGATTATTATGCTTACATGTTATTGCATTCTCCTTGCAGGTCATCGACACGTTACAAAGATCTTGGACTTTAGTGCGGGCATTGTTAGAGATGGCGATTCCTATGCGTCTGCAACTAAAATGGCAAGAACAACGAATGTCGGTATTACATAGGGAATTGTGTTTTTGTATGCTTTTACCCTTTGGAGCAATCTTATTTACATACCTTATAAGTAACTACTAAACAGCATATGAATATGTACTCATCTTGGCATGCGACGGTTGAACCTAAACGCTTACATACGAAGTTAAACAACGGCTATTCGTGTATAACACTTTAGTTATTGACACATAAATCAGTGAAAGTTTAATTTATTAACAGTTTAACACTTTGATAAACCTTGATACCTTTCCAACAGATTCTCTGAAAATATTATCTGGAAGTAACTGATACGAGGTTTGTGTTCTAACAGGGTGGAAGTTGATATTACATCAATCGATTCAAAGTATGCGTCCTTTTGATTATCTTTCATTTGCGCATTTCATTGTTATATAGTTTCTGAATCAACATATTTTGTGGTTTCTATTATAGGAATGAACTACTCGAATCATTTGATTTATGGTTTATAGCATTGAAAGATTAAATAGCCGCTGCCTTTGACCAGACTATTGGTGGCAGATGCTCAACAACGGACATCTCTAAATTGGAAAATTTTGCTCATCATTTTGGAGCGAAAAATATAAGGTATATGTTTAGCCATCATGTTTACTTTTTATAAGATCTGATAAATTTACAAAGTAATCATGTGTTAGGAATACAACTATTCCTATAAAAGACTCGGTCACCTAAATGATGTAATAGCATTAAGATAGCTCGTAGTTAATTAATTAGTTAGTTAGATATTAGTTTAGTTTAAGTAACATCGTGGAAGAAGGACGGGTCTTTACCCACTGTATGCCTAATCCACAGCCCGGGTGTGGGCGTTTTATCTTTTTTTGTAGGAAACTATATATACCCCTCTCCATATGTGGAGAGGGTTGGTGCTTTCCATAATCCTTAATCTATTATTTCATTTTCTCTCATCTCTTTCTCTCTCTAGAAACACCCAACTCACTTTCTCTCTCTAAAATCTCTTCCTATTCTTCTTTATTCTTGAATAAATCTAACCATATAAACCATACTAGTTAATATTATGTTTATACTACAATTGGTATCAGAGCCATGGTTACAACCTAGGGATTGTGTGTACTCGGATTTTTACTTGGTTTGTATGGTTTTTTATTTGGATCGAATGCTATTGGAAGAAAACACTTGATTTCGAACTCATTCATGGTTTAGTTTGTGATTTTCTTGTACTTTTTGGATTAATGGTGTTAGATATACTTAAGTTTTCAATTGGTTTGACTGTTTCTTGTGTTTATTGGATGACTTGGTGCATTTCTCGTTTTCTTTAAGATTTGTTCTTGTTAGCGTTTAACTGAACCTTATATCATCAAAGTATCCTTATTAGTAACGACTTGTGTCCCTGGTCATGCTAGTGTACTGACTTTTGGAAGTATTTGCATATCAAGATTAAGACAGAAAAGTGACAGTAACAGATTGTTGTCCATTTCAATATTGCGATTAACTCTATTTTTGCGGTTATCTAACTACTTCATACTTGCGTCTACCTCAGATCAAAATTGCGGTTTGCTCATAAAGTTGAGGTTAACTCTTAATGTTGCGGTTTCCTTTTTAGCGTGTACCTCTAAACTGCGTTTAACTTTCTTATTGCGGTTAGCTCTTTATTGCGGTTAGTCCAAATATTTGCGGTTATCTCTAAATTAGAGTTTAGCTCACAATTGCGTTTAGCTCTTGTTTGTTATCAGAAAAGAAGATTAAGAAGAGGTACAAGAGCTGATAACAATTGCAAAATCCAAACCAACATCGAACCACAATCTTATAACAACTTCAACAATCAACTATCTCAGTTTATCTCCCGAAAATTAAAGAGTCATTCTTAAACGATAAAACGAATTCACAGGAGAGTTATCATCATAGATCCATACTTTTGATAATATTCGAATCTAATTAAGAAAGAACAAGAAACCAAACGGCCTCCATCCCAACTCACATTCGATTTAAACAAAAAGTAAATGAAAAGATAACAAATAGATCTCAGCTTGTCTTGTTTTGCATTCCAAGTTTCGTCCTAGGACTAACTCACATGAGACTCATCATCACAGATCTATATTAAGAGTTGATAAATGTTTTAATTTACGAACCTTAAAGAGTGAACAAAAACAATTTTGTTTCATCCACACCTTCATTCGACTTGTACAAAGAAATTGTAAATCGTCTCACAAACATTAAACAACCTACCTGAGATCCGTTTGGTACTTGGCTCGAGTGGAATAGCTGAAAGCATAACAAGACGCGTGTGATTATCATTCGTATCAACATTTAAGTTGTTTGTTTGTTTGTTTTCGGATTTAACATCAAGAAACATAGGGATGATGTTAATTTTTGTTATGCGTCTGGTTTGAGATATAAGTGGAAGTGATATGGTGGCTGCGTTTGTTTAGAGCGGGGTGAAAGTGATGTTTTATCTTTTGACTGCGTTCTTTTTCCTTGTTTAGGGTTTGGATAAATGGAGGATTAGTGAGTCTTTATACAAGATAAATTAGGGTTAATAGGATTAGGATTAGGCTTTAACTGGTTTCTTCTTTGGGCCGTGGTTATTTGGACTGTTTTGTGTATTTCACAAAGTTTTCTCTGGGCCGAGTATTGTGAACTAGTGTATTGGGCTGCTGTTGGTTGTTTCACGCTTGGATTGATATTCCTACAAGGGACGATTTCTTTTGTGAGTTTGTGTGAGCTTTAAGAATTCGAGATTGTGACATATTTTGGGTTGTGATAATTTTGGGCTTCTGTGGATTGAGATATTCTCGAGTTTATTGGATATAGTTTCGGGGTTCAGGTTTCGGTCACATAACCATCACGTTCATCAAACAATCATCAAATGATTTACTGATCCAACAATTTCTCATTGTTTCACGGTTTCTTCTTGATTTTGTAAAATCCCGCAAAAGATTCTATTTCCCTGTTTAAATCATAGAATTGTAAAATACCGTGAACGTTCATATCATGTCAATTTCTTCGGATTCAGTCATATCTGAGATTCTTAAACTGTATGACATGGTCGATGAGCACAAGATTCCTAACAAAATACAACTGACAAACGTTCTTGAACAGACAACTGTTTTCGAGTCAGAATATGCTAATATGAAATCTTTGTGCTCAATTTCACAAGACTACGAGCTTCATCAGCCACCTAAATTGCTCGATAATGCAAAGGACAGTTGCATAGAATGTTTTTGACAACTTCATTCACACCTCTCGGTACTTTTAGAGGGAACTGGATTCAAGATGGGATTCGAACGTGCATTTGCAACACTCTTTGGTCAAGATGTACAGACTTTCACAGACACAATGATTCTCAACTTGGATCAACTACAACAACAACTTGATCAAGGAGAATCTTCCAATAATGGATCCATGGCTTCCTTTTGTGTGCTCAACAAACAATTGCAGAGGTTCATCGATTCAAAATCTGCTATGATATATGACTATGAGAATCTGATGACTAGGAAATGTTTTGCCGACCACACGGAAATTGATGTTGACACATTCAGAGATATATTACTCCAACACATGGATAAGGTTAAGGGGTACATTGAGGAAAGGGCAAAGCACAAAATGAAGTATGATGACAAGATGAAGGCACATCGGGTACAATTAAGTGATGGTATTGCTTATTTGGGTAAAGTATCGGATGGTGGGTCAGTCATCACTAAATGCAAGGGTTCTGAATCTGATAAGATTGACACTACTGGCAATGTTGTGCCTTGTGCTACACATGATATTGATGCAGAGTTTAGACCTATAAATGAACAGGAGTCATGTGCTGAGGTACCCTTAACTTATCTTCATAATGGGCTTTCTAAGGAATGGCAGCATACTGATCATATTAAGCCCAGTTATGACACAAATTTGTTGGAAAAGACAGACAGCAATGTAACCTCTCGTAAATTTCCCTTACGATTAGTAAATGCACACGAAAAATAAAACGATGTTATGATAACTTAACACCATTTTTACGGGTAACAATTTTTTTTTTTTTTTTTTTTTTTTTATGGCTTGATATTAGAACCACTACGATAACTGTGATTGACCATTTACCCAGGAACGATGCTTACACACAACCTAGATAATCTATGATTATTGCGAACTATAAAGATATATAAAACGTTTATATTTATAACTATACGTTTCGTCTAAATACCATATACTAATTATATATTCCCCGAACCTACGAAACTTCCCGAGAACGCTCATTTATATTTTTGAACCTCGACACGATATTTGAAACACACCATGTGGGCCCCCAACACCCAATGGGCCACGGATACACATTACAAACCAAACGGACTCCTTTTTCTTTCTTTTCTTTCTTTGGGCCGACACAAACCACAAGCCCACAAACTAAGCCCAAACGCACCCTTTTTATTTTTCTTTTCTTTCTTTCCTGTCGCGATACACAACCAAACGTACCCTATTTTCTTACAATTTTTATACACAACCTATACATATTTTTGCTTGTCTCGTTTCATCTAATGCCCAAGAATCATGAATGATAAATATCACACCCTCACTCACTTGTTTACTAACCTAGAAATCACCCAAGTAAAGCACCAAGCTCATATATGAAAGATAAGCACCAACGTGTCCCAACATTCCTTCCATGCCACCCCTGCTTCCCCAATGACAAGTAATCGATCACTATTCACCTTGTGACTGTCAGGAATGTACATGGAACAATCTCACAAAATCTAAGCTATGTAAACTTGCGATTGGGTATGGAGAGTGGTGCTACTATTCGCCTAACATGCAACCTCCAACTCTTGTGAACTTATCTTGTCTCTACACACCCTAAACTCACTATATAAACTTCACCATGCAAGCACAAATCGTTACATGCACTATATGTACCAATACACATAAAAATTAACGAGAAGAAGAAGTTGTGAAGGACGAACGGATTGACAAGCATACCACGTCTCTAGTGAACCTAGGAGATCAAGCTTGTAGCCTCTTGAATTTTTGGTGGAACGTGAAGTGAACCACGAAGCCCTTGTACCCTCACACGATCCCTACACGTCGTTTTACACCACCTTTGAAAGGTGAGGTGAGACCTTGATTTTCTTTCTATTTATATATATATGTACTTATTGTTTATGCACAAACACTTTCTATTTATAACTCGTAAAATATAAACACAACACCTATGTTTTATGTATCGTACTATTATTTGGCTAGCCCATTAACGAGAACCTATAATAACTTTGAACTAATATTAATGTATACACAAGAATAATCACACGTTTCTAAGTAGTTTGGACCTATACGGTATATACTAAAACACTTAGAATAATTTTGAGTTTTTATAGTTTGCGTATTGAGTTTTGACCATATACTTTGGCCTCGCCATTCTAAAATTCGACACATGACCACCTATTATTTTTATACGAACTAATTATCTACCTGGTATACTAATGAGACTAATAAATAACGAGGTCTAATAACTTGATTTGGTCACCTAAACGACCCTAAAGCAAAACGAGATTTCATAAGATTTTCAGTAAATTAAAACTATATATGGGTCGTAAAGCCCAATAAGCTATTTATAGCTTATTCTAATAAGCTGATTGTAAAAGCTCTTTTGAAATGTTATTAGAACTTAAAATAACAGATTTTGATAAATTTAGTGTTCCCCCAAAACCCTTGGATCACAAAATGTTAACGGGCCCTTATTTTGGACTCGTTAAGCCCACTTAATGAAAAATAAGGAAAATAAGCTAATAAGCTATTGAGATAAACTGTTCTACACATTCTGAGCTTATTGAAATATTAAAAATGTTAAATTTCAAGTTTGGACTAATTTTTGCAAAATTTCGTTAACTAGGGACTAAAATTGTCAAACGTGTAAACTTTGGGTAAAAATTGTCAAAACAGTTTTCTAAGGGTGTAAACTGTTAATATTGAAACTTGGGATTGAAAAATGTAAATATTGATATAATTGGACCTAAAACATAAATATATATAACTTTGGACTAACAACGTAAATATTTTCCATTAAGGGTAAAATGTGTAAATTGGAGAAACTTAAAAGATCGAATAGTAAAATTGATTTTGAATAATAAATTTTATATATATATATATATATACTAGTTTTCGAAGCCCGCCCGATGGGCGGGCATGACTTGTAATTTTACATTTTAATTTGATAATGTACGTACATTAATGATCTTTTATAGTTATTTATTATGTATTCACCCAACGTGGTCATGACTTGTATTTTTACATTTTAATTCATTCATGTTCGGATATTAATGACTTTTATAGTTATTTGTTATGTATTGATAAAGAGACATGCATATATACAATTTAATGCATATATACATTTTAATTTTATTGAATAAGTCAATGCACATTATTGACAAAACAACATTAACTTAAAACAAACAAAATTACCTTAATCTTTAATATAAATTAAAAGCACCAAACACCTTAACAACCAAATATATGGTCATTACAACTTTACACAACAAAAGCACATATGATATAACGATATGAACATTGAGTTTTTGCATCCTATTAATTTTGTTCTTTTATTATCTGATGACATTTAGGGTGGTGATGGTTTTTTTAATGAGATTCTAAATGGGATCCTCTTGTCAAGACATAAAGCTCCTTATCTGCCGACCCCACCAGATGATGATGAAAATATTGAAACAGTAAATGATATATTGCCCCGTGATTCAACTGTAACTATTGTAGAATCTTCAATTTCTAATGAAGACGAGTCTCCTATTCTCAAAAGGTCATCACTTGATGGCCCACGAGCCAAAATTCTCAGTAAGCGTATTTATGCCTTAGACACCATCCGAAAGTAACTCATCCACATCATCATCAACGTCAATCGTCTCAACCCACACAATTTAATCAAGCGTATTTTTAAAATTTCAGTCAGGCGGGTATTTTTTCATGAGTGCTTCGGTAATATCTCCACTGCCTCTTTCAATCTTGCATAAACAGCAGGCCCAATGGACTGCAATCCCCATGTCAACAGTCAAACCCAACTCCACGATTTCTAAACAAATTAGCTCAATGCCCGAGTATATATAGTCTTCGGCTATTAAAGATCGTGAGCTAATCATTTTTTCTGCTCGCTGCACTTGAAATAGTCAAATGTTACAACACTGATAATGTAAGACGAATAAAATTACCAATTTACCTCAACTTTTTGTCCTGACCAGATACTTTTACCCTCATTTCATTAGTGTCTCTTAATAGGTTACATTTTTGTATAAAAATGATCGTATCATATTTCAAATCCATTTTTGCATGTGTTTTTTGTTACAAAATGACCGAAACATGACAATGACTAACATGAGACTAATAAAAAGATGTAGAAGTTCAGTTATAGGGATCTATATATTAAATCTTGCTTGAATAACATGTTTCAATTGTGTTAATTACTTTTTTAGTAAATAACTGTCTGAATGAACTAAAGGAATGTATGATCATTAGTTTTTTATGTACTCGTTAAGCAATTCGGTTAAATTCTTTTCTAGAACTAATACTGATATTAAAAATCACCCATTGCTCACTCCATTTTCTTATCACTCCATCAAATAAATTAAGAAGATATTTTTGAAGCAAATCTTACCCGTCTATAAGTATATTGTAAACAAAAGTATTTCTTGGAATATCACCGTCATGCCTTTCTATGGTCACTGCTAAGGCACTTTGCATCCTCTCAGCTTTACAACATGCCATGAGTAATGCCTCGTATGTGAAAACATCAAGATCCAATCCCTCATTTTGAAGTATAGAAAATTGGCATAGTCATGTAATCATATAAGGTTAGAGGTTTGAGATATCAAAACAATGTATAAAAACCTCATTTTACTTGAAGCACTTATCTTTTGCTTTTCTCGTTCACTCTTATTATAAAGTGTATTCTTCAAATGTATGTATGATATTTAAGTTGATGAACTATTGTATCATTTTAGATTTCAATCCATCATTCTCTTCTCGTTTTTGACGACTTAAGTGGTCACATGAAGTAACCGAGACCCTTCTTTTTTCTTGATCTTCCTTCCCCGTAGAGCTCATTCCATTGCACAAGCTCATTCATATTTGAAGACTCTGAGGACACGCTCGCATGCACCTGGTAACAAAATGACCATTGTTATATGTTTACTGTTGATTAAACAAATATTTAATATAGGGTCTTCGTTTAACACTTTGACCAAATCACTATTGAATGAGTTGGATCTTGGTATTAAAATAATTGAAGTTATTGTTATTAGATTTGAGACACCGTTTATATAAAGAAAAGAAAAAAGGAAATGTATCAGGTCAAACTCAACCGGTTTCAATCCATTACCCAACATGCTCAATTTTCCACCTCTAATTTCACTCATAAAAATTCTTAGTATTGAAGTCAGCCGCAACTCAATAATGTAGGGATGACCATTTGGACCCGAATCATGGTACCGAACTGGAACCGTACTGGTACCGTATCGAAACGGTACCAACTCCCAATATACGGTACGGTACCGGTAACATGAATTGAGCCCAAAAAAATTCGGTACCACCAATACGGTACCGGTACCAAAGCGGGAAGTACCGAAAAAATCCTAAAAATTGAGTAGTCATATTTTTGAATTAAATAACTTATCCAAACACCCATTTGGCCCATTCCATGTCAAACAATAGTTATGTAAAACATATGAAAAGAAACCAAACGTTCGGAAAACTTATTGTGGCAACTATAGATCCTTCATAAACACTCCTAAAAATTAAACCCGAACCTATTTTATAAGTTTTCGAACGTCTGTATGTTACTAATATTTTGGCGATGTATTTATTTAAGTGTCAATTGCGTTTTGTGTCACGTCGTAGTTTGAAATCACTTGAAAATGCATGTTTTTTCCTTATTTTTTGTTGCATTTTCTTGAAATCCAATTTGGTTTAACAAAAAATGGGAAGAACCGTATTGGTACCAATTTCCCGGTACCGAGTACCGGTACCAGATCCGGTACCCGAATCCCGTTCGGTACGGTACCAGTACCCACTTTCATGCTCGGGAAAAAATCGGTACCACCAATTCGGTACGGGTTCGGTACCATTCTGGTACCGTGCTCATCCCTACAATAATGTATTAACGACTGAAGTTGCATGCGTCATTGTTGCTTACATGATTCATAGGTTGTCTTGTTACTCATAAGAAAATTGCAATGATTCAATTTTGTAGAAACAATACAAATTAAGATGACCTATGTGTCTATTATAATAGTCAAAAAAATATATTTACATATGAATCTGGGTCCATGAGCTTTGTTTATTTATCTTGATTTTAAGCCTATCTTAGATGCATGACATATATCATATATTTTTATTTATTGAATATGTCTCTAAGCGGATGTTGTAATTTTCATGGGTCCTGAAGTAGGGAATGCATGTGTTTTTACCTATTAATGAGCAAATTTAAAATCGTCCAAGTTTAAAGGCTGAATATCAGAACTTTCACTTACAGCTGGAGCAGGTTTGCCTTCTGCTATTGTTGCAGCATGTTCCTGTCATCAAACCAAAAAGTATGTTACAATTGCCCTCATAGAAAAAGACTTCACTTTTTCACAAGTGAATAAAAAAAATCATATGTGGCCATAACAACTTACAGGAGCATGCATACGAAGTGAAGTGAAACAACTGTAAGCAAAGTACCAAGAAACATTACCATTCATACAACAGGACCAGATGTTATGTAGCTAATCAGTTTGGGAAGAAAGGTTTGGAGCTCAGATCCTTATAATGCTCCTATAAAACCATTCACAAAACAGAAGAATAGATAATTTTATTCATGTGCAATGTGAAATTTAATGCAAAAGAAAAGATACGAACAGTCAAATATGCATATGACTGCCTTGATCTCATCATCTTTTGCTCCAAAAAATTTATATGCCCATTGTGATTAGTTAAGTCAAAGTTTTGCCAAGGTGTATGAAGATGGCCATGTATCCTGCACCAACGAAATTGGATACTGACATGTCACACAGAAGTTATAGGAAGTAAGACACCATTATTAAGAATATCCAGAAAGGATTCATCATTAGGGTTTTAAGGGAAAACAGACGTACCTTTTTTATGCGTGATTAATTAGCCAGCACTTTTGAACAGCCTCTTCATGCGCTTCTCATATTGTAGCATGCAAGAAAGTGACAAATCAATTATTATACCATGTGATCGTTGGTAGAAACATATGCAAAAAAGCCATTGACTTAAATGCAACCAACGCCTTCTAAACAGCCTCTTCATGCGCCACTCGTATTGTAGCTGGCAAGGAAGTGATAAACTACAATGTGATCGTTGGACGTTGGTAGAAACATATGCAAAAAAGCCATTGACTTAAATGCAGCCAACGCCTTCTAAACAGCCTCTTCATGTGCCGCTTGTATTGTAGCCGGCAAGGAAGTGACAAATGAATTATTACACCATATGTTGCCTCTGCTCTACACAGTAAGTGTTATGATGTTCGAATGCCTTGTTCGTGAAGCGTTCCAAATCACCTCTAAAAACTGGTGGTCTTCATGAATAGAGAGTGCTACTGTGCTTATGCACTTCATAGCAAAAACCTTACAGAAGCCAAAAATTCAACAAATAATATGTTATCAGTGAATTGTGAGTTTTTTTAGCTTAAAATTTGCCATACTAACTGGAAGAGAATGACATGAGCCTTCACTGCTCTCTGGTCTTGTATGCTTTCTGCCACATTTACGGAAGCGAATTATGGCGAAAAGTTGTAAACATGCTACCACAAGAGCACCTACACTAATCAAAATGCATGATTTTCCAAAGCTCTTCTTTCTGTGCCTGCTTGACATAGAGAAAGGATAACTCTTAAATGCACTTTACTTGGTAGATGGTGGAATTGTAATATTCTGCAAATCAGATGGGTTGTCCAAAGGGAAATCCCAGGGTGGACCGTTGTTCCCTTTGTCAAACATACTACCCCCAAATCTTTAAGAGACAATGATAAAAGGTGATTAAAAAAGCAATATGTATTGCAAAAATAAACTGAAATAAAAAGACTATTGAGAAAAGGTTTACTGTAGTAACTTACCACTAATTGTGTATATGTTGGAACTGTTTTGGAATAATGCCACTAAAATGGTTATCTTGTGTGTTCCTGACATTGTATGCATATAAATTTAGCATCATTATAATAAGGAAATAACTCTAGATAGATTTTACAAACAACTTACAAATCTGTTAGTTGAAGGCTAGCTAGAAAGATTAATGATCCTGTAAATTCATTATTCTGCAAGAACTTGCCAAGTCATTCCAATTATTAATGAACTAAATACTACTTTTATACGTGAAGAGGGAGTTTATTAGAAGGGAAACTGACAGTCTTGACAGGCCTTTGAGTGTTCCAAATGAACTTGGTAGGTCTCCAACAAATTGGTTGTGCGAAATATCCCTTTGAAGACAGAGTATATAAGGCTAAAAATTCATCACATGCCATAAAAGTCAGGCATATATAATAGTCATTTGTTTCTTTCCTTGCATTAGCTCCCCTTGATTCGGATCACAAATACCAAAGACGGAAAAAACACAAGAGTTTTGTATACATGCTTAAAACAATAATGGGTGGGAACATTAATTGGCTCTTCGAAATTACAATGATTGGTACAAAAAATAATGAAAATGACGATATGCACTTGGTTATGGGCCACATTACTCTATATGGGTGTGTTTTGGATTGCTTATTTTCAAGTGGTTGTTCCTTAAATAGAAGCAAACCAACATGCTTATAATCCAAACAATTTATGCAGTAGGGAAGTAACGCAACCAACCCAAAAGCATCTAGCATTGATTAGCTCATTATATATTTCATGTCATGTAGGTACATGGTTATTCTAAAGGCATTTTGGTCAATTTAACTTTTTCCTTAATTTAATGCAGATGCAAGTTTAACACCTTTAAGAAGTTTGCGACATGCTTCATTCAAAGTCTTAATTGAAAGAAAACAAATATTAGTTTTCTACCATAATCTTTAACTGAAAAACTTTATTAATGGCTTAAGTCGGAAATTTCTAAAAACAAAAGTATCTTTTTGCACAAAATAAACAAATCCAACCACTATATGTTGAAGCAATTTTCAACTTATAAGATGGGGATCCTTGCAGCCTCTGTATGGTCAATTCAGTATGTAGAAGATAACCACCAAACATACAACATCTTTGGCCATCTTCCGTGACCCACGCTGCAAACAGCATATGTACCTCTTGTAATAAACAACAGAGATTAAAGAAAAATAATAAGTCAAAGAACCTTACCACTTCCATTTCTCTTGGGCTTTTATGCGGTTACCCTTCTTTTCCAGCTGCACTGCAAGCAGAATATCTATTGGACAAACGGATCATGCGAATGCATAGAGTGTTTTTGAATAGTGCGACATTCTAAGAATGCTTTTAGTGGAAGTTTAAAATGTAACATCTATGATTTAGCAAATATATCCTAATTGCCCGCTCACTTATGTTTTAATTATGGAACTAAAGGTTGATGCTTATAAAAAGAAGTACCTTATAAATTCAGTAACATAGCAGATTTTCATGCATAAACTCCAACTGATTTCAGTTCTATGTATACCCAAAAAACAATTCAGTAACATAGCAAGTCTAAATTTAGAACAAATGATAATTTTGTCTTCACAATACCCAAATTTTATTTTTTAAGAAATAAAATTTATTTTGAGCAATACCCAAGTTACTTGGTATGTTATCTGTACATAAATATTTTTATTTTTTTATTTTGAGCATTCATCTTAAATATTATTTTATGGGTTTATATCACATGTGTCATATCCATCTCATGCATTATTTAAGAAGAATAATGCCGAGTCTTAATAAAAGGTTATACTTTGTGTATAAACATAGACTCGGTTACTAACCAGTAAGGATTTTAAGAAGTTTATATACTCGGTCCACACAGGCCTAGAAGCAATGTCGTATCCTGCTCACACACAAATAAACAAACATCACCAGAAAGACTCGGGGTTATATACTGATGTATAAACAACTGATAGATTAACATACCAACGTAACTGAGCATAAAATCATAAGCTTTTCTGGTTTCCTTTTGACCCTCTGGCTCCTTTTCATTGGCTTTCCTGATAAAGTTGATATAACACCGCCTGCAACATAAATGATGGTAATACATACCAGATAAAAAACAGATTAGTAACATTCAATAAAAAAAAGTTCATCAAAAACTACATTGAAGCCTTGTTTATCAGCAGCAAAACTTAATGTTAAGCCATGAACTTGTGTTAGAATAAGCTGGAACTACAACAAAACGTGACTTTTAGCAAGAAGTCATACCATAGAGGTATTTAAACTCGAATGAACCATTTTTGAGGTTAGCTATTGACAGAATGATAAAAGAATATAAAAATAAAATATTTGCATACCAAGTAAAATTCTGCATAAGATCCAAAAGTCATGACTGCTGACCGTGTGCCAAGTCTGAGATCGATGTTTAACTCCACCCAATGAACCAACTAATCCTAGACCCTGTAATACAATGTCACATTCCCAATAATCGCCAACGTAATTTTCTTGATGATGAATGAATGATATTAGGGTTTCGAGAAAAAATATATCATAAATTCCATGGATGATGAATCATTACATGAGTTTTCTAGGGAATATATTACTGAGAACATCCTTTGGAGTCACTGCACATAATTTATTAATTGGTTATCACAGTAAAGATTTTACATCGTACTAAACATACCTGCTTGATCAAAATCTTTGAGTGTACATGGCTTTGATTGTGTTTGTAAACACCGTAATAGAGAAGAAGATAAATATGGGATTTATATTCTAGGGTTTTATTTAGTCAAATGGTAATTGCAAACGTTTATATACAATCTTTTCCTATTTTGTATATTTTTTAAAAATCCGGCATAAATTTTTTCTAAACATTATAGTTTTGGCTTTGCAGTATATAACTCAAAAATCAAGTTGCTCCAGTGGTAAAAATTGTTACTAATCTATCATAAGATCCTAGGTTCGAATCCAAGCAAACTTATTTTTAGACAATTTAATTAAAACCATTTATGCTAATCCGAATTTTAAAAAATAAAAATAAAATAAATACTGCTTAGTTGGCATTAATTTGTGATGACATGGAAAATGCAAATAAAATAAATTTAAAAAATTGCTTACATGGGGACAATGTGATGACATGGCTGATGACATGGATGATAATGAATTACTGGGCAATGAGGTGGCGTTTACGTGGCATTATCTACGTGTAACGCCTCCTGTTATATATAATATAGATATATATATATATATATATATATATATATTGAGATAATAGAAATTAAAAACGTAACTTATATATATATATATATATATATATATATATATATATATATATATATATATACACATAAAATTTATATAACTATAATTAAATTTTAGACGATAAAACAATACGTAACCATTATCTTTTTATCTACGACGTAACACATCACCTATGCACATTATGGATTAATCATGACTAATAATAAATGTTCGCAATAAAACGAGACTTAAAAACTGAAACTTGCCATATCTTATAGGTTGTATGTGAAGCCGTTGCCTTGCATCATTGAGATTACGATTATTCTACTGTACTACTAAGGTGAGTTCATAGCCCACATTTAACTTGTTTTTGTGGGGGGGATACATGCTCAAAAACCGAACACAAGTCTTTTCCTGATATTATTATTGCTTAAGTAGCTATTGCCGAAAGTCCCTCGATCATGAACCTTAATCACTTTAAGGGTGAACGTAAATAATTGTGAATAGATCTGTTAGGGATTGACAATCCCCATTTGGTTGCTAGAGGAAAGTTACCAAATGCACTTTATTTAAATATCATAGGTTACTGGCAAATACCTATCTTGGGGGCAACTTATTTCACATCATTATTATGGATAATTTTGATGTCGGTTGAATCGTTGAGTGTCATGAGCTTAAGGCAATAATGAATGTGATTTCTAACTTGTTTATTTGTATCTATATACAATAAATACCTATCTCTTGTGTTCAAACTCTTAATTATAAACCTATGAATTTCACTCAACTTTTGTTGACTTTTAGCATGTTTATCTCAGGTAACTAAATTGAATGGATGGCAAAGGCACGAAGTGGGCAAATAAAGAAACGTTTATTTCTCTTTGAATAAAAACTTGTTGTTGAATAATGAAACCTCTTGGAAACATGAATATTTGGTATTTTTAAAACTTAAAACGTCTCATTTGAGTCGTTTTCTATAATTGTGACAAAGATCCACGATATAATACCCCAAAAGTCTTCTACTGTATTGTTCATTTTTGGGGGTGTTATAAGCAATGTCATTTCTAATCTAACAAATATGAGTCATAAAGGGGGAGAAAATGACCAGGATGCTGAACATGATGATGTGTCAAGTTCTTTGTTTACAGCTGAGATGTTTAAATCAAATGATATGGTTGACAAAGAAGTCTTTAATGTACTTTCTAACAGATTTTTTAAACTTGAAAAACATTGTATTTCTCTTGAAATCGCAATGCAACAAAAGGAAGAAAGTTTGCAAACTAACCAACCATGTAACAATCTGGAACTTCCTGATTTCCGTGAATTCTTTATGATAAATGATTTAAAAGCTCAGCTTCAAGCCAAAAACTTGACAATCACCAACTTGAAGAAACATATCTCCGCTATGAATGTGAAAAGTAGTTTAGTCGGAACTAACATGGACATTGATGCAACTGAGTCTAGAATTAGTGAACTGTCAATCTATGTGGCTGAGTTACTTAAGAAAAATGAGTCTTTGAAAAGGCATCAAAAGGATTTAAGTGACTCAATCAAAGAAATGAGAACTAAGACAATAGAACAAACAACCTCTTTGATTGCCAAAAATGATGAATTCAAAGCTTAACTGGTAGAAAAGGGGTTCACAATAACAGCATTAAAGAACGAGCTAAGAAAAGCAACAGGGAATAGTGTGAACACTAAGTTTGCAAAACCATCAATCTTGGGGAAACCAGTTTTTCAATCAAATAGAAACCAATCGGTTGTTAGACAACTGACTGCGTTTAGATCTGAATGACCAAAACTTTCAAAAACACGGTTTGCCTCCCAAGTTGATGCGGAACAAGTTTTGACAAAACCAGTCACTCCACATTATTCGCCTAGGATAATTGCTTCTAGTTCCGTTAAGCCTCAACGAGTAGCTACCCCTACACCAAGCTTCTCTAGGTTTAGTTCGATAAAAGTGTCGAAACCTTGCATTAAGGTTCAAAACACTTATGATATAAATGACTTGTACAAGAACTATGACCTAGAAAAAGCTAGGAAAAAGGCACTACTTCATAAGGATGGAATCTTAGGTTCACAATCTCTTACGATCCCTCCTAAGTTATTGAGGAACACTGCTAAGGTTCAACCTGTTAAGTCTAGGATTTACAGTAAGTCATCCACAATGCATAAGAAGCAAAACAAACCTAAAATCTCTCCTAGGTGGATACGAACTACTAAATCTTTGGAGACTAGGAATATCGATAAGCCTTTCACTATGCATAACAAGCTTAGTAATCCTAGACCTTGCCATAAGTGGATCCCAACTGGTAGAATTTTTAAGAATGCTGGACTTAAGTGGATACCTACCGGAAAACTACTCACTGATGGCAAAACCATGGTTGACCGTGAAACCCCCAAGGGTTTGGATACTGTTGTCACTAACCCATATATATGCAATCAAGTTTGTGATGTTAGTGCAGGTAGTCCTTACTCAGTTGCAGGTACATCAATCATTCACTACATGAGAAGACTCAAAGTCTGGAGGCCTAAAGCAAGCATATCTCCTGCTTCAGGAGGTCTGGAATGTAAATGTTGATGTATGTGTACAATGACGTCTGTTCACATCCGTTCAGGCCTCGCTCTTCATCATTATGACGTTTGAACAATTCAGTTCAATCCTCGTTCCTCAATGTCATCATTATGGTGTCTGCTGACAACACTTCAGGCCCCGTTCATCAATGAAAAGAAAGGTGTACGATTCAGTGCGCCTTATCTTCGGAAGAAGAGTAATCTTCCTAGTTCTGACCATTCTCAACAGTACGGTTCATGCTTCCTCCATGTTCGTTCAGTCATCAAGTGGATCTACTCATCTTTGCTTGAATTCATATTCACTTGCTCATTCAAAATGGCAAACTTCGTATGCAATTTTTGAGGGGGAGAAGAGTGAATAAACTACATGATGGAGTGTATTCTTATTCACATGCTCAATAAAAAATGGCAACCTCGTATGCAATTTTTGAGGGGGAGAAGTGTGAATAAAATACATAACTAATTGTATTATTATTCACTTGCTCAATCAAAAATGGCAAACCTCGCTTGCAATTTTTGAGGGGGAGAAGTGTGAATATACCACATGTTGATTGATGCTTGAAGAATGGTCATACGACTCTCCTCCAACACCTAATGTTCTACTTACTAAGGATGACTAGGATTTATGTTTGATGATTACTTCCAAGCTTCAATGAATGATGATTGATCAAGATGCATGATGAGTGCTTAATCACACATCCTTTTAGACCCAAAATTAGACCAAATACACCAAATACTAACCAAATATGCCAAGAGAATGTATGTTTTTGTTTTTGTGTATGTGCAGGTACGGATATGTGAAAAATGAACAAAAACGAAGCCAAAACCGACAAAAACGAGCACGAGAATGGAAAAAGGTCAAAAGTCGGAGCCGGGGAAGCTTAATGTTCAAAGAAAGCTCAAAAAGTCATTAGAAGCCCTCAGGAATTCATAAAGTTGCATAAATGATCCTTGATCAAAGTTTGAAGATTTTGACGATTTCAGTCCCTGTACTTTCAACGATTATCACTTTTAGTCCTTTGAAGTAGAAAAGTCAAACTTGGTCCCTCAATATTCAGAGAAAGTCATAACAAGTCCTTATGATTTCATAAAGTTTCAAGAATAGTCTCTAAAAGGAATTTCATGATTGGTCCTTCAATTTTGATGAATTGACAATATTGGTCCGAGGAGTTTGTCATTTTACAATTTCAATCCTTGAAATCTTAACTTCAAATCCTAAACTTATAACTAAACCCTTATCCATTTTTAATAAATCCAACCCAAATAAATCAACCAAGCCCAACATCCTTACTAAAACCTATGATCCAAACTTTAAAGCCCATCATTACTCTTTTACCCAGTCCACTTTACAATTACCCAATACCTCGGTCAAGCCCATTTTTTTACACCGGTCAAGCCTCACCCAAAAATAATAAAAACCCCCAAACCAATATTCCTGCCCCTAAAAATTACCAAACCCAGGCAAGTTACTGTAGTATGAACCCTAACCCCCCACCATCAAAATTACCTCAATTACCTCGCTTTCTTAATAATTACCCAATGATGAGGTTTTCTAGAAGGTGTCAGGAATGTCATAAACGTGGCCCAATCATGAAGTACACGGAGGATCGGTAACATCACATCAATTAATCCAACGGCTAAGGACGAGTGGAAGTATCTGGATTTTGATCAACGGCTTAGGAGGGCTCAAACAAACACAGAGGTCGTGGATTGGTGACCTGGCTATTTCTCATCTCAGGCTATAAATAGCCCCCTCCTCACTCATTTGAGGCTGTTAGATTTTAGGAGTAGTTTTAGGATAGTATAGGTTAGGTTAATTCAGTTTAAATTTGATGTAAGAAGCTCTTTTGTAATACTTTCAATTTAATGAAATTTGGTTTTTATTCCTAGCACTTTAATTTCTCAAGCGATTTAATATTTCAATCTATTTCAAGTTTTATTTTACATGTTTACAAGCTTTCATTTAATATCATCATAAGCTTTTTCATTCTGTCTCTGTTCTATATGGTACTAGTGTTTTCAGTCAACGAGCGTAAAGGTTCGGGTTTATATGATATAATGGTGATGAATTCTGGGTATGGAGAGCATTTGGCCTGTCACAAAGACAGGCTGTGAGGGAGCACTTCTCTGTTTTGCTGAGAAGTGATTGGTAAGTCTTCAATTTAAGTTTCATAGCTGATTATCGCATCATATTTAGGTTACTAGTATAGATCTGTTTGGCGTTAATTGTTTCTGTCTCATATTAGTTTTTGTTTTATTATTATCAGTTAGTAGTTATTTAGTTTGAAATCTCATCATTAGTTAAGGTTGTTTGCTTCATTTCTGCTTGTTATAGTTGTTTGAGTATTATTGTTTTGCTTTTCTATGTTTTAGTTCACTGGTTAGTTTCCACTGCCATATATTAGCCATATCTGCATTATTGTACTCTGGTTGTTCTTTGCTGATTTTTAGTGTTAAATTAGCTTTAATTATAGTTAAGTAATTTAGAATAGTCCTTAGGTTGGTTTAGTCGAGCTTAAATATGCGAGACTTGGTGAATCAGATCATATTCAGGGGTGTTTGGATCTTAGCTTTAATCTGTGTTCTAGTTGTTTGATTGAGGATTGTTCAGCTTTAACAAGTTTCCTTAGGCTTATGTAGGTTAGCTTAATCATAATAGTTGCATGTTATTTGAGTAATAGTCAAATTTGTTTGCTCAGCCCTTATTCTTTGTCCATTTAAGAATCCTGGTTACCGCATACTTTAAGGTAGTTTGATATTAGGTACACTTAGGGTAATTAAGTCTTAAACAAGCTTAATATATATTTCATTATCAGATTTGAGCCTTAGAATTTCATTTAAGTCAAAACAGATAGAGAATCAAAATAAAGTCAACCATGCAGCCAAACAGGTTCATATCCATCTGATCTCATGCACTTTTAGGCAATCTAATGAGTTTTTGAATGAGATTTTCTGGTGGATTTAGCATTGCAATAGTTCAAGTAAGGTGTTGCCCCCCTTAGTTTTGTTATATCAGCTTATTAAGTTAGCTTATTAGGCCTATATAGTTGTGTGATTAAGCATAGTTTTGTGATTCATTTAAGGGCTGCAATTGAGATTGGCATCTCATAACTTGTGGTTTGCTTCTCATTTGAGTTCCATTATTGCTTCTAGTTACTTTTCTAATTAAGTTGTAGCTTACTGCTTTGACTGCTGGCTTATTTCTCATTACATAGTGCTTATTTGACCTGAATTGTTCCTTATCTGTGTTGCTGAGTTCATTTTGATCTATATTCTGTTCCATTAAGCTTTATTTAGTCAAAATAGCATTTGGTAATAGTTTCAATCACCCTTGGTCAAGGAGTGCTTATAAATAAGCACTCCAAATAAGCTGTTTCAAACTTATAAGCACTTATCTGGCTTATTTTAGTTTCAAAATTTTTCCTCATGCTCATTTTAATATTTTAGATTTTCTGTAATTTTTTCAAATTTTTCTGAGTCCATTTACTATTTTTTTTCTATTTAATTTTCATTTTTAATCAATTTTAAATACTTTTTAATTACCAAAAAATCCAGAAAAAATCAGAAAAAGCCAAGAAAAATCCAAAAATATTTTAGAAATTTATTTTCATTCATTTTAGAATTTTAGAAATTTATTTTGCATTTTTTCCATTTATTTTGAATTTAATTTGAATTTTTAATTAGATTTAATACTTTTTAATTCCTAAAAATTACACAAAAAGCGAAAAAAATTAGTTTTAAGTTTTAAAATTACTTTTAAGTTATTTTATAATTTTCAAAATTTAATTTTTATTTTTCTCACCTTATTTGCATTTTCTTTTAATTTTTAATTAGTATAAATAGTTTTTAATTCATAAAAAATAAATAAAAAGTCAAAAAAATATTTTTCTTTTTCTCAAAATTTTCTTTTATCATTTTTAACTTTTGAAAATTATTTCCAAGTCCGTAGGAGTTGTGTAGCTTAAAATTCGCGTTTTATTTCGTTCGTTTACGTTTTATTTACGTTTTAGCTTACGTTTTCGATTTTACGTTACGTTTCTAGTTGCCTTATTTGAATTACGTGCTTAGTTGGTTATTTGTGCTTCATTTACTATTTCATTAGTATAATCTCATTAAAATAACTTTTTACCACTTTCACGACACGTTTTACGAATCAGGAATTCGAAATTCCATTCATCCTTCATACGGACTACGACCTCGGGTTATCCGTATTTCTTTGCGGATCTCTTGAGTAATACTATACTATATATAACTTGATTTTATCACGAATCAATGGACCATCTAGAAGTATTATGAATGATGATTGATCACTTGCTCAAGTAATCCAATCTCTAGTTATTCCTCAAGGTGTTGATGATGACTATCATGATTATGAAGTTGCACACATGAATAATGATCCGTCTTTTCATTCTTAAAGCAAGGATTGTTCCAATGTGCACTTTGTAAATCAACCCGAAGAACATTATGGAAAATGTCGGTTAAAATGTCAAGTGATCACGGAGTTTATTTGGTAAAATGTCTAAACGACTAACAATTTGGACATGAAATGTCAAGTGATCACGGAGTTTATTTGGCATCCCTTAATTGAGATTGAAGAGTATTTGACGAAGGCGTCTACTTATTTCATCATCGAAACTTCATGCATCGATTGATGACTTGCGTGAACTCTTAAAGTTTATGATTGGGACTTGGATTATCTAGTTATACCCGATGGAAGGAGTTACATTGTAGTACTCACGGGTTATGGCTATCACTTCAAGGAGTTACATTGTAGTGCTTAGTGTCACACGCAAATGCAAATGTGGATAGTCTCAAGAGGTGTTGTACTTATTCTTCTACATCGTTCTTTAATCAACAACAGTGCAAGCTTAAGTTACGGATTTGGGGAATTCTTCTTCAGTTTCAACTTTGGTATATCGGGTTTACTTCATCAGTGGTCACTTCAAATAGCCTACATAAGGGTTGGTAAAGATAGTCAGAGAGAGTTTTTGTAGCAATTGATTCTCACCAGGTCCAGTTAAACCAATTTTGTTCTTCTCACAAGATTTCAAGTAGATGTGCTTATAATGTGTTGCTGATTCTGAGGTATCAAAACCAGCAAGGGGGAAGGAGACATACATCTTAATGCATAATGAGTACACGTGATGAACTTAATACTTCTTCTTAATTGAAGTTATCCCGAGAAGACAAATGTCATAACCACAGAGAATATCAGTGTATTAACTTGTGGCGTTTGGTGTATTATTCCAACTACGTGGGGGAAGTGGTCTTCTGATACTTGTGGTATGTATTACTTCAGCTTTCAATAGGAAGAAATATGAGAAGAACAGTTGGTGCGTGAGATGATATTGCTTATCGACATCTTCATTCGTGCTGATATGATTTATGGCAAAGTGCTTCTGGTTAATGCTTCATGTACACAATGGTATGATGATTCCGATGAGATCGCAACCATCAGGGGAGAGATTTGTGTACATCAAGGACGCGCAACAGGTTCACGTGATCGGGCTTAATCATATATTTAGGAGGTGATATCCGCAGAGATGATTAGTGCTTCAACCTGTTACTTTGGTGTCATCACTTCTTCTTGTGTTGGATACATGCGTACACTATGGATTGAGTTGGTATGTGTAAGTTAACTGGAAAGCATTTGGTGAAATGAAGATGTTGATATCTTATTCCCCCGAATAGACAACTGCTCCAAACCATAAAGTAATGTGTACATTGGGGATGCACAACATGGTCATGTGATCGGGCTTCATCATACATTCCCGGATTGATAACCGCAGAGATGATCCATGGTTCACCTTGTTACTTCGGTGCTATCATTTCCTTTGGGTCTTTGAGCGTCATACAATGAGACTTTTTGCATCACTTCAACTACTTGGGGAAGTGGTCTCATGAAGATGATTGTCGGTTTGGGGGGAAGCTGCCAAAGCTTCACATTGAGGAGGCTGAAATTCGACGATTTGGTGGTGCCTAGCGATTGACTCAGTTGTGAGATTCTAGTGATTTGTTATCATTCTGTGTTTGGTGAATTGTTGTGACTTAAGTCGTTTCGATTTATTTGATTGTAATTTGACGTTGTGAGTTAATATTTACAACTTGACTTATAACGATCAGATCTACTGTAACTTGACTTGTTGCAACTTGACACTTAGTGCTAATTGTGACTTATCCAAGATCTCACTCTAAGTCTAACTCGCATATCACATCTTTCGGTTTCTTTTGTTGACTTTAGTAAAATCCCGAGAGAGAATCGATCTCTCGGTTTAAGTCACAAGAGTTGTAAAATCCCGTTTAAGATTACATTATGGCTACTACAAGTTCAGATGATAATTCGTGAGCCTCGAAAGCTTTGGTGGTGAAAGTTTAAGAGATGTTGACTACAGACTTCTACAACGAGCTGAACGATACTCTCATTTCGGTACTCATGTCAACATCTTCTTAAACTAATTAGTATCCTTTGTACATAGATTAAATCAAATTGTAAATAGAAAAGTATAAAACAACAAAAACCCATAAAAATTAGAAAACAAGAAAAATCCAAAAATATTCTTCTCACGACATGTCTCTTGTGTAATCAACATTATGTACGTTTCTAGAAATGTCATTCAATAATGACACGGAATCTTACATATGCTTGAGCAAGAGTTTTTCGGTTTCAAATAAAGTTTTTTTCAAAAACATGTCGTATCTCAAAACATTTTTCAAAATTATGGCTTGTAGTCATTTCAGGCTGCAACCCGGACTTCAAAATTATGGCTTGCTATTACTTCAGATAGCAACCCGTTTTTCAAAATGGGGAAAACACGTCGCCAAAAAGACGGTTGTTCCTTCTACCAGATGAAGTTCATCTGGGCATGGATTACTTTACATCCATGTTTCCTCGATCTAATGTACGCTTCAGTGCATTATTTCTTGATAAAGAAGAGAAATCTTCTTTTTATCGCCAAATACTTTCCGTTCTATGATTTTTCCGGAATGTATTTGTGCTGAACTTGGTGGTACCATGAGATTTTGATTGAAAATCAAATTGAACTCAAAATTTTGATAAAACTTTTTACTCAATCAATGACTTTAATATTTTATGAAAATATTTTAGTTTTAACATCCGTCATTGATTGAGGGGGAGAGTGATTTCTCAAAATTTTATGTATCATCAAAACTCTCCACGCTTTGTACAAAAACCTAGCAACAAAATGATTTGTGATGGTTATGTGTCAGAATGAGAACATTGTCAAAGAGTTTTTGTTAAAACTTCAAATCTTTGGTAAACTCATCAAATCTGACACATAACAACCTCCCTCACAGATTGAGGGGGAGCAGAAAAAGTTCCTTTTATCAGACAATATTAAAACTGACTGCACTTCTCTCCTAAACGTTTTCTAACTTATTTAAATCAATTGGGATCCAAAATCTCAAAAGATTTGAAATTTTTGATCGGGGGAGAGAATGCGATTTAAATATGAAAGCTGATAATCAAATGTGATCTTTTGGACTCAATAATAGGCTCCCACATATGTGCTAAACTCTTTCGAATATCGATGCACATATTGAGGGGGAGCAAAAGGCGTTTGTGGAAGTAATACCAAAGACCGACCATTTATCTTTATGCATGGAGTTATAAGGATGGTTAAGGTTAGGTATGAGTTCCCATGATCCACCAGAACCGGAAGGATCTTCCCAGGGACAATCCTCTAGATAAATTAGAAGTCCTTAGGAATGATTGAAAAAAGGAGAAAAGTGAGAAAGGGAAGAGTGCGGACTGAGATAGAGCTAGGACTGGAACAAACCTAACAAGGTTCTAGTGATGAAGTCTCGGTAAGCACTGAAGGGGTTGAAGAATGAAAAAGAAATGTAATGAGAAAGGGTGAAAAGAAATAGCCCTCCAAATATTCAACCTTAGGGCAGAAACCGGGTTCAACTTCATATGCTACTAGTGGTTACTAAGGTAACACTAGTATTGAAGACAAGACGTCATGGACCCAGTGACGTACTGCACTAAACTTCCCAACCACTCAAGTTCTCTTACAAGAGCTTGTTTCATTCTCACGGGGAACCCTGTGCAATGTATCGACCGCTCATTACGAGCTATGTTGATACCTAAATCAGGAGACGCCTCCCCAGTCTCCAGGAGCGGATCAAAACGCACTATTGAGTCTAGAGCCATGAGATCATCGATAAATCTCAATAGGACACACTTCCAATATGCTTATTGTTTCACACAATGTGGAAAGTAAGATAAAATATTTAGAGTCCTACGCATTATCCTTGTGGTATTGCAAGAACATCCGAGTGATATGAAAATATTCACAATGACGATGGAAATCCTTCTAGAGCGAACATCTTTCAAGCTCTTGGTAGGTGACATGTGAGATCCATCTTGTATCAATAATCAAGTGACAACTGGAAAGCAACAATGGTGCGATTCAACATTGAATCAAACTTGTTCCAGGACATGGATTGACGGATACTTTTGCAAATCCTTTCAATGAGCTCACAAACTTACTTTCGAGCACATTGATTGTGTAAAATCTTTCAAACAAAAGTATTTTTGATGGAAATGTGATTCAAAGTATAAAACTCTCGTCGTGTCTCAAAAATGTTTATCATATGACACGCGAGTGATTTCTATAAATCAATTTCTCATTAATCTGTGAATATCAATTCACTGATTCACTCTATCGTGCTGTCTGCTTTGAGACGTTCCGGTATGAGAACATGCTTAGTATGAAGATTCCGAAGTGGATTCTTTGGAAAATTCATTACTACAAGCTGGAAATTCCTGTCAAGGAGAGACCTCTTTAAAAGAGTCTCTACCTGATCACAGGTCAGTTTTCACAAAACCGGAGGGTAGTCTGTCCTCGCAGAATGAATGACAAAGCCATATTCGTTCTCTATCTTTATTGCTAACTGTTTTATTTCAAGGACACATATAAAGATGGCGTTGATGGCTCCTATTTCCAGCTGAATCGGGTCAATCCATACCTCATGCTCATACATCCTCCTCACTATCAATGACGATGAGAGACTTGCTACAACAAATGTTGAGAGACTACCAAAAACGTTTCCGCAACTCTGACAAAAAAGTCTCCTGATCTACAACTCTAATGTAATGTCTCCAGATCCAGAAGGGTGTGAGCATGATGGTCCTTAAGTCACTTCATCACATGAAGGCGATACTACTATGGATGAGCTTGGAGATTTACTGTGGCTGATGATCTCAAAGAAGCTCAAAGATCACTTATCACAAAGGAACTCCAAATCACAAATTCGTTGCTTAAGTACAAAGTGTGCTGAAAAGTGAAGAATCAGAACCTATGAGCTACAAAGACTTAAGAATGCTTGAAGACCAAAGAGCTTAATTTCCAAGGTGACTTCGCTTAGGGGGAGATTGTTAGGAATACAAATATTCCTATAAAAGACTCGGTCACCTAAATGATGTAATAACATTAAGATAGCTCGTAGTTAATTAATTAGTTAGCTAGATATTAGTTTAGTTTAAGTAACATCGTGGAAGAAGGACGGGTCTTTACCCACTGTATGCCTGATCCACAGCCCGGGTGTGGGCGTTTTATCTTTTTTTGTAGGAAACTATATATAACCCTCTCCACATGTGGAGAGGGTTGGTGCTTTCCATAATCCTTAATCTATTATTTCATTTTCTCTCATCTCTTTCTCTCTCTAAAAACACCCAACTCACTTTCTTTCTCTAAAATCTCTTCCTATTCTTCTTTATTCTTGAATCAATCTAACCATATAAAGCATACTAGTTAATATTATGTTTATCCTACATCATGTTATTGTTATATACAAAATTAATTGGATAAGATCTTCATTATGCTTTTCATTCCAAACATTAGCTTATGTATCATATATTTGGTTTTAGCTTATTGTTTATGACCTTTTAATCTTTTACTCCATAGTTGATAAGCTAGAAATAAGAAACTAAAATAGACTACTGATGCGACCAACATGTACCATTTGTTTGCATTATTTAACAAAAAAAAAAAAAAAAAACAAAGAGCAAATCGTTTCATCACCTACTAATGAGAAGATTGAAATGGCTCATTTGGGTTGTGTCTAATCTCAAAAAAGTTGTTTCACAGTAGCGAGATTATTTTTAATATTATGCCCTAATCTAATTTTTTTTCTTCAGTTTATACTAATTAAAGATGGAAATTTTGAACTTTTAACCATTATATTTATGAATTCTTTTATTTCGGCTGTGACTATTCGACATGTTGCGAGTAAATCAGTTTTTTTGCGAGTAAGTAAGAATTTTTGTTGTTGGAGCATCTGTAGGATGCAATGCAGATGCACAAGTTCATGTCGTAGCCTTGAGAACTAAATAACTTTCTCTTTTGAGTTAGCGTCCAAAAGTACTTGACATACAACATTGTTTTCGTGCCTATCCAAGATGATAGACTAGGAAAGGTTTTTAAAAAACTAGCAAATATTTGTTTCACAGTAGTGATATTATATTTCGTAGACATCTCTGATCTTATTTTTTCAGTTATCTAAATTAATTAGATAACGTAACTTGGAACTCGAAATGACTATGTTTCTTTGATCATTTGTAACCTGGAACTTGACTCTAATTTTTGTTGTTGGTGATAGATCGATTACACAATGCTAAAGTGACTATTGGAAAGGCAAAAAGTGAGATGGACCAGTTTAAAATAACGATAGGCCGTCGTGAATAAGTGCTTAAAGATAATAATTAATAGTTATTATCAAAGGGCGATAAAGCTGTTGCTTTAGAGAAAAGCTAGAAATCATAGAAAAATAAGTAGAAAATATTGAAAATGGTTCAAAATTTCTCGCATCTGATGAAGGAAGGCTGGAATATCTAAAAAAGGCCCGTATTCTCTCTTCTATAGGCAGAAACAAATGTACATGGAATATCTTTATGAAACTATTTGACCATCTTCTATAGGCAGAAACAAAAAGGCCTGTATTACTTAAAAGAACACTGTTTGACCATCTGGAAGTACAAGGATGTTTGGGTGTATGCTGATGAAGCTAGATTGCTTCAAAGACATTTTAATGGAACGTCTGTGAAGATTGGCATAGGTGAAAATAGAGCAGCTACTGCTGCTACTTTTCTTCACAAACATGCTTTAACTTATTCTCTCGATATCGCTTTTCAAAAAACCAATACCAAAAAGATTTGTTTCTGATTAAATTGGATTCGCAATTCTTGATGATGGAATGCAGGTACTCAAACTGGTAATAGGATCTTCGTCTAACGGCAGGTAAATTCTTACTATTTTATGATCCATGTTATAGGATTTCTTGTGCGAACCGAATGTTGTTCAAAGATGGGAGAACTCTTGTGAGACTTGCAGCCGAAAGATTTGGTATGCATATCCTTTAGTGAACTAAAGGTATGTTATTTTGTCTTATGTAGAAGTGGCAAAATGGGTAGGTTGTGCATGTAGTGTAACAATTCAAAGGAATAGGTTAGAATTTTTTTTGTTCGATTTCATGGGGTCTTTGGACAAAAATTACTTGGATCGGATTTTCGACTTATGAGCTTATGACATATAATCTAATGTTAATAAGCTCACAAGCTGAAAAAAATGGCTTATTAGCTCTAATATGGGTTGTTTGGATTGATAATTAAACGCTAATTAAAACTATTGTAGGCTATTTGGATTGATAACTAAAATGCTCATTGAAACTGTTGTAGGCTGTTTGGATTGATACTAGAAGGCTAACTGAAACTATTATGGGTTGTTTAGCTTGACTGTTAAAAACTAAGTATGGATGTATACATGACTATAGATGGTATTTCTTTTATTTGGGTTCTGGCAATAAATAATATGGTGATAGATTTTGTTAACAAACATTTCATAATTATGATATCCATTTTGATTTTGATTTGTCATGAGAAATGGTTTAACCTTATCAATTGCTAATTATCAATGGCTAATTATGAAAAATGTTGAACATTAGGAATGATGACATCGTTTTTAAATGTAGATTTGACGAACAAGAGTCGAGTTGTACTAAGTCTAAGAAAAATGGTTGTTGAATCTGAATCAAAGTTAACAACTATATGTTCAACTATCAGAGATGCGCAGAGATGTGTATAGAGTGGTTGTGTATAGAGATGTGTGTACAAGTTTACATTTTTTTACCACATATTAAACCGACCATTGCATGTATTCTAATTGAGTCTTGGTCTGTAACCATGAATAGTAGTTGTAAGGTTTTTTTTTTTTTTTTCTTTTTTTCTTTTCTTTTTCTTTGGTACTTTACATTAAACTTTAGAAAGAAAAACAAACATGTCACTAAATAACTAATACTCTTGTAGTTGTAAAGGTTTTTTTATTTTACCTTTCGTAATTCACATTAAATTTTAGAAAGAAAATACAAAAATGTCACTAAATAGCATTGTGTATACCATTGTTATATATAGTTCTTTTTTTAGTAAACTCATTCATAAAATTATCCCATCCATCGTACACGCATTTGAACTACACCAACCAAACCAGCAATGTTGTGTTCAAGGAATTTGACTCTAATTTGTGTTAAGTTTTTGACGCTTCTTTAAATTTTGACACATATGGTAACTAAACTAATGAAATGACTAATGTTGTCTATAAGCAAGAATTGAAATCGCTTATTTTTTTACTTATTTGCTATTTACATTTTTTGGGTATTGTTCGAAAATTTTTATTATTAATTAAACATGTTTTTTCTACTTATGTATAAGTGTAACTCATTACATATCTGTTATGATATTTTTAGATAATCAAATATAAATGTTGGTCGCCTGATATTAATTAAAATGAAATAATAGAGCTAGTCCGCCCATCGGGCGAGTCTTAAAGCTAGTATTCTTAGAATATGCAAGACATTAAACGAGAAGCTATGTTCTGAATTTTTTTTACATGTTCCCACATGGTTAAAAAGGTAACAATAATTGTAATAGTAATTAAAACTCATACACATAACATAAAACTAATATGAAAAGCTTACAATTGAATACACTACTATAATGCTACAGTTTATATTGTTGAAAGTGTTTTGAAAACCGGGTCGATCCGACCGGGTTAACCGGTTCGACCAGTTCTGACAAAAAACGGGTCAAATAAACCCGGGTTTCTAAAACCTGGTTAACCGGTTAGACCCACCGGGTTTTGAGTAACCCGGGTCAACCTGGTTCTCAAAACCCGGCCGGGTTTCGTTTTTTCAAATTTTTTTTATAAAAACCCAGGATGACGCGGTCGAAAAAATAAAAAAATAATAAATTGAAAGTCGGGTTGACCCGGTGGTCAAACCGGTTGACCCGGTGTCCAGTGACTGGACCGGGTCGATTTCAAACCCGGTTTTCAATGAATCAAAATTAATTTTGAAAGTTGATTAAATTCAGTTTATAATTTTATCATCTAAAATTCAATCCAAATTCTTACCATATTTCATATTTTCATTCCTTCCCCCAAATAATAGATGTCTCGCGCATTAGAAAATTTCCAACTCCATTAGTTTCGTCCAATTTCCCATAAACCCCTTTTGCCCTAAATCTATGAGAGGCAGTTTCTCTCAGCCGCTCTGTTGATACAAAAGTTGGGCTTACCTTGTTTGGACTCCTGATCTTGTATCAATTAGAACTTTAGTACTTGTGAAACCTGCGCACTAAGAAAGCAAACAACACCGTTAGACTTATCGTGGGATTGTCTCTCACGATTAGACTCTGGCGTGAGAGTAAGTAATTGGTTTAGGGTTTAGTTGAAGAGTCAAGGATCATGTAAATCGTACCTTTAATGAGAATATATCATTCTATATATAGGGGCGCAGAAACCGTGTAGGTTTCTTGTTCCTTACTCTTCGCACACGTGGTGCTTATCCGGGGTAAGGATATCTATTTCGTAAATAGGAGATCCTTATCCTATAACCGGGTAGTTTGGTTGGGCTTTGGACTTCGTGAGTCCAAGCCATTGGTATTATGGCCCAAGTCATTTGTCATGATAGCCCACTCGTGGTGGGTTTGGGCTTAGTAATGTATATCATTTGGGCCCGTGGCCCAACTATATACTATACGTCATCATGTCCCCCCAGTCTAGTGTGCGCGGCTCGTAGCCGCGGATACTAGACTAGTGAGAATAGCTGCAAGCGTGGCGGGGAAAAAAATCGAATACTTCCCGCCCAAAAAATGGGGACAATGTATCAAGTCCCAAAATATCGTAAGGAGTGCTTCGAAAAACGGGGAGAGTGTTCACGTGTTCCTTGAGAAGAGGGAAAAAGTGTTGTACCGTCTCTCATCCTAGCCACACGTTTAGTTAGTGGAATCCACGTGGCGCTCCTCTTAGGGTTTTTGGTACTTATAAAAGTGACCGCCTCCTTGCACTGTGGAGATTTCCATCTCAGAGATGGATTTGTTCTTCAAGGTTTCCACCAATACCTGTTTTGACAGGTGTGCGAAGCTTGTGGATGCGGTTTTACTTAGCGCATCTGCTTTTTTATTTTCTCCTCGTGGGATTTGTTTGATGGAAAACTTGTCAAAATTCTTGATCAAGGACTTGGCTTTATTGAGGTACTGGATCATGTGTTCTTCTTGGGCTACATACTCGCCTAACACGTGGTTAGCTACTAATCGTGAATCTACATTAGCTTCTAGTTTGCGTATGCCCATTTGATTTGCTATGCGGAGTCCAGCCAGTAATGCTTCATATTCTGCCTCATTGTTTGTGGCTATGAATTCAAAATGCAGTGCGTAAGTATGTTCTGTTCCATCTAGGCTGGTTAGGATAAGGCCTGCGCCTGACCCTTCTGCGCACGAGGATCCATCCATAAATAGAACCCATGGTTCTTGTGATGGTACGTCAACCGTTGGTGATGGAGTATCAGCATCTGGCTTCTCGATAATGAAATCAGCCAATATCTGTCCCTTGACCGCGGTGCGCGGCCTATAGGAGATGTTATGCTCACTCAATAACACGCTCCACTTTTGTAGCCGCCTTGATGCATCAGGTTTAGAGATAACCTGCTTGATGGGTTGGTCCGTAATTACAGCTATTGGATGCGCTTGTAAGTACCTGCGCAGTCTCTTAGCCGCAAATACTAAGGCTAGGACCAGTTTCTCCATTGCGGTGTAGTTAGTCTCTGTCTTCTTGAGAGCTTTGCTTACAAAGTATATGGGTGTTTGAGCAGGGTTTCTATCTGTCAGTAGCACCGCACAGACTGCTCCATGGGTCGCTGATAGATACATGATCAGTTCTTCCCCTTGTCGGGGTGCGACAAGCTTGGGTAGCTCTGCTAGGTTTTGTTTTAGCTGCTGGAAAGCTTCTTCCGCTTCTAGAGTCCATCGAAAATCTCCCTTTTTTGTACACTTCGTGAGTGTTTTAAAGAGAGGAAGTGATTTGTCCGCTGATTTAGACAAGAATCGATTTAGTCCGGCTAATTTGCCGTTTAGTGACTGGACTTCTTTTAGTGTGCGCGGTGAAGGTAGTTCGATGATCGCTCTTGTTTTTTCTGGGCAAGGTTTAATACCATCGGGTTCTATTAGGTATCCAAGAAACATGCCTTCTGTTGCTCCAAAAGTGCACTTCTTGGGATTCAACTTCATGTTTATTCTTCCCAATGTCTTAAACGTTTCCTCTATGTCACGCACAAATTCCTTCGGTATGGCTTTTTATGACTAGGTCATCAACATAGACCTCCAAATTGCGGCCCACTTGCTTCTTAAATGCATTATCCACTAACCGTTGGTATGTGGCTCCTGCATTTTTTAAGCCAAAGGGCATTTTTGTATAGCAATACACCCCTTGACTCGTGTGGAAGGCTGTTTTTTCTTCATCCTCCTTGGCCATTTGAATTTGATGGTATCCTTTGTATGCGTCTAGGAAGCATTTAAAGGGATACCCGCACAAGGATTCTACTTTCCAATCAATTTCTGGTAGCGGATAGCAGTCTTGTGGACATGCTTTATTGAGATCGGTGAACTCCACGCACATTCTCCAGCTACCATCGCTCTTCTTTACCATCACTGGATTGGAAAGCCAATTGTGGTAATAAACTTCTCGCATGATACCTGCGTCCACGAGCTTGTACACTTCCTCCAGGATAGCTTTTGCGCGTTCAGGAGCCTGGCCACGTTTTTTCTGCCGTATTGGAGGATATCCTTGCCGGATTTCTAGCTTGTGTTCCGTAATGGCTCTTGGCACTCCGGTCATGTGTTTGGGTTCCCATGCAAAGATGTTTAGGTTCTTTTGAAATAATGCGCACACAGCTGCTCTGCCCTTGTCGGACAGTGATCCCCCAATTGATATCTCTTGGTCAGGATAATCTGGGTGGATTGCAACTTTCAGGTTTATCACCTTGATCGTCTGCTATTCTGGAGCGCGCGGAACTTCATCTGTCACTATGTTGCATTCTCTTGGAGATGCAGTGGTGTTGTAGAGAGTGACGATTCCTCCTTCCACTGGGAATTTGAGCATCCCATGTTCTGTGGATGGATCTGCGCGCATGGCTGATATCCCTGGTCTCCCAATGATGCCATTGTATGACGAGGGAGACCTGATTACCATGAAGTTCATCCAAGCTGTTGTGGAATGGTATTCATTACCGATTACCACAAGTATGCGTAATTTTCCCATGGGCCAAATCTTTTCACTTGTGAATCCAGTCAGCGACGTCGTGGCCGGAATTAACTGGTTTTGTATCTTAGGTTTTAGCCTCTTGAAGCAGTGTTCGTACATGATATCCGCAGACGCTCCTCCGTCAACGTACATGCGGTGGATATCGTGACCCCCCGCTTGTATCTCGATGGTGAGTGGTTCTACCACTGCGTTGTCTGCAGTGAGAGTGGGGAAAGAGATTTGGTTTCCTATGGAAAATCTTTGGCTGACTTTTTGTTTCGTATTTCGCTGCCATGATTGTATCATGTATATTGTGTCAGCCTTATTTTTTGGTATCTCCTTTTTGGCCCCATTCTTTTGTCTATCTTTCCCTTCTTTAATGTTTTTAACGAGGTGGTCCATCTTCCCTTCTCTTACTAATTTATCAATTAGCTGACGTAGTTGAACGCACTCGTTAGTAGTGTGACCCTTCTGCCCATGGTATTCGCAGTATCCTCCTCCTATGCGCTTCTCTTCTGGAGTGCTCATAGGTGGAGGTTTTGGAAAATTTGCCCCTTCTGTCGCGAATATTTCCTTAGGGGTTTTTGTGAGTGGGACGTACTTGTCGTTATCTCTTCCACTGCCTTGGTTGCGGTAATTCCTATTGCTGTTGCCACTTTGGTCATTGGATTGTCTCCTAGACTGTTCTTGTGGTTTAAAGGTTGAGTAACCTTTTTTGTTGTCTGCCACCGCTGCTTCCCCTTGGATGAAGGATCTGGTGCGCTTTGTTAGCTCATCAAAGCTTTGGGGTACTTTATCGTTTATCTTCTGTATCAGCTATGGGTTATTGATCCCGTTCATGAACCCTGAGATTTTTAGTACTTCGGGGCATGCCTTGACTTGCATGCATTCATCCTTGAAGCGCTCCATATAAGCGCTTGTGGATTCCCCTTGGCGCTGTTTTACTCTGGCTAGTTCCACAGGGTTCTTTGCGCACTTCTTTCGTTGCGTGAAATTTAGGCGGAATGCCTTCCGCAACTCTTCAAACCCATTTATGCTTCATCGTGGAAGCTTGCTGAACCATGTTCGCGAGTTCCCTACTAAGGTAGAGTTGAACATATGGCAACACACAGGTGATACGTGGGAATCGCACCAGGCTTTACCTCTCAAGGGATCTTGAGAAGCTTACAACCCCACCAGGCAGTGTACCTGATCGTTGTAGTATAGTATAGTGACAAGTACCGGGGGATTGATCGTTCAGCTAGGAATAGTGTCGCTAGGATTAGAAAACCTAAATACTAGTTCTAAAGGTGAAGGATGATTATTTTTGTATTTTTATATTTTTTTGAAAGCAAGTAAAAATCTTGGGTTTGAAGGATTTGGGTGGAATTAGTTGCTAGTCAACTAACCCAATACTAAAGATGCAATCAAAATAAAATACTAGAAATAAAAATAAACTAAATTATACTAAGGTTGTGAGCAATAAGTGGAGAAAATGTGTTTACTTAGATTTCACTACTCCCTAGACATCTTTTATACGTTAATTACTTGTTAGAGTTGCATGGATGATGGATTGTATTCCTTAATACCATTCATGGGGTGGCGCACTTAACTCCCCAATCCTATGAGCTCTTATCTCCTCCTATACCATGCCCAACACAACCATAGGGATTATAAACAGTGGCTCATGCATTAAATACAACCAATAAAACCTAGTGCACGTCAGTTCATGTTTCCTAAGACGTTCAAGCATGTCACCAATTGGAAGTCTGCCAGTTTTCTTAAGCCTAACATCGAATTCACCCATCCAATACAATTATAAACAAGTAATCAACACATAATTAACATCTAGGTTTCATTAGATCCAAGCAAACACAAGATAGATCTAGCCTAGCATGATGGAATTAAGACAAGAACAAGATATAGACAACCAACACATAGACATATTGATTGAATTGAAAGAATACTTATCTTAATTACACATGAAAGGTATCAAGGGCTTAGAACCCTTGAAAAACCTGTAAAATTCGCACCAAGTTCGTACTTAGGGTTTCTCCAAAACTTCTCTCTTTTTAATGTGAAAATTAGAAAACTATATATAGGAAATAGGGTCTGACGGCGTCAAGACAAAGCTTGTGACGCCGTCACCTCGCCGCCAAAATAATTCTCGGACTGCCTTGATCTACTTCTGACGCCGTCATGTATTAGCATTTCCAGGCCGTCATGAATTTTACTCTTGACGCCCTACTTCGTGACGCCGTCCATTCTGTACTGGGTCGTCATGGAATTTACTCTTGACGCCGTCAGGGTATTGCTCTTGACGCCGTCACCTACTGTTCCCAGCAAGGAAAATTAAGACTTTGGCGTTTTCTTCACTTTTATGCTCCAAAAACGTCCGAATTGCTTCCTTTTCCAGATTTCACTCCCAAAGTACCTAAAATCACAAAAGGAACGATTTAGGGAAATATTTGATCAAATAAATTCAATTCCGGGCTTAATTGACCCCCTAAAAGTGGTTCATTTTTCACCTCATCATATACCCTTACACTTGAGATTTGCTTATCCTCAAGCAAATCCGCTTTTATTCTAATCAAAATACAAGTTAGGGGTCATTTAACACTAATATAAAAGTAATTACAACAAAAAATCGTTCCACTAAAGACCAATAGACAAGCACGGAGGTCATACACTAGCACCTCACAAATAATGTTTAGATACTCACATCTCTCGGGTGTAATAAAGTATAAATTACAATATGGAAACGGAAGATATCTCTCACTACCTGTCATAGCAAAATAGATTACCATAGGCTTGGGAAAGGATCAAACCTCCACCACATGGCGTAAGCACCTAGGATAAACTATCAAAGAGGTCTTTTAAAGGGTTGTAACGTTAGGTGTAGGGATATGAAATACACGGTTTTTGTTGGATAAAGGAAGTTTTACTAGTGGCGAGTTAACAATCTTGGTTAATTTCATGTACAATATGGCGTTGCTAAGCCAAGACTAGACTCGACTTAAGCTAATAAATCAAAAATAACAAAAACATAAAATAAACATAGAATAAAAAGGGATGGTAGTCCGTATGTTTTTTCTCTTTTCCTTTTTCTCTTTTTTTTCTTTTCTTTTTTCTTGATTTTTTCGATTTTTTTTTTCTTTTTTTTTTTTTTTTTTTTTTTTTTTTTTTTTTTTTTTTTGCATACACTCTTACCCTACCATCCGAAATAATACATCATAGGGGATGAATATTCCCCTTACACTTGAATCTTTACATACTTTACAATAAACTAATCTAATGACTCGAATTAAGAAAATCAAAACACTTGGAGCACTTTTAAGATTAACGCACATATGGGGGTAATATATGATGTTCTTCCCCATTACTCCATAAAATAAGTACTTACCCATGAGTCCCAATCATCCCAAAACAATATGTAAAAGGATATGACTCGACTTAGCAACCATATAATCAATTAGATAGTTAACTTAGGGTTTAAACAAATAACAATAATGCACTAAAGATGAGTGCATACACGGAAGGCTAAGGCGATTTGGTTGTACATTTAAGTGGGGTGTAACAAATTCTTCCTTTAAGTAAGATGCTTAAAGTTAGAAACGAAAAGATATGCTCGAAGGGGTGTACTAGGGGTTTCGTGTACTAAAAATGAGTACAACGCTAAGGTGTGGGAAAATTAGTTGACTTAACTAGCCAAGTAATATGACTTAGATGGTCAAGTAATTGTAATACAGGTTTAACACAAGGGTGATCCTAATGCCTCTTATCATGTAGTAAATCCTACCACACGAATGTAGTCTCACTAGCGGTCTCGGGATGCATCACTAACGCAAGTTCTAGAATCTAAATGCTACCAGTACACTCATAAGCACTAATAGTAAATGTTTGTCCTATCAAATCTAAAGGCGAACCTCACATATTTGGGTGGAAAATGTTTTCTGAATATACGGTTATGTGCTAGTCATACAATCTCCTATCCATGAGACGCTTGCTATGGCTAAAGTTTCACTCCTAAATGTTGTAAAAAATTTTAAATTTGGCGCTAAAATTGCACTAACAAGTATTTCTCATAGTTTTATTACACATCTACTATCAAACAAAACAAACTCAAGCGAAAGTGCGTATGTAAGGTGTCATCTTTTTACCCTCCCCTTACACTTAAGATAAACATTATCCCCAATGTTCAAGTAAAGAATGTAAAAGTGAAAAAGTAAAAAGAATGAAATCAAATACTCCCCTGATTCGCTCGGTATGGATAATAAGGTGGCCAGGTTAAATCTTCCTCCAAGAAAATGAACAATCAAAGCTTCCCTTCCAGAATATAAATCATCTTCTTGTCATACATAACCTGTGAATCCTGAAAAAATAGACAAAACAACCTCGTGTAAAATCGGCGACATCCTATATAAGTTACTAAATCCTAGAAAACAAAATAAGATATAATGCTTGTGGAATGAAGTTTGCAGATTTCCTGGAGATTATAAAACTTAATAATTCACAAAAACCATAAGACTCCGTTAGAAAAACAAAACTGGTAAAATTTCCAGATTTTTACACGTGACGCCGTCAAGAGTTAACTCGTGACGCCGTCAGAAGTGACCTGCAGAAATTTTTATGTTAAGTTTCCGGAAAATTTCTGGAAAAACTTGGTCCTACTTCCTGGAAAATCCTGCAAAACTTCATTATGACTCAATACAAGCATTTGACTCTAACAAATACGAATACACATGTTCATTTAATATTGTGGAGAATCATGATCGGTTTGTTTCTTAAAAACATATTTGGGGTTTCCCCTTACACTTATCTTTTGCAAAAATACCTTTAGGTGGAGTTAAGACTAGGCCAAAACAACAAAGTAAAGTATTTCCATTATTTAGTTTAGAAACATGATCTACCAACAATAAAAATAAAGCATGCATACGGAAGCAAATAACAAACAAACAAAATAAAATCACACAAAGCATGGGTTGCCTCCCAAGAAGCGCTTTTCTTTATTTACGAGTCTTGTAGCTAGACTCAAGGTCATGGGTTACTACGTGTATCGCTTATGCTCACATAACCAAGTGTGAGCCATCTAATAGTCGCCTCATCATTCTTATAATCATCTCCTAACTCTAAGCATCCGCGATAGTATCTTTTATTCTTTTCATGTGTATACTTAAGTCCTTTTCTCTTATCATTCTCACTTAACATCTCTATGGGCGGATACCTATTACACTTTTCCATGGAAAAGTCCTTGAACCTAGGGTGTGTGCGGGGCATTTGATAGACAAAATCTTCATCCCCATCCGAGAATGTAATTAACCCTTCTATGAGTTTTTCATCGAGGTTGGTCAACCGTTTGAAAGGTTTTCCAAACACAACTTGGGTCAACTTATCATCAATAAACTCTCCTAGATTCTCCATAACCATGAACTCAACAAGATAAACTAAGCTTCCTACAAACACATGAAATGGTATTGCCCTAGCAATAATGTTTTCTCCTTTGTATTCTAACTCATCTATCATGATTTTATTATATTCATTACGTGAGATTATGTTCATCGGGAGAGATGAGTTAAGATAGGCGTTAAAGCTCTTAAATCCGATCTTACAAGGAAATTGCATGTTAAATGAACTATCACACTCAATCCTGGTTCTAGGGTCGACATACCTAAGAGGATTTATTTCTTCTTCCATCTTATTCTCATTAATCACATCACCATCATCAAGATCCTCGTCGGAGTCTGAATAGTAAAAGGGGCTAGCCCTACGGTCATCATCATGATCAGACTCCTCTAACTCAGAATTATTGTCAAAGTGGTGGTTGGGCGAGAGGTTAGGTGGGTTCTCATTCTCCACTAAAGGAAGTGGGGCGGGCATTTGGAAAATCCTACGACGAAAAACACGAATAACAAGAATCAAACGATCAATGTTATTGTTATCCATCGAAATAGCTTACGAACAAAGGACACAAAGAAAAAGATAGACTAAAGAAAACCTAAAAATAAAAATAAAATCTTACTAGAAAGGAATCTAGCAAGTAGACCTAATAAAAAGAGATTCTAACCTAGACAATAACTATTCCCCGGGCTGCGGCTCCAAAAACTTGATACGTGGGAATCACACCAGGCTTTACCTCTCAAGGGATCTTGAGAAGCTTACAACCCCCACCAGGCAGTGTACCTGATCGTTATAGTATAGTATAGTGACAAGTACAGGGGGATTGATCGTTCAGCTAGGAATAGTGTCGCTATGATTAGAAAACCTAAATACTAGTTCTAAAGGTGAAGGATGATTATTTTTGTATTTTTATATTTTTTTTTGAAAGCAAGTAAAAATCTCGGGTTTGAAGGATTTGGGCGGAATTAGTTGCTAGTCAACTAACCCAATACTAAAGATGCAATCAAAATAAAATACTAGATATGAAAATAAACTAAATTATACTAAGGTTGTGAGCAATAAGTAGAGAAAATGTGTTTACTTAGATTTCACTACTCCCTAGAGATCTTTTATACGTTAATTACTTGTTATAGTTGCATGGATGGCGGATTGTATTCCTTAATACTATTCATGGGGTGGCGCACTTAACTCCTCAATCCTATGAGCTCTTATCTCATCCTATACCATGCCCAGCACAACCATAGAGATTATAAACAGTGGCTCATGCATTAAATACAACCAATAAAACCTAGTGCACATCAGTTCATGTTTCCTAAGACGTTCAAGCATGTCACCAATTGGAAGTCTGCCAGTTTTCTTAAACCTAACATCGAATTCACCCATCCAATACAATTATAAACAAGTAATCAACACATAATTAACATCTAGGTTTCATTAGATCCAAGCAAACACAAGATAGATCTAGCCTAGCATGATGGAATTAAGACAAGAACAAGATATAGACAACCAACACATAGACATATTGATTGAATTGAAAGAATACTTATCTTAATTACACATGAAAGGTATCAAGGGCTTAGAACCCTTGAAAAACCTGTAAAATTCGCACCAAGTTCGTACTTAGGGTTTCTCCAAAACTTCTCTCTTTTTAATGTGAAAATTAGAAAACTATATATAGGAAATAGGGTCTGACGGCGTCAAGACAAAGCTTGTGACGCCGTCACCTCGCCGCAAAAATAATTCTCGGACTGCCTTGATCTACTTCTAACGCCGTCATGTATTAGCATTTCCAGGCCGTCATGAATTTTACTCTTGACGCCCTACTTCGTGACGCCGCCCATTCTGTACTGGGTTGTCATGGAATTTACTCTTGACGCCGTCAGGGTATTGCTGTTGACACCGTCACCTACTGTTCCCAGCAAGGAAAATTAAGACTTTGGCGTTTTCTTCACTTTTATGCTCCAAAAACGTCCGAATTGCTTCCTTTTCCAGATTTCACTCCCAAAGTACCTAAAATCACAAAAGGAACGATTTAGGGCAATATTTGATCAAATAAATTCAATTCCGGGCTTAAATGACCCCCTAAAAGTGGTTCATTTTTCGCCTCATCAACAGGTTGTGGCCAGTTTTCGATAGCAGCCGCTGACTCGAAAATTTTTAGGTGATCATCAGGATCACCTGTGCCATCATATGTTTTAACATTGGTGGGCATGCGCCTTCTCTTGTCATCTGAGAAATCGCTTATACGTCGCGTGAACGCATCAACCTTTTGGCGACGCCAAGGAAGGGAAATATCTTCATCCTCCTCGTCCCGACGTCGGTTCTTAGATTTCCAATGTCCCGTCTCTCTATCGTCGTTGTCCGAGGAGTTACTTGAAGATGAGTTGTTCCTTCTGTGGCGCTTGCGCCGTTTTTCCTCGGAGTCCGAGTTTGAAGGGCTTGCACTTGGGGAGTAGTGTTTCCCAAGCCTATCTTGGATTCTTCTGCTTCCTGACCTTGAGATGCTTACGCTCGGTGAGCATTTTCGTCCAAGTCTATCTTGTATCCTGTGGTTACCAAGCCTAGCGTGGACATTGGTGTACCTCGCGTTGTCTTCGTAATCCTCCGAGTATTGAGAGTTAGATGTTGTACCAAGTCTATCATGAACACTGGTGCGCCTCTCATTGTTTCTGCGCTCATAGTGGCGCGGTGGAGATTTTTCTTGGCTAAAGTCTAGCCGGTTTTGCAGGTTGCGGCTTGACCTTCTTCTTGCCTCCTCTTGCATGAGACCAGTTAAAGTCTCGTAATGTTTGTGGAAAACTAGAAGGGGGGTTGAATAGTTTTGCGTCTTTTTCGTTTAATAAAAGTTCGCTTTCAAAGAATTGATGGTAATTGTAAAAACCTTTGAAGCTAAAGTATAGATACAAGTTAATTCACATATGTCACATAGACACTTCTTATTTAAAGTGTTGAATAGAAATTATAATTTCATATATTCTCACTTAATTATAAGTTTGTATTTATATATGTATATGTGTTTTAATAATTGTATATACTTATATTTTACTAATGTATAATTAATGTTTTAAATGGAACCTAGTTTGATCTTTATGTGAAATCAATATATGCACAACACACAATTATAACAATGTACGAGAAGCTAGTAAGTAAGCAAGCAAAGAGTGAGAGATGGAAAGATCAAACCGAGAGACAAAGGATTTATAGTGGTTCGGCTACAAGGACACCTTCCTTGCCCTACTCCACTCCCCGAGCACCGAACTCGAGAGTTTTCTTCACTAAGTCAATAACCTCCCTTATGCGGAGAAAACCGTACACACCAAAAGCTTACACCAATTTACGACACAAAGCAAGATGTCGAGTTCTAATCGTAGCTAGAACCAATCTCACACCAAATATCACACCACGCCTTCTTCACACCTTTACACTTCTTCTATACTTCTTCACACCACAAGTATCTTCATGCCTTCACAAATACTTCACAACTTCAATGTCTTGCAACTTAACAACTTCAAGGTACTAGCGTCTTCACAACTTCAAGTCACTAATGTCTTCACACCTTCAAGCCACTGATTTCTTCACAACTTCAATCTACTAATGTCTTCTAGTCTTCTCCACTTGGAAGCTTCAATTTCTTCACTACTAGTCACTATTGCTACTATCTCCTATCACCACTACTATTGTTGGGAATAAAATGCACAAGTTAAAGAGTCTGCCAGAAGAGCCTACCAGAAGATAGTTAAGCCTGCCTCTTCAGTTTTGTTGATGTTGAAGATACACTAACGGTACCTTCTGGGTAAGAAGGTACTGCTAGTTAAAGAAGGTCCTGCCAGTTTTAACGACAAGTTGTTATATTTTATATAGAGATATTTAGTTGTATTATTAGTCTTTGTACAAAGTTATACATTAAGTAGAAGTAGTACAGAAGTCTCAGTAGATACAATGGAGTGTTTTACCTTGAAAGGTGTAATATTAGGATAAGATAAGTATCTAATATATTATATTAAGCAACTTGACAACTTGTAATAAGGGCTCCTTATACTATAAAAGGAACCCTTAAGTCACCTTCTTAGATAGAGTTTTGATAGATCACATGCACAACAAGTAAGCATACTTGACAACTAGATCAATCACTACATGCATAACTTCCACCTTTAAAATCCTTTTTCACGTATCAAAGATTCAAGGTTACACTTGTAATCCTGGTGATAGTTTAGATCACCCGTATTATTTCATCAATAATATTGAATCGTTTTGTGTTATTCATGTTGTGTTCATCACTCTAAAATTATTCACGTTTACTTATTCACCACCTTTGTTCCTTTAGTGTGTTTTAGTAAATTCCGCGTGGTAAATCACATTCATTCATAAATATCCCAAACACATCATTATGATTAACATCCCAAGTGTTTACACAAAATCCCTTCCACAAGTGGTATCAGAGCAAGGCTGATATTTACGACATAAAAGAACCAACTTAAAATGGATGTTGAGCACATTCAAACCAATGTGGCTACAAAACTTCCATTACTCAAACATAATGAGTTTGAGATGTGGAGATTGAGGGTTGAGCAATACTTTCAAGTGCAAGACTATGCACTTTGGGAGATTATTGAAGAAGGAAACTCATTCAAACCAATAACCACCACCTCCACAGTAAACGATGCACTTGTCACAACTGTGCAAGTAAACCCAACAATTGCAGAAGAAAGAATCCAAAAGAGAAATGATCTTAAAGCCAGGAGTATGCTTCTCATGTCTATTCCAAATGACCATCTCTTAATCTTTAACAAGTACAAATGTGCTAAAACCCTTTTTCAAGCTATTGTGGCTAGATTTGGTGGTAATGATGCCACCAAGAAAACTCAGAAAACACTTTTAAAACAACAGTTTGAAAACTTTTCAGCCACAACAAATGAGTCTTTGGACAGCATGTTCAATAGACTACAAAAGCTTTCTAGTCAGTTAGCCATTCATGAGGTGATAATATCTCAAGAAGACTTAAACTCCAAATTCCTTAGAAGTCTACCCTCTGAATGGGCCATGCATGTCATTGTCTGGCAAAACAAACCAGATATTGATTCCATGAGTCTTAATGATCTTTACAGCAACTTCAAAATAGTAGAACATGAACTGAAGAAGTCTACTAGTTCAAGCTCAGGAAATATGGCCTTTGTGTCATCTCATGGTACTTCCAAGAAAGTTGATGAAGAAAAAGATGGTAGAGAAGAAGGTACTGCCAACATAAATTTTGGTACTGCCAGTACTTCTAGCAATACCAAAACCATTTTAGATGAAACAATTGGTTGTGCTTTCTTAACATCACAACACAATGGCTCCATATTGACCTTTGAAGATCTTCAAGAGATCCGTGATGATGATCTTGAAGAAATGGACATAAAGTGGCAGCTTTCACTTCTTAGCATGAGGGCTAAGAAATATTTGATGAGAATTGGAAAGAAGATTGTCATCAATGGCAATGAACCTGCTGGGTATGAAAAGTCTAAAGTGGAGTGCTACAACTGCCACATGAAGGGTCACTACTCAAGAGATTGTAGGAGACCAAAGAAGCAGGGTGATAAGGGAAGAGGTTTTGAGAACAAGAACAGGGGAAACAATGAGAACAAGAGCAAGGAAGTGGACATCACTGAAACAAAAGCTATGGTAGCTATTGATGGGCTGGGTTTTGATTGGAGCTTTATGGGTGAAGAAGAGTCATCTTCAAATGAAATGGCTTTAATGGCTTTCTCCAATCCTGATGTACAAATTACTAAATGTTCTACTACTTGTGAAGTTTTTAAAGAATTAGAAATCTTAAGAAAACTTTATGATGAACTGAAAGTAGAAGAAAGAAAAACTCATCAAGACCTAGTTAATCATAAGTGTGGTATGTCCAAACTTGAGAAACATATAATTCACTTTAGAGAAAATGAACTCACCTTTTCTGACACAAAAGCTATTCTTAATAGAGATATATTCTTAAAAGATGCTGAAATAAATCTGTTAAGAATTGAGTTTGCTAAAGTGAAACAAGCAAAAGATAATATTCAACTAACTGTTACAACTTTAGAAAATGCTTCTGCATGTACTAAAAGCATAGTTGAAAACCAAATGAACAAGAAAATCAAATCTGGGATTGGATACAACAAATGCCCACCTCCTTACAGAGGAATTCCCTGTCCCCAAGGTATAGATCTTGCTGAATCAGGTTTACATGAACTCACTCATAAACCACTAGAAAAAGTAAAACCTGTAGAAAATAGTGAACCTTTTGAGAGTGCAAGTGATACTTCACTCACCAAAGAAAAGGTGCTCACTGATAAGAGCTCAGATGATACATCTATTGAAGGTTGGACATCTGATGAGAATAGAAAAGAGACTGTCTCTATGAAAGGAAACAAAGTAGGACCAACCAGTCCTAAAAGTGTAAAGAGTATAACAATGACTAAAGTTGTTCTAAAAACAGTTGAATGTTGTGCTAAATGTGATAGCAAACCTAGAGGTAGTCAGAGAAATTGGAACAATCTTAAGTCACACCAACTTGGTGATAATTTTGTTATGTACAATAAAGCATGCTATTACTGTGGTAGTTTTAATCATACTCATGCTTATTGTAACAATTGGGTTTCTGGGAGTACATCAAAGTCTAAAACAAATAAAACAAACCCAAGAAAAGGTTCTGTGAAATCTAACACATCAAAAGTCAATCATAATGTTAGACCAAATGAGTCTGTTTACCCAAAATTCACAACTAAGGGTACAAGTAATACTTTCAAACATACACCAAGAATTGTGAAAAGTCTCATTGAAAGGGATTATGTGGTTAAAACACAAAATTGGAGATCAAAACCAAAAAGTCTTTCTAGACCAAATGGTACTGCCAAAAATGGTACTGTCAGACCAAAAACCACAAAATGTGTTAAAAATGAGAATGCTGTTAAGTCCTCAACATGTTGGATTTGGAGACCACTCCAATCAAATGGTGCATCAACAGTCCTAAAAAGCTTTGATTACATTGATGCACGAGGCAAACCCAAGTCAGTCATGGCTTGGGTACCCCAAAGAAACTAATATGTGTATACATGTGCAGGAACATTCAAATGATATTGCTGATCAAGGATATGTAGATAGTGGGTGTTCAAGGCACATGACAGGCAACATGTCTTACCTCACAGACTTCAAATCATTTGATGGAGGATATGTTACCTTTAGGGGAGGAATCAAAGGAAAGATTACTGGTAAAGGTACAATTAAAACCAGTAAATTAGATTTTGAAAATGTGTACTTTGTGAAAGAACTACAGTTTAATCTCTTAAGTGTCTCACAAATGTGTGACACAAAGACCAATGTTCTTTTTACTGACACTGAATGCATTGTACTTTCTCCTGATTTTAAAATTCCTGATGAAAGTCAGATTCTTCTTAAAATCCCTAGAAAGAACAATATGTACATTGTTGATTTAAAGAACATTGTTCCTAAAGAGAGTTTAACCTGTCTAGTAGCAAAAGCCTCATTGGATGAATCTATGCTTTGGCATAGAAGACTTGGTCATGTAAACTTTAAAACAATCAATACAATTGCAAAATATGATTTGGTTAGAGGTTTACCCAAAAAGATTTTTCAAAATGACCAAACCTGTGTTGATTGTCTAAAAGGCAAACAACATAGAGCTTCTTGTAAGTCCAAGACCCATAACTCAATTTCTCAAGCTTTATACATGCTTCATATGGACCTCTTTGGTCCTACATCTGTGAATAGCTTGAATGGTAAAAAATATTGTCTTGTAGTTACTGATGATTACAGCAGATTTTCTTGGGTTTTCTTTTTAAGAACTAAGGATGAAACAAGTGAAATCCTTAAGTCCTATATTACAGGGATAAAAAACCAAATAGATAAGAAAGTAAAAGTAATTAGATGTGACAATGGGACAGAATTCAAGAATAGAGTTATGGATGAATTTTGCAAAGAAAAAGGAATAAAAAGAGAATATAGTGTAGCTAGAACCCTACAGTAAAATGGAGTAGCAGAAAGGAAAAATAGAACTCTTATAGAGGCTGCTAGAACAATGTTAGTAGACTCTAAGTTACCTATTTCATTTTGGGCTGAAGCTGTAGGTACTGCTTGTTATGTACAGAACAGGGTTCTTGTGATTAAACCTCATAGAAAGACTCCCTATGAACTCTTATTTGGTAGAACACCATCTTTAAGTTTTATGAGACCTTTTGGATGTCATGTCACTATTCTCAATACCAAAGATCATCTAGGAAAGTTTGAAGGAAAAGCTGATGAAGGCTACATGATAGGGTATTCTTTGCAAAGTAAGGCCTATAGGGTGTATAATAGATGCACTAGGCTAATGGAAGAAAATCTGCACATAGAGTTTCAAGAGAAACTACCAAATGTTGCAGGCATTGGACCAGATTGGTGATTTGACATTGATAAGCTTTCAGAATCTATGAATTATGTGCCTGTCACAGGTACAAATACTAATGATAATGCAAGTTTTGAAGACAATGTTGAAACAACTGAGGATCAAGATTACATATTGATGCCAATTTGGAAAGATTTGGATTCATCTTCAAGTCATGAAGAGCCTTCAAATACAACAAATGAAGGTGTTGAAGATGATCATGGAACTCAAGATCAAGGGAATCAAGAAAATTCTGAAAATGAAAATGGTACTGTTAATTCACAAGATGGTACTGCCAGTTCAACAGATGGTATTGCCAGTTCACAAATTGGTCCTGCTGAACCATTAAATGTTCTATCAGATGATTCCTTAACAGAAGATGTAGGAATTGGAAACCTTCCAATTTCCTATGATGTTCCTACAACACACAACACAAGAATTCTCAAAGATCACTCCATTGATAATGTGATTGGCAGCATTGATTCTGGGGTTAAAACAAGAACTCAAGTCTTATCTTCAGACAAAGATGGGTTTATCCTAGCTGTGTATGAAGAAAAGAACCATGAAGTTGCCCACATATGCCTGTTTTCATGCTTTCTCTCACAAGTAGAACCCAAAAACATTACAAAAGCCTTAGATGATTCAAGTTGGGTTGAAGCAATGCAAGAAGAGCTGCTTCAGTTCAAACTTCAGAAGGTTTGGGTACTGGTTGATTTGCCCAAAGGTTACAGGGCAATTGGAACCAAATGGGTTTTCAGAAATAAGAAAGATGAAAGGGGAATAGTGATAAAAAAACAAAGCTAGATTGGTGGCCCAAGGGTATACTCAAGAAGAAGGAGTGGATTATGAAGAAGTTTTTGCTCCAGTTGCAAGAATTGAAGCAATTAGGCTATTCTTGGCCTATGCTTCTTTCATAGGTTTCACTGTCTACCAAATGGATGTCAAAAGTGCCTTTTTATATGGTACTATTGAAGAAGAGGTGTATGTTTCTCAACCTCCAGGCTTCATTGATGCAGAATATCCAGACAAGGTGTACAAGGTTACCAAAGCTCTTTATGGTCTACACCAAGCTCCCAGGGCATGGTATGAAACATTGGCTTTCTATTTACTGGAAAATGGATTTCAAAGAGGCAAGATTGATCCAACTTTGTTCATTAAAAGAACCAAGAAAGACATCTTGCTAGTACAGATTTATGTTGATGACATTATCTTTGGATCCACAAACCAGGAGTTGTGTGTAGAGTTTGAAAAACTTATGCATAATAAGTTTGAAATGAGTTCCATGGGGGAACTTACTTTCTTTCTGGGTCTTCAAGTGAAACAATCAAATGAAGGCATATTTATCAGCCAAGATAAGTATGTAGCAGAGATCCTAAGGAAGTTTGGGTTTGCAGATTCAAAGGTTGCAAGTACACCAATGGATCCAGAAAAGGGGTTACTCCAAGATGCTGAGGGTGAAGATGTAGATGTGCACAATTACAGATCAATGATTGGGTCCTTGATGTACCTTACATCATCAAGACCAGATATCATGTTCTCAGTATGTGTATGTGCAAGGTTTCAAGTAAATCCAAAAGTTTCTCATCTCACAGCAGTCAAAAGGATCTTCAGATACCTCAAGGGTCAACCTAAGTTGGGTCTATGGTATCCAAGGGAATCATCTTTTGATTTGGTAGCTTATTCAGATAGTGACTATGCTGGTGCAACCCTAGACAGAAAATCCACAACGGGTGGATGTCAATTTCTTGGCTGCAGACTCATATCATGGCAATGCAAGAAGCAAACAATGGTGGCCAACTCTACAACTGAAGCAGAATATGTTGCAAGTGCAAGTTGTTGTGGCCAAGTTCTTTGGATCCATAATCAATTGCTTGACTATGGGTACAATTTTCTTAACACCATTATTTACATTGACAATAGCAGTACTATTTGTATCATTAAAAATCCAGTTCAACATTCAAAAACAAAACACATTGAAATCAGACACCATTTCATAAGAGATTGCAATGAGAAAAAGGTTAATTCAAGTTGTCAAAATTGATTCTGAAAAGAATTTTGCAGACCTTCTCACCAAAGCTTTTGATTTAGGTAGGTTTAAATACCTGGTAGCAGGTATTGGTATGATAAATCTTTGAAAAACATGTGTTTTTGTATATAAATAAACAAGTTCTGGCCTCTAAACATGGTACTGCTAGTTAGTCATAAGGTACTGTCAGTACATAATTGGTACTGCTAGTTCAAAGTTTGCTCTGTTTTTGCTCATCTTGATGCTTAAATGTTAACAATGCTATAAAACAAGAAGTGCTTTGCACTCTGTTTTTTTGGTCTACAACTAACCATTTCAGGTTACTCAAGATTGCTAACAAAATCAGGATGTGGAAATGGTAATCAGTTCACCAAGTTTTTTTTTTTTTTTTTTTTTTTTTTTTTTTTTTTTATAACTTAAGAGCTGGCTAGTCCAAAGCAAACGGCTCTTGGTAAAGACTTCTCAAATCCATTGATAGCTGATAGTTTGCTAAAAACTATAAGGTAATCAGTTCACCCAGTTTTAAAAACTTAAAGAGCTGACTAGTCCAAAAGCAAACGGCTATTGGTAAAGACTTATCAAATCCATTGATAGCTGATAGTTTGCTAAAAACTATAAGGGATTTTTACTAAAATTTCAAAGAGACTGCCAAGTTATATTTCTAAATACAAGGTACTGGTAGTTCAAATTTTAGTACTGGTAGAGTAAAATGGTACTGCTACATAGCCGTTGAGTCTGTCAAGTTAAAAATATAGCCGTTGTTTTAAAGGGTATTTTTGTGAATTACTCATGTTTTCCTCGAATTAAGGATATAATTATTATAATAAAAGATCTTTTTGACCGCCTCTTCAATTACTTATCCATATCTTTAATAGTCGGTCAAAAGTAATTTTCTCATAATCAATCCTTATCATAATTCACACTCACCTTTCATCTTCTACCAGTACAACAATAAAATCCCAACATCATAATCAAATTTTTCATCAAACCTTTCACCATGGCTTGTCTAAGTTTTGTCAAACGTCACAACCAACTAGCATTTTTGGAAAAGTCTGATGACAATGCATCTTTTCATCAAGCAGTGGATTTTCTAAACAATTCTTATGTCAGGTTTGCTTTACTCGTGAATCCCACTATTTTTGAATATCAAATTTCACAATTTTGGCAAACGGCTAGAGTTAAAACTCGTAGTAATGGGATTCAAGAGTTAATGGTCAAAGTGGATGGCAGAACCCCGACTTTTACCGAATCATCCATTAGAAGACATCTTCATTTGGATGATTCAGATGGCATTAGTCAACTGCCTGATGCTAAAATCTTTGAAAATTTGACAAAAATGGGGTATAATGTAACTTCTACAAAGCTTACATTTCTTAAAAAGCATTTTACCCCTCAATGGAGATTTTTTATTCATACCATCCTTCATTGTTTAAACCAAAAGAAAACCTCATGGGAGCAGTTTAGTGGTAACATGGCTGCAGCTCTCATTTCCCTGGCAACAAACAAGAAATTCAACTTTTCAAAATATATTTTTGAAGGATTGGTTAAAAATGTGGACAGTGAAACAAAGTTTTTGATGTACCCAAGGTTTATTCAGTGCCTCATCAACAAATCCAAACATTTGTTACTTCCCCCAAACAAACCTTTTAAAACTCCCAAACTTACACACAAGGTGTTTTCAAACATGAAAATTGGTTTTCAAGGAGAAGAAGTACCACTTTTTGAGGAAATGTTACCACAACATTCTGAAGAACCATCCCCATCATCTGATCATTCATTACCATCACTCACACTACCAGTACCATCAGTCACACCACCATCACCAGTACCATTACCATCTAACCAACCAACACAAACACCATCTGCAACATCACCATCATTATCTCATCATAACTCACCACCACACTCTCCTCCACAACAAAGTGTAGATGCTCAGACTATAAGAGAATTAAAAGAGCAAGTGCAACACTTGCAAACTACTCTTGAAAGTCAAAACAAACATTTTACAGAGATCAACACCAAGTTAGTTAAGAGGGTTGAGAAATTAGAGTTGAAGGTGAAATTGTTGAAGGGTAAAAGAACATCTCAGTTGGTTGTTTCTAGTTCTTCAAGTTCAGATGCAGAGGGTTTGGGTCTCTCTTCCAAAAAGGGGAGGATGGGTAGTTCTAAAAATGAAGAAGAGATTCAATTTCAATTTCATGAAGGAATTCAAGTGATTGATGAAGAGCCTATTATTCAAGAAACAGAGCATGATATTCAAGAAACAGAGCCTGCTATTCAAGAAAAAGAGCCTGTTAGTGCAAAAGATACTGCTGAAGCAGAGCAAGAGCCTGCTAGTATTCAGAGGCTATTGGCTATGGAGTTAAAAGGTTCTGATCAAATGTTTTACAAAAGAAAGAGGGGATCACAGCCTCAGGGGAGGTTTCTTGTTCCTGATGAACAATCTGCTGCTCCAAGTCTAGAATCATCTCCAAAAGACAAGGGCAAGAAAATTTTGTTTGAAGATGAACCAAAGCCTAAAAAGTTGAAGAAGAGTGAACAAGTTCAGATAGCTGTGGATGAAAAGTTGTCCAAATATCTTCATGAAGAAGAAGTTATGGGGGCTGAAGAAGAATCAAGAATGCTGCAAGAAAAGTTTGATGCTCAGTTACAATACATCATTTCCATTGATCCAATTGTAAGGGGTGAAGCTTATACTCTGGTGTGTGATGAGTCTCTTAGCTCAGATGAAATGACAATCAAGCTCAATGATTTCATCACTAAGAAATACAATCAAGAGGCATTGGATGATGTCTATCAGCAGATCCAGAAGAATCAGAAGAAAGGATTTAAAATGCCTCATTCTGAGGCAGATCAGAAGAAATTCTTCAAGATATATATGAAAAGAGAAGTGAACATGAAGGATCATCAACTCAAAGGTAAATCTTTTGATGAATTGAAGCTTCTATACTTAGAGGCTTACAGAAGAAACAAAACCAGTTTTCTCATGGATACACAAGAAAGGCCTTCCAAAGGAAGAAAAGATGATCAGAAGGAACAAGCAGAGAAAGCAGACTTGCCTCCTGTTCAGTCAAGAGAAATGGTTGTCCATGTTCCAAAAATTATTTTTGCTGAACCTTTACATGCAAGGCATCCAGTCATAGATTGGGAAATCTACAATGACAAGTTTGACAAAGCATGGAAGATAACAAGAGTTGGAAACAAGGTTGAGATTTTCAAGAACTTTGAAAATCTACTTAGAGCATGTAACAGAATGGATTTAAATGAATTGTGGGTATTAGTTCAAGAGAAGCTGAAAACCAAGTATAAACCTGATGCAAAGGAGCAAGAGCTATGGGTGGAGTTCAGCAGATTGTATGATTCAAATCCTACTGATACACATTGGAAATTTCCTTACTATGATTTATTTGTTACATGGGAATACTTCAGCATGAGTCATGTTTATCATCTTTCCACTCAAAGTGGAATAGAACTCTTTATGCTAGGTGAGAAGGAGTATCCTTTAAGCTATGAAGTATTATCCGTCTTGATCTCCAATAAGCTATTGTGTGAAGAAGAAACTGATGCAGTCAAAAGATTGAAGGAAAGCATATTGGATCAGTATGAAAGCCTAAGGAGAAATAGATAAAGTTTTTGGAAGAGTACCCTCAAATCCTCAAGGTATGAATTTTATTCACAAGAAACTTGGTTATTTTAAAAGGGAATAACAAGTTTAGGGGAGGATTGTTGGGAATAAAATGCACAAGTTAAAGAGTCTGCCAGAAGATAGTTAAGCCTGCCTCTTCAGTTTTGTTGATGTTGAAGATACACTAACGGTACCTTCTGGGTAAGAAGGTACTGCTAGTTAAAGAAGGTCCTGCCAGTTTTAACGACAAGTTGTTATATTTTATATAGAGATATTTAGTTGTATTATTAGTCTTTGTACAAAGTTATACGTTAAGTAGAAGTAGTACAGAAGTCTCAGTAGATACAATGGAGTGTTTTACCTTGAAAGGTGTAATATTAGGATAAGATAAGTATCTAATATATTATATTAAGCAACTTGACAACTTGTAATAAGGGCTCCTTATACTATAAAAGGAACCCTTAAGTCACCTTCTTAGATAGAGTTTTGATAGATCACATGCACAACAAGTAAGCATACTTGACAACTAGATCAATCACTACATGCATAACTTCCACCTTTAAAATCCTTTTTCACGTATCAAAGATTCAAGGTTACACTTGTAATCCTGGTGATAGTTTAGATCACCCATATTATTTCATCAATAATATTGAATCGTTTTGTGTTATTCATGTTGTGTTCATCACTCTAAAATTATTCACGTTTACTTATTCACCACCTTTGTTCCTTTAGTATGTTTTAGTAAATTCCGCGTGCTAAATCACATTCATTCATAAATATCCCAAACACATCATTAAGATTAACATCCCAAGTGTTTACACAAAATCCCTTCCACAACTATCCAACACTACTTCTTCACTTCAAGTTCCATTTCACACTTACAACAATTCTAGATTTTACAACTAAATCTAGCTAACTAATACATACACCTTATTCACCAAAATATGAGAGATTTACAAGAAGATATAAACAAGCAACTTAGATAGCAAGATGATACTAAGTTGTAATACTTCTAATAGAAGTATTCTTCTCTTTGCACTTGAGTGTTGAGGCTTGAATCACTTTGAAACAAAGATCAAAGTATATAAGATCAAAGGATTTTTATAGAAAGGAAATGGATGTTTAGATCAGAAAGTTTTTAGTGCAAAAAGTTGAGAAAAATATGTGAAATGATCCAGTATTTAAAGGGCCAGAAAATACTGTTCTGGAGTGTGCCGGTCCCCTTAATTAGTGGCCGGTCCCCTTAATGATTAAGGGGGCCGCCTAGTAAAATTAAGGGGGCTACCCTACTGAACGTTGGTTTTTCTTGTCCTTTTGTGAGGGAAATTTTTCTGGAGTAGATTTGCCATTTTTGGTTGAAAATTTGAATTCATAAATTTGTAATGAATTAAACATATTCTTTTAATACCAAAAATGTTTTATAAAAGATATAAAATGTTTTGTGACATTTTATAAATATCTAGTGATTAACAAAAGTGTTCCTTTGATCTTATAATGCATTAGACACTTTGTTTATTCATACCTTAAGTGATTAGATGGTAAAGGTGAGTATTTACTACTAAATACTTGTTTATGTCATGATCTTTGGTTTGATGAGTTTTTGTTTTGTGATTATCAAAACATAGAGATATCGAAAGATATGAATAACGTTTTTAGACAATTATTTATATCAACAATCTCCCCCTTTTTGATGATTACAAAACCTAAACTCATTAAATCCAAAAATTAATTTTTAGACAAAGTATTTAGTGAGTTTATATTCACTTCTCCCCCTTTTTGTAGAATCAAAAAGGTTTAAGCCAATATGAAGTAAACTCCCCCTTGATGTATGCTCCCGCTCGTTTGAGGGCACCAAGGGTTCGAGTATTGGAATTCTTGCAAGAAAAATATTAGAAGCACAAGCGTGGCACAAGCAAACACATATATCATAATACCAACAAATAATAAGCATGGCAAAAGATAATTAGAAACACATATTAAGTCATTCATTACTAGAAAATGATTATGTCAACCCATAATCATTGTTACAAAGGCTATAAATATAGAATACTAAACTAAGTATAGCATCCTATTGTGCTAACAAGGAGTGTCACCAAACTTTCTTGAATCCCAAAATGGTTGAAGAATTTTATTTGAAAATGAGAAACATAAGCATATAAAATGCTTGGTTGTTTAGTGGAGATAAACTTTTGGTTGCATGAATGTTGGTGAGTTTGGAGATGTGGAAATTGTAGGTGGTGGGTTTGAAGTAGGGTTTGTTGATTGAGGGTTTTGATGTTGTTCAAGTGATGGTGTTTGTTGAGATCTTGTAAGAAGATACTCAATCCAAGTGAAATGCTCATTAAAAGCAATGGTTTGTTGTTGAAGGAAGATGCAACAAGGGCAATTGTTAACATGCTTCTCAATTTGGTTGATGTTGTGTGGTGATGATGGTGAGCTTGATTGGGGTGGATCCCAATTGCGTTGAGCAAGATGTAATGCTAAAAGAGCACTAAACTCATGGGCCTCTTTTAGCTCCTCAACGAACTTCAAGTGTTCGGAGAAAGGTGATGATGGTGGAACATGATTGTTATCTTGGGTGAAGGTTTGAACATGCAACATAGGAATGGCATGTGAAGTTGTAGGATGTGGTGGTGGTACTTTTGGTGGTGGAGACATGGTTGAGCTTGGGTAGTCATGAAAACATGAAATGGGTGGAAGAGGTTCTCCATGAGTGAGTGGTGTTTTTGTTGAATGAGCAACATGTGAAGTATTGATTGAGAGATTGGGATTCTTGTTTTGGATTGAGCATGCTCATCATAAGAAGAAGCATTAATGAGGGAATGAGTGGGTGATAGGTTGTGAGATGAGTCATTAATGTGGGTTTGAGGTTTGGTAGTTGGTTGACTTGGAACAACATCACTTGAGTTATGACAAGAATCAAGTTTCCTCCTCCAAACGGGTTTGACGGAGATCCTTGCGGTTCTTAAAATCTTTGGTTTTTGGTTGTTGGGAGATGACATGTTTGGGTGCGATGGCATTAATGATGGGAAGAGGGTATTTATAGTGTATGAGAAATGTGGTTTAGGACGGTAAATTTTGAGGGATAGTATGGGACAAAATGTGTTTGTGAATTTTGGGAAGTATAGGCTGAAATGGGTCAAAAAGTGATAAAGAAAACAGTATCCCCGACCATCAGATGGCCGGTCCCCTTAATCATTAAGGGGGCCGCCTTATATAATTAAGGGGGCCGCCCATCTGGTGATTCCCAGAATGCCAGAAATGGGTTTTTGGCAGAAAATTTTCAAAAAGGTTGTGTGATGAGAGCTCAAACACTCATCATTTTTGGTCTAATCTGAACTGCAAAACATACAAAAACACTCAGAAATGCATCAAAATACTAAAAATATTTCAAAATTGTGTTTTATATGTTTTAGATGCAAAATGAGCAAAAACAGACGAAAAACGTACAAAGTTTGCAAAATTGGCAGTTTCAGTCCCCCAACTTTCATAAAATGACAAAATTAGTCCCTGGTCATTCAAAATATGGAAAATTATCACCAAAGGTCCTTTTACAATCATAAGTTGTCATATTTTGTCTTTGGTGAAAAATTGAAAAGTTTTGTAAAATTACAATTTAGTCCCCGGAGTTTCAGTAATTGACAGATTTGGTCCCTGGTGGGGTATTTTTGAAAGGAAAATCATTTTTTGCCCTTGGAAAATCAAATTATCAAAAATAACACTTGGGTAAAAAGTTTGAGAATTTACACTTTTAGTCCCCGGATTTTGAAAATTGACATAAATGGTTCCCGGGAATTTCAAAAGTTAAAAAATTGCAAAAAAATGGTCCTTGGATAAATAAAAGTTGGCAAGTTTGGTCCCTATAATAAATTTTGGAAAGAAACACAACAGGTCCCTAAACTTTGGTATTATTACAAAATTAGTCGTTGTGGTTTCTTTGCTAACTAAACAAACGGACCCTTAATTGATTTAACCAAAACAAAAAACAAGCCCACCCCAATCCAATCCCTTATTAACCTGGTCCAGTACACCCCACCCAAGCCCAAACCAACCAAATCCATCCCACCTCCCTAAAATATAAACTTACCCCGTTTTATTTAATTATCCCGGTCAAACCCCCTTTGACCATCACCCCTAACCTCCATTCCCTCCTAATCACCCTGCAAATCCAAACCACCCTTCACCAACTCTGCACACAACCCATCCCATGTTCCCCTAGCCTCCAATACCCTCCAAGACACATTTAATTATCCTTGAATCACTCCAAGCAAACCCCCACCTGTCAAAATAATTTTCCCGCCAAAGAAAAATTAAATGGCTGAGATGAATTGGAAGCTATCCAATGGTCAGAATGTGTGGGAAAGTCAAGATAGACTCCAGGGCTTATAAAAAGAAAAGAAAAAAGAAGAGACAGAGTATTAGTTAGTGTAGGGTAGTTTTAGTTAGCTAATTTTATTGTCGATTTTATAAAATTTCCATTTCAAGTGTAATCCTTAGTGTTCAGTGGTTGTATTAAGCTTTGTTAGTGTAATTTAAACTATTTTCAGTTATCAATTTCCAGTTTTTAGATCCTTGTCAGTTTATGCAAAAATTGTACTTGAAAATTCCATTTTAAATTTAATGTTGTTCTAAGTTGTTGTGTGTACTCAAATAAGCTTAGTTAAGATCACTGGAAAGCTTTTCAAAGCTTTTAAAATATTTATTCATGTTTAGCTCATAAATATAAAAATACATAAAAATCACCAAAAAAATAGATGATAAATAAAAAAACTCCAATGAAGAAGAAGAATGGGTGACCAGGGAATTCCTTTGGCTTGAAATGGTGATAGTGGCTCAGAGACATGCTACTAGAAGTGGTTTTGAACCTTGATTCCTTGGATAATAACCTGTGGCAATTTGTAAGCTCATTTTCTCATAACATTTGCTTATTATGTTCTAGTTAGTTATAGTTGTTTTTTATAGCTTCATTCAATTTATTTATGCTTATTTAATATTATTAGGAGTTAAGAGTTTGGTTTTATGGTTTAACTGGTTGGATTGCTTCATGAATCCTTCATATCAGTATGTAAAGGGGGTGTTTGGATTTGGGTATCCATCTGTGCATTTGGGCTTTTCAGTGGTTTAGACCTTTTGAAACATCATTCTTAGGTTCTAGTTACCTCAATCAAAGCATAACATTGGTATCTTTTTAAGCAAAAAGTCAAATTGATTCTTGATTGCCATTTCAGCTTAACTGTGAGGATTGTGGATTTGCATAGTCATCATTTTGGTTCATTAGTGCTTAACACAGCTCAATTTAGTCTCAATAGGTCTTAGTATATCATAATCAGTATGTAGGATCAATCAAAAGTTCATATTAGTCAACAATATCAAGTTTTCCAAAAAAGTCAAATGCATGCTTTCAGTTTTTTCCTAAACTTGCAGGAATTTATTTGAATTTTGTATAAGGTTTTTGAGGTTGAAATTTGTTCCTAAATGTAGTATCCCATATCATCTTTTGTGTCCTAGCTTATTTATAATTTTGTGAATTTTTCCCTGAGCCCCACAAGCCTCAAAAGTAGCTTGCAGGGCAAGCTGCTCCCCTGTTCACAGCTGCACATCAGCCACCACCACCACTTGGTGGTGGTTTTCTGGCCAACCCAGTGGGTCTCATGGCCCCAACCTTGTCCCTTTCAAACCCCCCCCCCCCCCTCATGGTAGGCTCTTAGTTTTGACCTTTGGGTTGACCTCAAACCCTGTGGGTCCCACCTGAATCAACCTTCAAAGCTTGTCCCATTTTCAGTTAAGTTTCAAAGTGTCCATGTGCTTATTTTGATCCTTTGGCTTATTCTGTGGATTCCAAGTGCTTATTCCTGCTCAAGCATATTCATTTAACTTATTTAGACCGGGATTAATCATTGTGGGTCCCACTGAAGCTCATTTGAGCTTATATCTTGTTGTGGTCAACAAAAGTCAACTGTTGACCCTATAAGCTTGTAATTTGCTTAATCTTGAGTTACAAAAAAGTTGTTTTTATAAAAAAGTTCATGTTTTTAGTTATAAAATAGTTTTCTAAAATAAAAAGACAGAAAAGTTAATTTAATATTAAGTGATAGTTTCTATTTAATGTAATTTAATTTTAATTTTCATTTTTATATTTTTATTAAGTACTTAGCTATTTTATATTTTTCTTAAATTCCTCATATATTAAAGTATTTATAGTAATTTTCTCAGATTTTTATTTTATTATTTAATATTTATTAGAATTAATATTAGTTTTATTAATTATTAATTAATATTAAGTTTTAAATAGCATAATTAGTTTTTATTAAGTAAAACCTAGTTTTTATATTTTTTATTGCTTTTATATGTTATAAAATAATTTTAGAAATTTTCTTATAATTTTTACTGTTTATTTTCTATTTTTCTTAATTTAAAATAGTTTTATTAGATAATTAATAATTAGTTAGTAATTAATTAATAGAAAAATCACAAAAAGACAAAAATACTTATTTTTATTTTTAAAACTTGTTTTTAGTTATTTTATAAATTTTATTTTCATTTTTCTAGTGTTAAATTAATATTAAATTGTATTTAAGTATTTTAAATATTAATAATTAGTAATTAATTAATATTAAATAATTAATTAGTGTTAAAATTTATTTTCATTATCTAAAAATTTTCTTTTAACTTTTAGTTTGTAAAAAAGTCATTTTCACCCCCTGGGTGTTTTCAGATTTCCGTTTTCACGTTTTATTTTGTACGTTTACATTTTATTTAAACGTGAACGTACGCGTTTTTAGGTTTTAAACGTTTCTGCTTTTTCTGATTTCATAGTCTTATTCATATAGCTTGTTTAAGCTATTCCTTTATAGATTCCTTAGCTTAATCACACACAAACCTCTTTCCATCCAAATTCACCCGATCACAGAACCGTTTTATAACCATCACACCTCGTCGGGACATAACGACCCGGGGAAACACTGTACTCCCTCGGAGCATTGAGCCTTAGGAGTTTGACTTGTTTGACCACATCCGTGGTTGAATTTAGTTGACTGCTTTTGCCTCAGTCATTGTGTTTTTGGATTTGGATTCAAGTAAGTTCAACTCTTTGAGGCAATATAGGGCATACTATTCATGAATGTAGAGAGTGATATAGAAATAATTAAACTAGACAATTTATTTCTAATAATCATGCTATCTACTAATTTACCAATTAAGATATGCAATCAAGGAAGCAATAAAGCAAATTAGTTAAATATTCAACTATATAAAGATGATAACATATAGGCTAGTGCAAATATATTGTGAGTTGCTTACAAGTAACAAGTAGGAAGATATGATTATATAGACATCAAGACTTGTTACAAACAAGATCCATATGGGCAAAACATGATTCTCATGAAACGATTTGATTAAATTGTGAATGTCATTTCCACAGAAGTGTATGACATATGTGAGATAATCAAATATGTTTTAAGTAAAACGTTTTTAGTTTTATTCAACAATGTTTTGAAATAGATTCGAGTGTGTATTTCATCAAAATAAATTGAGTTTTGTTTCATAACATAAAAGAAAATTTCAATCTTGATATTGGTGTTTTAAAAGAAATTAATATAGATATTTGAAAAAAAATTATTCAAAGAGAGAGGTTTAAAACATGATGTTTTGATATTGATAATCAAGAAATTTGCAAGTAAAGGATTTGAAGTGAAAACTTATCATACTCAAAAGAATCAATTGAGCCCATTGTCACATATAAACCTCTCTATTTGCAACTAAAGATATGTGAGAGAGATGGTAGATATTTATGATCTAAAAGCAATAAGATAGAAGGGAAGAAGGTAAGTCATCTATGGATACAAGATAGACATGTATATATATATATATATATATATATATATATATATATATATATATATATATATATATATATATATATATATGTGTGTGTGTGTGTGTGTGTGTGTGTGTGTGTGTGTGTGTGTGTGTGTGTATACACAGGACATCATAATATTAAGTTACTAGCAAGTCTTAATTATGATACATCTATTAATGCAACTAGTAAGATCATATAGCTTAAATAATAAGTATTCTACTATAGATCATAGAAGGTCTTCAATATAAATGAAGACAAAGGAAAAGGATAATAGACTAAACAACAAGAGGGTTAATTATCCTAATATCATATATGCATATATTAGTATTAAAGATCTAAAAGCATGGCAACTTATAAGTTAAATCATATACATATACTAATTAAAGCATACTTTAATATAATGTAAAATTGGTAAGTTTTTGAAAAGAAAACTTACCTCAGGTCCAACAATTCTTTAAGAGTGGGCATGAGAGAAATGGAAGGCATCTTAAAAGTTTGCCCAAAACATGTCGAAGTAGCAAAGTAAAATACCAATGTAATAGAAATCAAGGGAGCTTGATCCGAAATGCTTAATAAAAAAAACCAATACTCCAAAAGTGAAGAACAAAATGTCGAGACAATAAATGACCACACCAACGTCATAGGCAAAACATGTGCAAAATGTGAACCATAGTGATATGAACCAATAGTCGTCAAGAGTAAGTGAGCAAGGTGAGCAATCCACAACTTAAAGGTCTTTTCATTCGTTAATTACCTAAACATGATAAAGAGCTTGGTGCCCATATTCTCATGGGTCCGAATTGGTTAGTTGAGAACATCCATTGCATTTAAATGCACATGATGAGGATGTCGTCGAGAAGTACAAGAATTCATCAATGGTTTGTTTTGATCAACAAACAATGACTTTCTTGACTAGAGAGATAAATAGTGAGCGTAAGTAATATTAGTTCTAAATTTCTCCACTAGGTTTAACAAATTTTATTTGTTTTGATGCATTTGTTGAAGGATCATTTAAGGTAAATCCTAATCCGGTTTTATCATAAAATGACTTTTGAATGTTAAGTAAGTATTTTAAAGATCTAGAGCTATTTTCAAATTTTGCTAATATTTTTGCTTTTTCATTTTCTATTTTAATTTCATGTTTATAGTCTTGACAATATTTACATTTAAGATCAATTTCAATATTGCTTTCAAGTCTAGACATTTTATCTTCTAAAATTATTTCCTTTTCAAAATCGTTTTCAATGAATATTGAAGATTTATTTTTAGAAATCATTTTTGAGTCAATGTTGCAAAAATGTTTGAAGTTGTTTTCCAATTTTGAAAATTCTAATATAAATTGATCATAGCAAAAATGTTTTGTTTCGGATAGTACCTTATTAGTAGTTGTGTAATCTTCACATGCTATATGTTGATCAATTCCATTTTCCATGTCACTCCGTGTTTTACTTGTAGTTTCGCTTAGATCGAGAGGCATGTAGTCCTTGCCATCAATACTTGCATTCCCATTTGTTTGAATATTCTCACAAGCCATATTATCATCGTCTTCTTCGTACTTGTTGCACCATGATTTATTAACACTCTTTCTTTGGATTTGGCTCATGTATTCTTCATTATTGACACCTTCAATGATCACATTTGAACTAGTAGTACATGTATTTATTTCAACTAAATATTTATCTATTAAATTTTCTAGAGTAACTATTTCTTGTGCAATATCAAGTTTATCATCTTTGGTTTTACATTTCTCTTGGTGAAACTTTAAAAAACATTTCCAAATATCATTTGCCGTTTTACAAAGAAATAATCTTTCATATTCAACTCTTGGTAGAGTTTTGAAGATAAGTAATTTGGCTTTAGTATTTTTATCAATTTTGGTTTGAAGATTATTATATTGATTTTCAAAATCCATTTTGGTTGGTTTAAGATCACCAATTGAAATGATATGCCAAAGATCAAGATCTATTGATTTCACATAATTTTCAAATTTGTTTTTCCATTCAAGAAAATGATCATTTTCAAATAATGGTGGTTTTTGTGTAAATTCCCTTTCTAGATATTTTTTGAATTCCATAGATCGTTACAAGTTTTAAAATACAATATATTTTAAAAATCTTGCTAGACGTGGCTCCTGATACCAATTGTGGAAAACTAGAAGGGGGGGGGGGGGGGTTGAATAGTTTTGCGTCTTTTTCGTTTAATAAAAGTTTGCTTTCAAAGAATTGATGGTAATTGTAAAAACCTTTGAAGCTAAAGTATAGATACAAGTTAATTCACATATGTCACATAGACACTTCTTATTTAAAGTGTTGAATAGAAATTATAATTTCATATATTCTCACTTAATTATAAGTTTGTATTTATATATGTATATGTGTTTGAATAATTGTATATACTTATATTTTACTAATGTATAATTAATGTTTTAAATGGAACCTAGTTTGATCTTTATGTGAAATCAATATATGCACAACACACAATTATAACAATGTACGAGAAGCTAGTAAGTAAGCAAGCAAAGAGTGAGAGATGGAAAGATCAAACCGAGAGACAAAGGATTTATAGTGGTTCGGCTACAAGGACACCTTCCTTGCCCTACTCCACTCCCCGAGCACCGAACTCGAGAGTTTTCTTCACTAAGTCAATAACCTCCCTTATGGCGGAGAAAACCGTACACACCAAAAGCTTACACTAATTTACGACACAAAGCAAGATGTCGAGTTCTAATCGTAGCTAGAACCAATCTCACACCAAATATCACACCACGCCTTCTTCACACCTTTACACTTCTTCTATACTTCTTCACACCACAAGTATCTTCACGCCTTCACAAATACTTCACAACTTCAATGTCTTGCAACTTAACATCTTCAAGGCACTAGCGTCTTCACAACTTCAAGTCACTAATGTCTTCACACCTTCAAGCCACTGATTTCTTCACAACTTCAATCTACTAATGTCTTCTAGTCTTCTCCACTTGGAAGCTTCAATTTCTTCACTACTAGTCACTATTGCTAATATCTCCTATCACCACTACTATCCAACACTACTTCTTCACTTCAAGTTCCACTTCACACTTACAACAATTCTAGATTCTACAACTAAATCTAGCTAACTAAAACATACACCTTATTCACCAAAATATGAGAGATTTACAAGAAGATATAAACAAGCAACTTAGATAGCAAGATGATACTAAGTTGTAATACTTCTAATAGAAGTATTCTTCTCTTTGCACTTGAGTGTTGAGGCTTGAATCACTTTGAAACAAAGATCAAAGTATATAAGATCAAAGGATTTTTAGAGAAAGGAAATGGATGTTTAGATCAGAAAGTTTTTAGTGCAAAAAGGTGAGAAAAATATGTGAAATGATCCAGTATTTAAAGGGCCAAAAAATACTGTTCTGGGGCGTGCCGGTCCCCTTAATTAGTGACCGGTCCCCTTAATGATTAAGGGGGCCGCCTAGTAAAATTAAGGGGGCCGCCCTACTGAACGTTGGTTTTTCTTGTCCTTTTGTGATGGAAATTTTTTTGGATTAGATTTGCCATTTTTGGTTGAAAATTTGAATTCATAAATTTGTAATGAATTAAACATATTCTTTTAATACCAAAAATGTTTTATAAAAGATATAAAATGTTTTGTGACATTTTATAAATATCTAGTGATTAACAAAAGTGTTCCTTTGATCTTATAATGCATTAGACACTTTGTTTATTCATACCTTAAGTGATTAGATGGTAAAGGTGAGTATTTACTACTAAATACTTGTTTATGTCATGATATTTGGTTTGATGAGTTTTCGTTTTGTGATTATCAAAACATAGAGATATCGAAAGATATGAATAATGTTTTTAGACAATTATTTATATCAACAATGTTGGGACACAAAATCGTTTAATGTCACCTCAGGTGCATCCTCTTCTACTGCGAGGATGTCCGTCTCCGCATGGGGTTCCCTCTCTCTATTAGGTGCTCCTGGTGGTACAGTGTTCTCCACTATGGATGCCACTTGGTGGGGAGTGGTAAAGAGAGTGCGCTGAATGTCCTCAGCGTTTGGGACTACGGTAGTGGCTCGGGTTGTCCCCAAAGGCAACTCTACCGTGGTAGGGATTGGAGTTACATTTGACTCGCGATGACTAGGCGCACTGGTTGTTCCAGAGATTGGCCTTGGAGTCGAATCTTGATGCTTCTTCCTATGTGAATCATCACGTGTTTTCTCCGCCTGCGGAGTCCGCTGGCCTGAGTTCTTATTTTTCGGCATTCTGGTCTTGAGTTCTTAGTGTAGGGTCCCACGGATGGCGCCACTTGTTGATACAAAAGTTGGGCTTACCTTGTTTGGACTCCTGCTCTCGTATCAATTAGAACTTTAGTACTTGTGAAACCTGTGCACTAAGAAAGCAAACAACACCGTTAGACTTATCGTGGGATTGTCTCCCACGATTAGACTCCGGCGTGAGAGTAAGTAATCGGTTTAGGGTTTAGTTGAAGAGTCAGGGATCATGTAAATCGTACCTTTAATGAGAATATATCATTCTATATATAGGGGCGCAGAAACCGTGTAGGTTTCTTGTTCCTTACTCTTCGTACACGTGGTGCTTATCCGGGGTAAGGATATCTATTTCGTAAATAAGAGATCCTTATCCTATAACCGGGTAGTTTGGTTGGGCTTTGGACTTCGTGAGTCCAAGCCATTGGTATTATGGCCCAAGTCATTTGTCATGATAGCCCACTCGTGGTGTGTTTGGGCTTAGTAATCTATATCATTTGGGCCCGTGGCCCAACTATATACTATACGTCATCACGCTCCATTATCACCTAACTCTCACTATCACTTTACCTCCGCCTCGCCGTATCACCGTCAAGTCCAACCACCTGTAGACAACCCGATTCTCCTCTGTTCATGCTTCAAATGGGATTTTGAGTTGATTTCTCAAGTAAACAGGTACTTTATGTGTCTTTATCTTCTATTCCATTATCAATTATTGTTATTTTCATGACCTTTTTCATTTCTTTTAATGAAAACTCAAAATTAGTGTTGCTTGAGTAAACACTTGATGAGGAAGTTCTGTTGTTACTTTCATGTGTAAGTGAAATTTCAATTTTCGATTTTGGATATATTGGGGAATTGGGGTGGATTCGTGTTCTACTTCTTAAATTTGTAGTTATGCTTAATTTTTCTCAAATGATTAAATGAGGTAAGACATAAAAGAAGCCAAGGGTATCTGTTTATAAAATAGATGAGTAGTCATAAATTGAATCTATCTCAGATGCTTAAGGTCTTTGGTTTAACATAAGAAAAATGGATTGGAAATAGAAAAGTGTTTATGGATGGGATATATAGAACATTTGTGTTTGCAGCCTTACTAATAGTATTGCGTCTTATAACCGTTAATAATCTTCATATATTAATTTAACGGGTTTCTCAAATCCGCAACGATGGTAGGCTATATATAGCACATCGTCAATATCTGGTTATGAGTTTTGATACAATTTGTGGTTACATTTAGATTATTTGACATTTTGTGTTGAATTGAATATGCAACTAAAGTCAAAACGGTCAACTAAAGTCAACCACATATGTGGTCAATATAGTCAAACAACCTAGACCAATGCTTCCGGATAGTATAGAGTTTCCCCGGGTCGTTATGTCCCGACGAGATTGAAATGGTGTTTTGAAACGTTTATGGGAATGAGTGATACGGAGGACAGTAACCAAAGATGATTTGGATTTGAATTACACTACTGGAATTATTTGGATAACAGTAAATAACAAGCACAGGAAACAGATATGTATACACGTAAACAAATTAGAAATCAGAAATGTTTACAGACCGAGAAAAAGGTGAGTTTTGCACAAATTAAAACTACAGGGGTAAAAATGAAAATTTAACAAACTTAATATTAAAAAGAAAATTTAATTAAAAAGATTTTTTTTATTATTTTATTATTTAAGTATTAATTATCTAAATAAACACTATTTAATTATTTAATTAAAACTATTTAACTTATAATAAAAAGCTTAATAATACAAAATTAAACTAGAAAATTGCAAATTTAATTTTTGAAATTCTAAAATGACTTAAAACAAATTTAGCAACTAAAAATATAATTTTTTTTTTGTCTTTTTGTGATTTTAATATTAATTAATTACTAATCTAATTAATTAAACTAATTTAAATTACTAAAAATACTAAAATGACTTAGATAATTATGAAAATTTTTATAAAACTAATTAACCTTCATAGGAATCCTAAAAAATTTTAAAAATTTTATAAAAATTATTTTTAAACTATTTTACTAATTATTTACTTAATTATTAATTAAAAACTATTTAAAATAAATTAATTAAGAAAAATATAAAATGAACAGTGAAAATTATGAAAAATTTCCTAACATTATTTTATGATATATAAAACCTACGAAAAATATAAAAAAGTACTGTTGTTAAATTAAAATTAATAAAACTATTTATTATACTAATATTACTTAATTAATATTTAAACTAATATTAATTATAATAAATACTAAATGAAAAGAGAAAAATCTAGAAAAATTCCTAAAAATATTTTAATATAAAAGAAATTTAAGAAAAATATAAAAATGACAAAGTGCTTAATAATAAGCTAAGAGAAAATTTAAATAGATAAATTCTATTAAATAGAAGCTATCACTTTTTTTTAAATTTGGATTTTCTTTGTTTTTCTTTTACAAGCCTACTTAAATACTGAAAACAACAAACATTTGTGAAAACACTTTTATGAAACTTAAAAATAAGCTGTATACAATCACAAGTGCTTAACAACTGGCTTTTAAGCTTATTAGGACTTTGAATGTTTTGAATAAGCCAAACTAATGATCCACAGATCAAAATTAGCACACTACTAATGATAAAGAGCAGATATAGGCACAAGGGAACCAAATAAGCACAAGAAATAAGCCACAAAAATCTCTAATAAGCACTGCCACAATACCACAAACCAAAACAGGCCAAATCAAGGACCTTTGGATCCTTGTGGGGTCCACTGGAGAGAAAGGAACTCCAAAATGAGAGTTGACCCTCAAAGTTGACCTGGTCAACTCCAAAATAAGCCAATAAGCTGGGCTTATGGCTTATTATTGAGCACTTGGTGGACCTTTGAACTTGGGTACAAATTCTGAGTGGGTCAGTATAGGGGTATTGGACAGGTCACAGAAGAAGGCCAATTAAGCTAAGGGCAAATAAGCTGAGACCCAAAATAAGCCAAAGGCTGAAAAACTCTACTGATAAGCTAACTAAGAATGCAAAAAAGCCAAGTGTGGGGTCCACAGGAGAGGTCCCAATGAGCCCAAGAATCTAGGCCAATGGCCCTGGTGCAGGGGAGGTGTTGAACCCGGCACCCTCAAATAAGCTTATGCACACACCACATAAAAAATCACAAAAATAAGATGGTGATGGATTATTGTAGCTGAGGTGGTGTATTTTGTTCACAAGAAGTTTCAAAGCCTGATTCCTCCCACAAAAATCAAGAAAATTCACACCAAAAGTGAGAATCTGAGGATGCAATCAAACAGGCAATGCCAAACACCCCTTTTTGCAATGTATTTCAAATTTTTATGAAGCAACTCTTGTTTTAAGCTTATAAATCCATGAAACAAACATGTATAACATCCAAGGAGACTGAATCAAACTTAGTGAACACCAAAACTTCAACAAAATCCCACAGATTCCATGAAATGTAAAATATCACAGATTTGAAGCAAGTTATGGAGACAATTGATGAAATAAGCAACAAGAAGCTATGACAATGCTATAACTAACATAATACGATATATTATACTAAATTAAAGCTAAAGTAACAATTAACAACCAAGAATAACAAATCTACACTAGAAATTGATAAAATGCACTTTTTAAGCTTAAAATAGAAAAATAGAACTCACTTAGTGCCCTAGCTAAACAAAGGTACCCAAATGGGCAGCTACAAGCTCTAGCTTGTTATAAACAAGCTAGTAAAGTCCTCCTTGCCATATCCATTACTGGAAACTTCCTTTGCTTCCACAGTAAAATGCTAAGGTACTTTTTTTTTTAATTTTCTCACTGATTAATCACTAATGGTGTGTACTGGAGCTAAGTTTCATTAATGTGATCTTAAATAATCCTTTAAATAGCTTATGTAAGTTCATAAATCCTACTCAACCATATTTTTTTTATTTTTTCAATTATTTTTCTTATTTTTTTTTATATTTTTGAGATTTTAAAAGGAAACTTGTTAAAAGGTCTCCTGAGCTTATAAAAGCTTATGAATAAGCTTGGGTGAGCTCATTGGAGCAGTGAACAACCAATTTCAGCATACATTATACTAAAAGAAAAATTTTAATAAAATTTGCACTATTCGAATTCAATAAAGAAACTTGATATTTTGATTGAAATAACCTTGAATTACACTATTGAAATTGAGAGAATACTTGGAAAACTACACTGGAAGTTTAAAAAGCTAAGTAAAAATTAGAACGACATAAGCTAATTTTGCTAAAAACTACTTAAGACCTTTACTGCTACAATAACCCTTTTATAGTTGAAAATTAGGGTTCTTTGGACTCTTGTGAGCATATCCCAGCATTAATCTTGGCCATTGGATGAGAGAAATTTAATCTTGGCCGTTCTTCAATTTTGGCGCCAAAAAGAATAAGTGCAATTTGTACTGTGGGATTGCAACAGGGGGGGGGTGCATTAATTGCATATGGCTTGTTACGTATATATGGTGGGGTGAGTGGTTTGGGCGGTGGATATGGTGGGGTGATGAGGTGATGGTTGCAGGGCAAGTGGTGTGGGGGAGAGGGAATGGATGGTGAGGTTTGACCGGGTCAAACCCCGTATATATCAAACGGGGTGTTTTGTGGGCTTTATCTGAAATGGGCCACAGGGAGGTTGGATTGGATCAAGGGGAGTTATAAGGTGGAATGGGCTGTGTTGTGTTTGGGTTTGAATTTGTTTTGGGTTTATGAAATAAAAAGGTCCGTTTGGTTTATAAGTTATCACAAGGACCATTTGTGTAATTTGCTAAAATTTCAGGGACTTGTGTTGGCAAGTTTCCAAAGATGTATAAGGGACTATTCTTGCCATACTTGAATAACCAAAGGACCATAATTGCCTTTTCCAACTTTTGAACACCCAGGGACTAAATCTGCCAAACTTGAAACTTCAGGGACCATTCTTGTAATTTTCTCCAAACTTTTCACCCAAGTACCATTTTTTCCAAAGATGAATAGCACAAGGACCATATTTGATTTTTCCAAAGTTTTAAATCCCAGGGACCATTTTTGACAACTTTGCAAAGTACATAGACCAAACTTGACAACTTTTGAAACTTTTCACCAAAGGACTAATTATGATAACTTGTGATTTAAAAAGGACCTTTGGTGACTTTTCTTCCAAAATAAATGCTCAGGGACTAATTTTGACAAGTTTTGAAAGTTGAGGGACTGAAACTGCCAATTATGCAAACCTTGTTCGTTTTTCATCTGTTTTCAATCATTTTGCATCTGAAACATATAAAACACAATCCTGGGATATTTTCAGTATTTTGATGCATATTTGAGTATTTTTGGATGTTTTGGCAGTTCAGATACGACAAAAATGATGAGTATTTACACACTCATCAATCCCCCACACTAAAATATTGCTAGTACCTAGCAATCTTTTATGAAAACTTAGTGGATTTGATGTCTCTTTACCAAAATCCATTACTTCTGGAGTAGACAAATGTTTCAGTATGTGATACTTTGGTACACTGATAACCAAATGATTTTGAGCAAACCATCAGCTGTTAACGGATTTGATTTGTCTTTACCAAAAGCCGTTTGCTTCTGGACTAGCCAACTCTTCACGATTAAAGATATGGTGAGTTGAATCCTATACAATTTTTGGCAAATTGTCAGCCATCAACGAATTTGATTTGTCTTTACCAAGAGTCGTTTGCTCCTGGATTAGTTAGTCCTTATGTGATTTAGACATGGTGGACTGATAACCATTTGTTGTGCTTAGTGCAAAGCACTTCCACTATTTTTTTTTTGTTTTTGGCCAAAACGGGGGTATTATGGCACTTATAAGGTACAAAAATGTGATCAAATTCGCCAGAATTCCCCCCCCCCCCCCCACCACACTAGAATTGAATATTGCCCTCAATATTCAAAGTACAGGCTATTATGCCGATATTTTGAAAAGCTATGATTTGAAAATTTTTTAGATTTGGGCAAGTGTGGGAACAACATTTTTTTTGAAACTTATATACATGGTAACAACAGCATGGGTAACTCCCCCACACTAGTTTTTTAGAAAAAAGAGAAAGAAGTCAGAGATATGGGTGAAAACCCATGTTGTGCTAATTTTTGTTCACCAAGTCACTAGCTTGACTCAATCCCCGAATTCATTTGTCCATGGGGAAAGTTTGGAGATCCGGGACAACCATGGATGGTATGTCCTCTCCAAAATAGTGTTTCAGCCGATGACCATTCACTTTGAAGTTAGGACCGTCGGGTTGAGATAACTCAACAGTCCCATATGAAAATACTTTTGCAATAGTGAATGGTCCAGTCCATCGGGTTTTTAGTTTGCCTGAGAAGATCTTTAACCTTGAATTGAAAAGAAGGACTCGGTCACCGACGTTGAAAACGCGGTTTTTAATCTTTGAGTCATGGATCTTCTTTGTCTTTTCTTTGTAGATCAAAGAGTTCTCGTAGGCCTGATCACGAAGTTCCGTTAATTCATTGAGTTGAACTTTACGGTGATCACCCGCTTTCTGAAGGTCGTAGTTGGCATGTTTCAAGGCCCAATAGGCTTTGTGCTCAAGCTCAATCGGTAAATGACTTGCCTTCCCATATACAAGCTTGTAAGGAGTACACCAGATGGGTGTTTTGTAAGCTATACGGAAGGCCCTAAGTACATCATCTAGTTTATCCGACCAAGAGGCACAGTTTTCACCTACGGTCCTTTCCAGAATCCGTTTTATACCACGGTTAGAAACTTCCACTTGCCTACTAGTTTGTGGGTGATATGCGGTGGAAAGACGGTGAGTGACACCGTAATTAAGCATGACTTTTGCGAATTGATCATTGCAAAAGTGTGTACCGTGATCACTAATGATAGCACGGGGATTTCCAAAATGAGCAAAAAGGGATTTCAAAAATTTCACAACAACTCGGGCATCGTTGGTGGGTAAGGCTTTTGCCTCAACCCATTTTGACAAATAGTCAACAGCCACGAGTATGTACTTGTTTCCACGAGAAGATGGGAATGGCCCCATAAAATCAATGCCCCAGACATCAAAGATTTCACAAACTTGAATGGCATTTTGTGGCATTTCGTTCTTTTGTGAAATATTCCCGTGACGCTGACAAGCATCACAGGTTTTAACTAAGTCGTGAGCATCTTTATAGATTGTGGGCCAATATTTCACAAACTTGAATGGCATTTTGTGGCATTTCGTTCTTTTGTGAAATATTCCCTTGACGCTGACAAGCATCACAGGTTTTAACTAAGTCGTGAGCATCTTTATAGATTGTGGGCCAATAGAAACCGGAGTCAAACACCTTTTTAGCGGTGTAGTTTGGACTATGATGTCCCTCGGTGGGTCCAACATGGAAAGCCTTGAGAATATCATTGGCTTCCTGTCCGTAAACACATCGCCGGATGACTTGATCCGCACAGATTTTGAATAAGTAGGAGTCGTCCCAGAAGTAATGTTTAACATCTTTAAAGAATTTGTTTTTTTGTTGGGACAACCTCCCTTTCACAATGAAGTTACCCGCATGGTAGTTTACAAAGTCAGCAAACCATGGGGTAGTAGAGTCTCCATGAAAAGAAACCACATTGAGTGTCTCGAGAGGAAATGTTTCATTTATTTCATGTTTCTCGGACACATCCTGGTGAGGGTTTTCAAATCGGGAGAGATGATCAGCAGCCAGGTTCTCGGCTCCTTTTTTATCACGTATTATGATATCAAATTCTTGCAAGAAGAGAACCCAACGGAGTAATCTCGGCTTTGCATCTTGTTTTGCAAAGAGGTACTTCAAAGCCGAGTGATCCGTATACACTATGCATTTGGTCAATATCAAATACGGCCGAAACTTTTCAAAGGCATACACCACTGCTAATAGTTCTTTTTCAGTGGTGGTGTAATGACTCTAAGCCTCGGTCATTGTTTTGCTTGCATAGTGTATAGGCTGAAAGTATTTTGCTTTTCGTTGCCCCAAGAACGCAACTATGGCAAAATCACTTGCATCGCACATAAGCTCAAAAGGTAGGTCCCAGTAAGGGGCAACTAAGATGGGTGCTTCTGTGAGCTTTTTCTTCAAAGTTTCAAAGGCTTCGATGCACTCAGGTGAGAAGATAAAAGGAGCATCCTTCTCGATGAGATGGGTCATAGGCCGGGCGATTTTGGAGAAATCTTGAATAAATCTACGATAAAAACCGCCGTAACCCAAAAAACTCCTAATACCTTTGACGGTAGTGGGATGAGGTAATTTAGCGATGACATCAATTTTGGCTTTGTCAACCTCAATCCCGTTTTTTGAAATTTTATGGCCGAGGACAATGCCCTCTTTAACTATAAAATGGCTTTTCTCCCAGTTGAGACACAAGTTTGTGTCTTCACAACGTTTTAGCATATTTTCCAAGTGGGAGAGACAAGATTGGAATGAATCCCCAATAACCGAGAAGTCATCCATAAACACCTCCATGGTTTTCCCGATCATGTCAGAAAATATGGACATCATGCACCTTTGGAATGTGCCAGGAGTGTTGCATAAGCCGAATGGCATACGACGGTAGGCAAAGGTTCCATAAGGGCATGTGAAAGTAGTTTTCTCTTGATCCTGTGGATCAATCGGGATCTGAAAATAACCCGAGAAATCATCGAGGAAATAGTAGTATTCATTCCCCGCAAATCTTTCGAGCATTTGGTCCATGAAGGGTAGAGGGAAATGGTCTTTACGGGTGGCTTCGTTCAATTTTCTATAATCTATGCACACACGCAAACCCGTAACCAATCGAGTTGGAATCAACTCGTTTTCCTCATTTGTGACAACAGTTATGCCACCCTTCTTAGGAACACAATGAATGGGACTCACCCAAGGACTATCAGAGATAGGGTAAATTAATCCAGCCTCAAGAAGTTTGAGAACATCTTGTTTGATAACTTCGTGGATTTTAGGATTGACCCTTCTTTGATGTTGAACTGCGGGTTTAAAGTCATCCTCAATCAAGATTTTGTGTGTACAAAAGTCCGGGTTAATACCCTTAATGTCGGAGAGTTTCCAAGCAATTGCTTACTTGTGTGACTTTAGAACCTTTATGAGCGCAGTTTTCTCCTCATCATTCAAGTCTTTAGCAATAATGACGGGTAATTTATCATCACCCTCCAAAAATGCATACTCGAGATGAGGAGGTAAGTCCTTAAGTTCGACCTCGGGAAATTCATCAGATTTTTCAATAGATTTTATTTCCGCTTTATGAAGTTCTTTTGGAGAAGGAGAGGGTGAAGGATTGTCATTTAACAATCTTTCAAGCAGAAGAATATCCCCCTCGGGATGAAGATAGTTTTCATCAACTTCATTTGAAATCGAACTATCCTGAGCAAGAAAAACCTCAACCTCTTCCAAAAGGAAGTCACTTCCCTCAAACGGAGTGAGAGAAGGGGAAGAGTCGGATATAATAGGCTCAGAAGAAAGAGTGGTACTGCCACTTGGAGAGAAACCGAGAACCTCTTGAGAGTACTCCTCTGAAGCAACATTGATGATGTCAATTCGGTTAACCGATTCAGAGTCATAGTTGGAGGAGTATCTCGAAGTTTGATCAAGGTTGAATGTGATGGCTTCATTACCAACACGTAAAGTGATTTCTTCTTCGAAAACATCGATTAGAGCATGACCCGTTCTTAGGAATCCCCTACCGAGAATGAGAGGAACCCTTGGGTCAGCATCAAAATCAACAATCACGAAATCTGCAGGGAAATAGAACTTTCCTACTTTCACGAATATATCCTTGGCAATGCCGAGGGGACGAGATATAGTACGATCTGCAAGCTCGAGATTCATGCAGGTAGGAGTGAGCTCCGGAAGAGAGAGTTTCTTCCAGACTGAGTGAGGCATTAGGTTGATGCTTGCACCAAGATTGGCCAAGGCAAAGCATTCAACCATCCCTGGGAAAATGCAAGGAATGAGAAATTTCTCGGGATCTCCAAGCTTCTCGGGAAGCTTTTTCAAGAGAACTACTGAGCAGTGTTCGTTCAGTGGAGTTTTAGCCATCTCACAAAGTTTTTCCTTGTTACTTAACAAACTCTTGATTGTTGATGCAAATTTGGGCATCAGAAGAAGAGCATCCACGAAGCTGATATAAAAATGTAATTCTTGAAAATTTTGGTGAATTTTTCCATTTGATGATTTGCTTTTTCGCGGAGCTTTTGATCATTCAATCGTGAAGGATATGGAATCGAAGGCTTGGGATTGTTTTTGGGAATTTCATCAGGAATTTCCTGAGTTTCAAACACAACTTTCGACTTGGGGGTCGGTACTGGGACAACTTGAGGGTGGACGTTGTCGGTACCTCCGTTATTAGTAGGAAGTATCGTGTCCGTAGTAACCTCAGGTTCACGTTCCGCTACCTTGGTAAGAAGAGAAGAAGAGGTAGAAGGAATCGTGGGACCATTGTATGAAACTCCACTTCGGGTAGTGATCGCCTTCACATCGCCCCTTGGGTTAGCGATCGTGTTGCTCGGTAGTGTACCTGAGCCCGAGGGTCGATCATTTAAAGACTTCTGAAGTTCAGAGATCTTGCTGACCAGTAACCGATTTGTTTCCTCTTGTGCTTTCATGAATTGTTTTAACACTTCATCGGAGGAAGACTGGGTTTGAACAACATTTTGATTTTGGTTAGGAAAATTTTGAACACGGTTGTTTTGAAAATTTCCTTGGTTTTGGTTGTTGTTACCCTGAAAATTGTTTCTCTGATTGAAATTACTCTGATTGTAATTCCCTTGAACTTGATTTCTTTGAAAATTTCCTTGAAACCCTTGGTTTTGATTGCCATTTTGAAAATTGTTTTGACTAAACTGACCTTGATTTTGGTTATGATTTTGGTTATGATTTTGGAAATTCGGGTTTTGACCTTGGTTAAAATCTCCTCGATTCTGATTTTGATTCGGGTTACGGTTTTGATTTTGATTAAAACCGGGTGGCCCGAGAAAATTATTGGAACGATAGCTTAAGAGATTACGGTCCCCTTGTGGTTGGTAAGAGTTACCCCCATATTGTAGGAACCTTGAGCAGCATAAACGTTCTCTTGAGGGTAACCAGCAATGGCTAGACACTCAGAATACAGGTGTGGGTCTCCACAAGTTTCATAACTTCGGGCAACGGCTTTCACTTGTTGATTTTGGAGGGTTTAGTTCATCCTCAACATAGCCGTAGCGAAATCGTCCATCTTTTTTGTGAGAACCGCAATGTCAGGAGATGACGGAGTGACAGATTTACATGACTCATCCCTCTCCGCAGAGGAATCCCAAAAGTTATGGTGGGCAGTCATGTTTTCAATTAGATCATAGCACTCTTCGGGACTTCTTTTCATAAAGGTCCCACCAGCAGCAGCATTGAGAATATCTCGGTGCCTCAATGTTAGACCATTATAAAAGGTGTCTATTATTGTGACTTGTAAGTTGTAACATGTTGTGGTTAGGCCATCGGTCAATTGCGAGCTTATAGCGTTCCCAAGCCTCAAACAAAGACTCATCAGGACGCTGACGGAAGTTGCTGATATCATTACGTAACTTGGTAACCATGGAAGGTGGAAAATATTTGGCTAAAAACTTGGTTACCATTTCATCAAAGTTATGAATCGAATTCTTGGGGAGTCGGTCAAACCAAGCAGTGGCATGATGGGTAAGAGAATAGGGGAAGAGATATAGACGAAGGGCATCATCGGAGACACCGTTCTGTTTCATGCTTTGGGTGACGGTAAGGTATTTGTCAAGATGCTTGTTGGCATTGTCACCAGGTAAACCGTGAAATTGGCATGAATTCTGGACTTGCTGGATCATGTGATGTTTGAGTCCAAAATCCGTAGCCGTGATGTTGAGAGGGGCAATAGGTCCACCTCTCCCTTGCATGGTTGGCTGACACAGCTCCTCCATTGTTCGGAGATCGGGAACTGCCTCATCCTTGGGAGGGTCAGGTGGTGGTCCGTCGTCCATTTCTGTTTTGGGTTCTTCAATAACAGTACGTAACTCGGGTACATTTTTCTGACTTTTACGCTTTGTTTGTAAACGAGTGCGCATGCACTTGATGAGGCGAAAAATGATCCGTTTTTAGGGGGTCATTTAAGCCCGAATCCGAATTTATTTGATCAAATATCGCCCTAAATCGTTCCTTTTGTGATTTTAGGTACTTTGGGAGAGAAATCTGGAAAAGGAAGCAATTCGGACGTTTTTGGAGCATAAAAGTGAAGAAAACGCCAAAGTCTTAATTTTCCATGCTGGGAACAGTAGGTGACGGCGTCAAGAGCAATCCTCTGACGGCGTCAAGAGCAGAAGTCCATGACGACCCAGAACAGATTTGACGGCGTCACGAAATAAGGGCGTCAAGAGTATTAAGTCATGACGGCCTGGAAATGATTTGGTCTTGACGGCGTCAAATGTAGATCAAGGCAGTCCGAGAAGAGTTTTGGCGGCGAGGTGACGGCGTCACAAAATTTGTCTTGACGCCGTCAAACCCATTTTTCTATATATAGTTTTCTAATTTTCACACATAAAAGAGAGAAGTTTTGGAGAAACCCTAAGTACGATTTTGGTGCAACTTTTACAGGTTTTTCAAGGGTTCCAAACCCTTGATACCTTGCATTGTAATTGAGATAAGTGTTCCTTTAATTCAATCAATATGTCTATGTGTTGGTTGTCTATATCTTGTTCTTGTCTCAATTCCATTATGCTAGGCTAGATCTATCTTGTGTTTGCTTAGATCTAATGAAACCTAGATGTTAATTATGTGTTGATTACTTGTTTATTCTTGTTTTGGATGAATGATTTATATGTTAGGCTTAAGAAAACTGGCAGATCTCCACTTGGTAACATGCTTGAACGTCTTAAGAAACATGAACCGAGGCGCACTAGGTCTTTATTGGTTGTATTTAATGCATGAGCCACTGTTTACAATCCCTATAGTTGTGTTGGGCATGGTGTAGGAGGAGATAAGAGCTCATAGAATTGGGGAGTTATGTGTGCCACCCCATGAATGGTATTAAGGAATACGATCCGTCATCCATGCAATTATAACAAGTAATTAACGTGTAAAAGATGTCTAGGGAGTAATGAAATCTAAGTAAACACATTTTCTCCAATTACTGCTCACAACTTTAGTATAACTTAGCTTATTTTCATTTTTAGTTGTTGATCCCAGTTGAGCTAATACGATCTTATATAGAAGTTAACTTAAACAAATACTTAAGCTTAAACGCGGAATATAAAAGCTTAACTTAAGAAGATTAAGAATTCTCTTTCAACACTTCAATATTATTAATACGAGCACTCAATAATGCTAGGGTTTTACAACCTTGAAGTGAATAATAATACGTACATAATCTAACCCTAGGATCCTCCTTTTATAGGACAAGGAGTCCTACTAGGTTTACAATACCTTTCTCTACAAGATAAGAATAATCTAAATAGATAAACTATACAAAGAATCTATTCCATAATTATCCTATCGTATACAATGTTAATCCATTCAGCAGTAGTTTCACCAAGCAGCAGATAGTCTTTAGCAGCAGAGTCATTAACATCAATAGTAGTTTCATTGTAGCAGCAGTATTACTCAGCAGCAGAGTCTCATAGCAGCAGTGTCACTTGGTCAAACCCAACAATCCTCCCCTAAACTTAATATTTATTTCTAAATATTCAAGTTTCTTCAAAGCTCAATTAATTACTTGGAGGATGCTTCCAAACACTTCAACTCTTGAAAATTCAGTTGATCAAATATCTTCTTATACTTTGACAGCAAATTGAATGCTTGATCATCAGAATCATAATCTTTCTGCAGCTTAAGTGTTTTGTCACCATTAACCATCTGATTTACAATATTCCAGTATTTTACCACTGGATACTCTACTTCAGCTAGCATATACAAAGTAATAGGTCCAATTTCTAGCACATGAACTCCAGAATCTTGAAAGAGTCTCCATTTTCTTACTTTGTATTCTACTATCTCTGTCCATTCAGAATCATCCATTGAAGGTTCAAACATAAGTTTAAGAGCTCTCCACATAACATTATCAGAAGAAGTTAAGATATGATCAATTTGATCTACCTCATACTTTTTACCATCAAATTTCTTAGCTCCAAACTTTGCCTTGTATAACTTCCACAAGTCTTCAACATCCTCTCTATCAAAGTAGTGTAACATCTGTTGAAATCTAAGAAATCTATGAGTCTTACCATCAGATCTCTGGACATCATGAAATGCTCCAATGTTAGTATCATACCCTGTAGTTACTTTGATAATAGGATACTTGATTCCTAATGGTTTAGCATCAACCACTTCAGGATCTTCCATCTTTCCAACCACAGTATAACTCTTCAATTGTTCTTTTTGATGCTCAGAAGGAATGTGATCAAGACCATATTTAAACTCATCTCCTTCAGGCATAGAACTACTTCCTTCTCCAATCTTTCTCTTCTTCTTTGCAACTGACTTATGAATAACACCTTTTCTTTTATCACCCTGCACAGAAGAAGTAATCTTTGCTGCATCACTTTCAATCTTTTCAACAACATTAGCTTCTTGTATCTGCTCTGCTTCAACTATCTTTTCAGGCACCAACTTCTTGTTCATCTGAGCAATATGTTCCAAGTCCTCAGCACATCCCATAGTATAAAAAGTATCTGTTCTTTTCTTTGTTTGTTGATACAAATCAAAAACTTCTTTGTCAGAATAAGCTTTCAACTGCACCAATGTCCATCCACCTATATTCTTTAGATACCTTTCATATTCTTTCCTTTGCTGTTTAACTGTTGGACCTTTGAATACTTTAACTTTTCTTCTAGCAGCAGCATTCTCTTTTCTCTTATTAGAAGCAAAATTACTATACCAAGATTGCACATTAAAATTTGGAACTTCATTTTCTTCAATCTTGATCAGCTTGTTTAATTCAATATCAGCAGCAATTCTGATCTTTTCATCATCCCATTCATCATACATTCTTAAACCTTCAGCCTCTTTCTCAGCCAGCTTTTGATCTTCCAAGTTAATCAACTCTTGTGCTTTAATAGCAGCAGCTTCATCATGTTCAACTTGCAATGGCTTAGGCCAAGAATCAAAAGGTACATCAGTAAAATCAATCCCTTTATACATCCACCTCTGAACATCAACTTGCTTGCCTTTACCCTTATCTGTAGAAGATGATGTGATTGTCTTCTTTTGAGTAGCAGCAGGTTCTCTTATTGTTATTCCTTTTTGAGGTTTTCTTGTTGCTGATGTAATGTTAGTTGTTGTGATAGGTTGTGATGATGATTGAGTTGGTAACTGAGGTGTATGTGAGTCAGCAGTAGTCTTCTTACTTAGCAAAACCATTGCCTCTGCAGCAGCATTATCCATAGATCCAGCAGCAGAGTCTTGTACTTCAGCAGTATTCACTATTCCACTAGCAGCAGAACCATCAAAAGTCTTAGCAGCAGAATTATGAATAGCAGTAGAATCAGCAATAGCAGCATTTTCCACTGAATCTTCCAAAGTCTTTAACACATTACCCATCAACCCTGTTGCCTTCACTAGTTGCTCAGACTCCAAAGTTTTAAGAGTATCTACCACCTTTTCTTGTACAGCAACCATCTTTTCCATAACAACTTCATTCCCAGACTTATCAGCAACTACAAAGTCTTCATCATTCTGAGGACTATCCACATCCATTTCATCAATCACTGGAACCTCCCCTGAAACTATTCCAGCATCCATATCTTGAACATTATCAACTTTTTCAAGATTTACCTCCCCTGAATCCATGACAATCTCTTTCCTCCCCTGTTTGGAAGCATCCTCTTCCAAATGAGTAGATGGTTCAGAAGAACTTACAACCTGAGTAGTCCCCACTTTCTTCATTCTTTTCAAGGAGGTTGAAGATCTTGATTTCTTGAAGCTCTTAATCTGTTTTCTCATTTTGATGATAACCTTGGCTTGACCAGCAACAACATCAGATAGATTAAGAACCTTCTCTTCCAAAGATTTACATGTCAACCCCAAAGTGGTACAAGTAGCCGTCTATTCTTTTATAAGTTGCATTGTAGTCTCATCACTTCGACCTGTATTACCTGGTCCGAGAGGTGAATCACTGACATTGTCATCATGTACAGGTGGATCCGTCAATTCATGAGTCAGTGGCCTGTCCTCATCACTTCGACCTGTGTGACCTGGTCCGAGAGGTGAATCTTGGGATAAAAACTCAGTATCAAACCTAGTTTGATCATCTGAGCCCCCTATGTTTTCCATTTGGCTAGGGTTACCATCCGGAAAATCAGACTCATAAGAATCTTTTTCTCTAGATGTTGCCTTGGTTTGGGTCTTAATGATGTTATCACTGTCCTGCTCTGCTGCTAAGCTAGAAGCAGTAGTGACAGCCCTTGCCAACATGTCCTCTCCATCACCTAGGACAGCCTCATCTGGTACAGCCATACTAACACTATCCTGAGGTAGATTAGTGTCCTTTTTGGTTTTCCTACGTGTATATTGTTTTGTAGGTTGTGTAACAGATGTAGTAACATTGGGTGTGTGATGGGAATCAGTGGGATTTCCTGATCCTTCACCCTGGTTGTTGTGCACAATTTGTTCCATAAAAGAAGTAAGATTTGTATGTGCACCAGAAAAACCTTTGCCATGTTTATTCAAAAAGGTAAAAGTCCTTGAAGCCAATTTTGGAGCATCATATTCAGAAACATGGGTTCTTGTTTTGGAAATTTGTTTTTCAATAAAGATTTGAAGAAATCTTGGATATAGCAAATAAGAACCATCTTTAACACCTTTAAACAACCCAGCCAATATCATTTTTGAAAAATTAAATGGTTGACCTTTGCACAGACATATCATTGCAGAAGCAATGGTAGTACTGAACTCATGCCACCCAGATGTTTTAGGACTCAAACAATGAAGGAATAGATGTATCAAAAACTTGTATTGAGGACAGAGGAGAGCTTTTTGAAATTTTAAATTTGTATGTTTCCCCTCATATCCCAATTCTTTTAAACCAGCAAAAATAGCATCATTGTCAAGGCAAGTGGTCTCTGTCTCATCATCTAAGAGAAGAAATTCCCTTATGGATGATTCAGTTACACGAACCTTTTGCCCATCAACAAAAGCACTGACATGTTTTTCCCCATTCATAGTTTTGATTTTGGCAGTAAACCAAAACTGTTTGATGTAAGAAACATATATAGTAGGGTTCACAGTGAGTGCATACCTAAGAGAAGTAGCATTCAAAAACTTTACCATGTCTGTGAAACCTTCAGGAACTAACTCTTCATTCAAAACGACCACACTGTTGTGTTGCTCAACCCAGGTACGTGTTAGCTCCATGAATTAGGTTTAGTGAATTTGGGGATTTATGATTATTGGAATGATTAGGTGTAAGGGTTTGTGATAACTTCAATTTAGAACATATGAAAACCAATTATGAAGGTCAATTAGGTTTTAAACTGATGGATGAAAGTTACACATAACACCCTCTTACTTTCGACCATAGCAGCAGAACCATGTCATTCACAACTAGCAGCAGAGTGATAGAACTAGCAGCAGAGTGAACTGGAGCCAGCAGCAGAGTTGACTATCGACCTTGGTCAACAATACATAACAATTAATGCACATATCACTCCGTAATCCCTATAAAACCGGCGAGATCTTTTCCCCAAATTATGCAATCAAACCCTAATCTCGTTCAAAAACGCCACAATCACAATCAATACTATCCATCTTTACAATCAATTCACCAAACAATGAAATCAACACCCGAAATTATCAATATCTCATCCGATTCATCATCCGAAGATGAGAGCCCATTTGAAACCTATGTACCGCCATTCCGTCCTCCTCATGGTGGTTGTAGAACCAAAGAGCAAGCAAAGAAGAGAAAACATGATCTTCCGGTGTTCAAAGATCTCCTCAATTTGAATCAAACCCCTAGCACTTCCAGGGGTAAAGCTGTGATGACCCCACAATCTCCATCATCTTCAGAGTCTTCAGAAGATACAGCTTGGATCCCTGTTAGGCAACCATCCCCAAAAGAGCTTGTATCCCCTTTCATCTACACATCATCAGATGAAGATGAGGAAGAACCACCAACCAATCCACCTGCCACTCCTGAGAGGCCACAATCTTCAAGGCCAAGGCCACAATCATCAAGGTCGAGGCCACAACCATCACCTGGTCTTTCTCTTGGACCATCAAGACAAAACCCTCCTCTCCCAAAGGATAGAGAGGTTGTGCTTGGGCTTCCATGCCCTAGGAAGATGTAGGTTTAGGTGTTAGGTTATGATTTCAGCTTTTGTATTTTGTCTTTTGATGTTTGATCTTAGTACTTTTCTGGAATGAATGAATGATAAGATCGTTCTTGTTTAATTGCTTGCAAATCACCATTCATATATCTGCAAAATGTTAGACCAAACACCACAAAGCAAACAACCAACATATGTACTAGCAGTAGAGTTAGAAAATCAATGAGCAGCATAGTACATTATATCTCAAACATATACATATTAACAAGCAGCAGAATAACAAGCAGCACATGCATTACAAACTTTAACAAAAACAAAGAGATAAGTTTTTCAAAGATTAATCATACCAATGTTTGCAATTAAAAATTGAAACCTCCCCACATCAAACTGTTTAGTGAGAAGATCAGCAACATTGTTATCAGTATGAATTTTAACAATTTGAATCAACTTCTTTTCATAGCAATCCCTTATAAAGTGATGCCTTATCTCTATATGTTTTGTTTTAGAATGAAACACAGGATTTTTAATTATGCAAAGTGTGCTGTTGTTATCAATATGGATTTTAGTATTCATGAAATTGTACCCATAATCCAATAATTGATTCTGCATCCATAAGACCTGTCCACAACAACTTGAAGCAGCCACATACTCAGCTTCTGTTGTTGAATTAGCCACCACAGTTTGCTTCTTGCATTGCCATGACACCAACCTGCTTCCAAGAAATTGGCAACCCCCTGTTGTAGACTTTCTATCCAAAGAAGCTCCAGCATAATCACTATCTGAGTAGGATACCAAATCAAATGGTGAATCCTTAGGATACCAAAGGCCCAATTTTGGTTGATACCTCAGATATCTAAAAATTCTTTTCACTGCATTGAGATGTGATTCCTTGGGACACACTTGAAATCTTGCACAGGCACATACTGCAAACATAATATCAGGCCTTGATGCAGTAAGATACATCAATGATCCAATCATAGACCTGTACAAATGTATATCCACTTCCTTTCCATGTTCATCCTTCAGCAATGGCTTATCTTTTTCCATGGTAGTCTTGGCAGGCTTAGCATCTTCAAATCCAAACTTCTTCAAAATATCATTGACATACTTATCCTGACTGATAAAGATGCCATTTTCTTTCTGTGTAACTTGCAGACCTAAGAAGAAGGTGAGTTCTCCCATTGAACTCATAGCAAACTTGTCCTTCATAAGCTTCTCAAAACTAACACACATAGCTTTGTTTGTAGACCCAAAGATGATGTCATCAACATAAATTTGAACCAGCAAAATATCACCTTTTTGTCTTTTGAGAAACAAGGTTTTATCAATCTTACCCCTGCTGAACCCAGACTCTAGCAAGTAGGTTGACAAGGTGTCATACCAAGCTTTAGGAGCTTGATGTAGACCATACATTGCTTTATTAACCTTGTAGACTTTGTCAGGATGATCAGGGTCTTCAAAGCCTGGTGGTTGAGACACATAAACTTCCTCAGTAATGGTCCCATACAGAAAAGCACTTTTCACATCCATTTGATACACTACAAAGTCTTTGTATGAAGCATAAGCCAAGAATATTCTAATAGCCTCTATTCTTGCCACTGGTGCAAATACTTCATCATAATCAAGCCCTTCTTGTTGTGTGTATCCCTGTGCTACTAACCTTGCCTTATTTCTTATGACAATTCCTCTCTCATCTCTTTTGCATCTGAAAACCCATTTTGTGCCAATCACTCTTTTACCATTTGGCAGTTCAACCAAAGTCCACACTTCTTGCAGCTTGAATTGTAAAAGCTCATCTTGCATTGCTTCTACCCAACTTGCTTCTTGTAAGGCTTTGTAAGTGTTTTTGGGTTCAATTTGAGAAAGAAAACATGCAAACAGGCAATTTTGAAGATCTTTATGACTATTTCTTTGATGCAGAGATCTGGCAAAGAAACTTTGATGTTGAAGATCTTTCAAGGCTTTAGTCATTTGCCTAGTTTGAATAGATGATTGTGGATCACTTAAGATTTGATCTTTTGGATGATCCTTGTGTATTCTTGTGGTAGTTGTAGGACTAATAGGAATATTGAGTTCCAAATTAGTAAAATCTGCAGCAGCTCCAAATAACTGACCATCAAGTACATCATCATCTGTGTCATAATAAATATTCTCAAGAGGAGGCATATTAGGATCATCAGGATAGATAGATTCAGCAATGGGTCTACCCTGAGAGTCCAAATTAGGAAACATAGAAGTAGCAGTAGAGTTAGTAGGCTTGGAAGCAGAATGTAGTGGAGCAGTAGTTGTAACTTTTGGCCTAGCAGTAGAGTCTTCTGAGTCAGCAATAGAGTCTTCTGGCTGTTTAGGAGAGACATCAACAACTACTTTGGGAAATTCAGGAGTTTCTTTTTCTGCTTCATTAGGTATGACTATACCTTCTTCAGTTTCCTTAGGTTTTTCATGAGAAGCAACATCATCTTGAGAGCTTTGTTCCTTCTGAAAGGGTACAAAGGTTGGACCAATCTTCAATTTCTCAATCACAACAAACTCTTCCTGTGGTTTATCAACATTGGCAATGACAGGAACATAGTTCATTGTTTTGGCAAGAATATCAACATCAAACAGCCATTCTGGTCCTTTCCCTGCAGAATTGTATGTGTTTTCACTAAACTTGATATGCAGATTCTCCTCCACATGTTTGGTTCTCTTATTATAAACCCTGAAGGCTTTACTATTTACAGAGTAACCAACCAAATTACCTTCATCAGCTTTTTCATCAAACTTGCCTAGCTGATCCTTTGTATTTAAAATGGTAACAGGACATCCAAATGGTTTGAGAAAATCAATCATTGGCTTCTTTCCATGAAATAGCTCATATGGAGTCTTGTTATGAGGCTTGACTACCTTACTTCTGTTCTGCACAAAGCATGCAGTGTTCACAGCTTCAGCCCAAAAAGGTACAGGTAGTTTTGAATCAGATAACATAGTTCTTGCAGCCTCAATAAGTGTCCTGTTTCTTCTTTCAGCTACACCATTCTGTTGTGGAGTTCTTGCTACACTGTACTGTCTAAGTATTCCTTTTCCCACACAGAATTGATTCATCTCACTATTCTTGAACTCAGTACCAGTGTCACATCTGATGATCTTCACCTTGTGATTGTGCAGATTTTCAACTCTTGTTATGAAAGCTTTGAGTATTCCTGGAGTTTCATCTTTGGTGGCTAGAAAGAACACCCAAGTAAACCTGCTAAAGTCATCAGTGACAACAAGACAATATGACTTCTTATTCAAACTTTTTACAAATACAGGCCCAAATAGATCCATGTGTAGCAAGTGTAATGGCTCAGTATTTGTGTTTACTGTCTTGGACTTGAAAGAAACTCTGTGTTGTTTACCCTTTTGACATGCAACACAAGTTTCACTGTTCTCAAAAGTCTTTGTAGGCATGCCTCTCACAAGATTGCCTTTCACCAATTTGTTCATAGTCTTGTAGTTCAGATGTCCCAGTCTTCTATGCCATAATTTGGACTCATCAATAGTTGCCTTTGCAATTAGACAAGTCAAAGCCCTCTTAGGAATAATATTCTTAATATGGTCACTGTATATATTTTCCTTTCTAGGGACCTTCAGTAACACAGATTTGTCATCTGGTAATTGAAAATCAGGAGAAAGAATCATACACTCAGTGTCTGTAAAAAGAACAAAATTCTTTTTGTCACACATTTGTGAGACACTAAAAAGGTTAAACTTAAGTCCTTTCACAAGAAACACCCTCTCAAAGTCCAAATTACCAGTCCTTAGAGTTCCAATACCAACAATCTTTCCACCTTTTGGATCATTCCCAAAAGCTACATAACCACCATCAAAAACCTCAAGATCTTCAAGTTGAGATTCATCCCCAGTCATGTGTCCAGAGCATCCACTGTCAACAATAACCATATCCTTAAGCTCATCCAGTAGATTGACCTGCACATGAAAAATAGAGAAATCAGTTTCTCTTGATGACCCAAGCCATTACTGACTTGGATCTGCCCTGTGCATCAGTATAATCAAATTTCTTCAAATCACTTGATGCACTACTATTCTTGGAAACAGAGTTTGAAACATTTGTTTTTGGTTTCCAAGACCAGCAAGTTGAGGCCTTAACAGCATAAAAGTGATTACCAACAACTGTATTTGGAAGATGTTTTGGCTCAGAAGTAGAAAGTTTTGTACTAGCAGTAGTTTGCTTGCTAGCAGCAGAGTACATACTAGCAGCAGAATGCTTACTAGCAGTAGAGCCACTAGTAAAACTAGTTGTTGATTTGAAAACACCATTTGGTTTAGCACATAAATAGATCTAGTAGCACCAGATCTCAACAAAACAGCTCTAGGAACCATGTTTCTATTTGGATGTAGGTGAGTTTGTTTTGTGACATATTTGTGATTCACCCTTGAATATTGATTCCAAACAGGTCTTTGGTGTTCAGGACATCTACCAATCAAGTGGTCAAAGCTACCACACTTATAACAAGCCTTCTTTTGTAATTCAAACTGGTTACCTAATCTCTGTGAAACTAGGTTGTTGAAGTTTCTTTGGTTACCTCTAGGCTTATTATTAAAACTTCTCAATTTTTCTCTAGGCACCTCATTGTACTCTACCATTCTCCTAGCAAGCTTATTTCCTAACACAGGCTTGACAAACTTAATCTGTTCTACCTTAGGTTTAACCTGAGTAGGAATCTCTTCCTTTTTAACTGTAAGGTTTGGTTGAACCTGTTCTTCTTCACTATCACTATCACTGTACCAATCTTCAATAATTGGAGCCTCAGAAAACTTTTTAGCCTCAACCTTAGGTGTTTCAATGACACTTGTACTACATTCACCTACAGGTTTTCCAATTTCTAGCTCACTAATGAATGATAACTCTTTTCCTGGTGGAGCATAGGCACTTTTGGCTGGAGGAGCCACTTCATTATACCCAATTCCACTACCTCTTCTCATCAAGGTACTCTCTATAGACTTATGAACCAAATCAGAAGCAAACTGTTGTTTTTGTACTCTAACTACATGTTTGTCTTTTTCAGCAAGAGCAGCTTCTTTTTCTTTTTCAGCTTCTTCTAACTTATTTTTAAGAACTTCTACTTCACTGTTTTTCTTAAAAATTTCTATATCTCTGAGATTAAGTTGATCTACATATTCTTTTTCACATTCTTTGAGATATTCTAACCTTCTCTCAACATTTTGAATACCTACTTTGTAACCTAAGTTATCAAGTTTTAGGTGTTCAACTTCTCTATTTAGACTCTCATTCCTAGCCTTAAGTACTTCAATAGTGTCAGAACAAGATTTAAAAGAACAACCAGATGATTCAGAGTCATTAGATACCTCAGAGTCAGAGCCTGATGATGAACCATATGCCATAAGTGCAAAGTTATGCACTTTGGGTTGAACAGCAGCAACCAAAGAGAAATTTGGTTCTTCTTCAGCCATATCACTCCAGTCATATTCTCCCAGCCCATCACAAGCTACCATTGCAGACTTTGATTCTTCTGTCTTCTTTGGAACTTCAGCATTCTTCTTTGGAGATCTACACTCTCTAGCAAAGTGTCCCTTCCTGTTGCAATTGTAGCATTCAATCTTGGATTTGTCAAACCCTGGACTCTCCTTAGCCTTGTATTTGACTTCTCTTCCAGTCTTTTTCCAGAACTTTCTTGCTCTTAAAGTCAACATAGCCATTTGCCATTTGAGATCAATTTCTTCAAGATCATCTGGATCAATATGATCCAAATCTTGATTTATGACATGTGATCTTATGGTAGTAGTAAGCTCAGCCAAGAATGCACATAAAGCAACATCACTGGTAGAAATCTTGTCATTTGAACTAGCAGCAGATACATCAGCAGTAGATACACCATAAGCAGTAGAGTGAGTTTCTTGTGTCTCTTTGGATTTTGAAGACACAAAAGCAAGATTTTGTGTACTAGAAGATGAAGTAGAAGAAGTAGCCAATTCAGATTCATACACCCTTAAATTGTTGTAGAGGCTCTCCAACTTCATTGTTTCAAAGTCAGGCTTATTCCTCCACACCACTGTATGCATACTCCATTCAGGTGCAAGACTTCTTAGGAACTTGAGATTCACATCTTCCTGTGGAACAACATAACCAACAAACTTTAGATGACTAACAAGTTGATTTAGCCTGTTGTATGTGCCAATTATCTTTTCTCCAGATTCAGAAGTAAAGTTTTCAAACTGATGCTTCAACATATTCTTCCTGGACTTCTTTGTAGCATCATTCCCTCCAAACCTGAATTCTACTGCATCCATCAATGCTTTTCCTGTTTCACAATCATCAAAGTCCATTTGAAATTCATTAGGTATTTCCCATTAAGAGAATACTATGAGCCTTGATTTCCAGCTTCCTTGTTGCATTAGCTTCAGCAGACTTAATAGGTATCTCCTTGCCATCAGCACTCTTTTCTGGTTCAGAATCACAATTAACAATCACATTCCACATGTTGAAGTCGATCATGCGAATGTATTGTCTGATCCTCCTCTTCCATAGCTCATACTCAGAAGGATTGAGCGTGGGAACCCTTGAAGCAGTCACCATATGAGTTTCATCACCCATCTTATGCAAACGATTTGGAACAACAAACTTTAAAGAAACAAAATCTTCTTGATTATAACTTCTAGATCACAAGCTCTGATACCACTTGTTGATCCCAGTTGAGCTAATACGATCTTATATAGAAGTTAACTTAAACAAATACTTAAGCTTAAATGCGGAATATAAAAGCTTAACTTAAGAAGATTAAGAATTCTCTTTCAACACTTCAATATTATTAATACGAGCACTCAATAATGCTAGGGTTTTACAACCTTGAAGTGAATAATAATACGTACATAATCTAACCCTAGGATCCTCCTTTTATAGGACAAGGAGTCCTACTAGGTTTACAATACCTTTCTCTACAAGATAAGAATAATCTAAATAGATAAACTATACAAAGAATCTATTCCATAATTATCCTATCGTATACAATGTTAATCCATTCAGCAGTAGTTTCACCAAGCAGCAGATAGTCTTTAGCAGCAGAGTCATTAACATCAACAGTAGTTTCATTGTAGCAGCAGTATTACTCAGCAGCAGAGTCTCATAGCAGCAGTGTCACTTGGTCAAACCCAACATTAGTATTTTATTTTGATTGCATCTTAGTATTGGGTTAGTTGATTAGCAACTAATTCTGCCCAACTCCTTCAAACCCGAGATATTTACTTGCTTTCTAAAAAATATAAAAATACAAAAATAATCATCTCTCACCTTTAGAACTAGTATTTAGGCTTTCTAATCCTAGCGACACTATTCCTAAGTTGAACGATCAATCCCCCGGTACTTGTCACTATACTATACTACAACGATCAGGTACACTGCCTGGTGGGGGTTGTAAGCTTCTCGAGATCCCTCGAGAGGTAAAGCCTGTTGCGATTCCCACGCATCAAGTTTTTGGCGCCGCTGCCGGGGAATAGTTATTGTCTAGGTTAGAATTTCTTTTTATTAGGTCTACTTGCTAGATTCCTTTCTAGTAAGATTTTATTTTTATTTTTTAGGTTTCTTTAGTCTATCTTATTTCTTTGTGCCTTTGTTCGTAACTCTTCACCACCTGCCATCATGGCAAATGACAAATCCCTTAACCTTAGGATCACTAGGAGTCGTAGTTCCACTCGAAACCTTGTCTTGCCTTATGCGGAACCCGAAAGAGAAATGCATAGATTGAGACAATATCACTCAACTTCTGAACCATCTAGCGTTGCCATCGATTTTGATGCACCTCTTTCTGAAGAAAATTCAGAAAATCATGTCACAACCCCTATCTCCCAACCCAACGACGAGATGAGTACTCCCGCAACCCCCATTCCTAAGCGCCTTAAGGACTACTCCTCCCCAACCTCTCGTGGCTTCTCAAACGCCATTGTCTACCCAAACGAACACACCAATGAGGTCTTGCATGCAAACGATGTTTGGCTTGTCAAAAATGTGTGTAAGTTTCGCGGAATAGATGAGGAAGATCCAATCCAACACATCAAGGACTTCCTGAAAATAGTAGACACCCTCCATACGGATGGGGCTACTAGAGACACATCCCGATTGAGATTCTTTCCTTTCACCTTATATGAAAAAGCCCAATAATGGTATGACAAACTCCTTTCTGAATCTATTTTCACATGGGAGCAACTCATATCCAAGTTCTATGAGAAGTTCTTTCCACCTGGAAAAACCTCAGCACTTAGAGATAGGATCCTCCGTTTCCGGAAGGGGAAGGACGAACCCTTCCATAAATCGTGGACTAGATTCAAAGATTTAATAAGACAAGTTCCCCATCATGGCATTGAGCTTTGGCTCTTGGTCCAAATCTTCTACGAAAATATCTCCTCTAACGACCGAAACGGAATTAACCAATCTAGGAAAGGAAGATTGGCCAATCTTAGTGCCGAGGAAGGATGGGATAGGATTGAAGAATATGCACAAGACCAGGATGACACTTGGGATGAACCTGAGTCGACTGTCAGCATTTCTGAGATCACCTCGGATCGGTTGAGAAAAATTCACAAAAGAGTGGAATACCTAGCTGGATCGCAATTACCTAAACAGCTGTCGAATCCTTACTTGATCTGCGATTACTGTGGAGGCCCGCATGAGGTAGAAGAATGCGGAGGAGCAGCCACAACTGAACATGCATGCTTGTCAGGAGGGGACATTTATGTTGATCCCTCCCTTTTTCCTTTTTACCAAAATGACGATTACACCCTTTGGGGAAATCTGGTAAAGAGAAGAGAAGGGAAGGAAGGCCCTGAATTCAAAATCAGGAGCACTTTTGAAGATGACCTTGGTCGCTTCACTCAAGAAAAAGGCTTACAAATGAAAGGTCTTAATGAGCTTTTCGACGAGCAGCAGGAGGATATTGGAGAATTTTTCAACAAGCTTAACTCAGCCCTTGATAATCTTGAAACGCCATCAGTAAGCAAAAAAGACCCCATGCTCGCGATAACCACTCGAGCTGGAACAACAACCAAGGACCCTCCTTACCCAAACTCGTCCCCCATCACCCCCGATCCAAACAAACCTGGGGAGGAGGAGGAGGATGTCGGCGGTAACACCCCCGACCAACCGCCCTTGACGACTCCTTCCCCATCAACCCTACCTAAACAACCTGTGAGAATCCCGTTTCTGTCCCGATTAAGGAACCAGAAAACTGAGAATGATAACAAGAGATTCCTGTCTTACCTAAAAGACTCGGTTGTCACCATACCTCTCCTTGATGCTTGCTATCACATGCCAAAGTATAGCACATACTTTAAAAAACTACTTGCTAACCGGAAGAAACTCGAGGGTCTTGTGACCCTGGGGGAGGAATGCTCAGTGGTGACCCACCAAGGGCTACCAAAAAAGGTAGACGATCCGGGCTGCTTCACCCTGCCTTGCTCCATAGGACCTCTATCAATCAAGAATGCTCTTGCCGATTTGGGAGCAAGTATCAATCTCATGCCTCACTCTATGTTCCGTAAACTAGGATATTCTAGATTGAAGTCTACCCGTATGAACATCCAACTAGCCGATAGATCGGTCAAGTACCCCGTAGGGATATGCGAGAATGTGCTAGTCAAAGTTGGGAAATTCAAATTCCCGGTCGACTTCGTAATCCTGTATATGGAGGAGGATGACTTGGTACCTATCATCTTAGGTAGACCATTTCTTGCTACCGCTCGTGCAGTCATCGATGTCTACGATGGCAAATTAACCTTACGAGTGGGAGACGATAGCACAACCTTCGACATTAAGGATTCTATGGACCTCTCCCTCGAAGCAGCCAACCGGCTCTACTTTATCGGGGAAGTAGATGAACTCACAGATGTCATTGATAGTTGCGTCGATGAACAAATCGATGAAGGCTGGCTACGGGATGAGAGTTTTCTGCCTTTGCTAGAGGTAGAAAAGACGGAGGATGTTAGTGCAGTCTCCTTCTACCCCAGACAAGAGGCAACGGAGCATCTCAAGCTCCAAAAGCCCGAAAACAAGCTCAAACCTTCTATTATCGAACCTCCTAACGTTGATCTTAAAGAGCTTCCTAACCATTTGGAGTATGCCTTCCTTCAGGGGGAGGACCAACTCCCGGTAATCATTAACTCTTCCTTGGAACATGAACAAAAAGGTAAACTCTTGGAGGTCCTAAAAAAATACGAGGGGGTACTCGCATGGAGTGTGGCCGACATTAAGGGGATTGACTCAACTTTTTGCACACATAAGATTCTCATGGAAGAAGATTATAAACCTACAGTGCAACCCCAGAGGCGCGTGAACCCTAACATTAAGGAAGTAGTAAAGAAAGAAGTTATCAAACTTTTGGATGCAGGACTGATTTACCTGATTTCGGATAGCCCATGGGTTAGTCCTGTGCAGGTTGTACCTAAGAAGGGTGGAATGACTATAGTTAAAAATGACAAGGGTGAGATGGTGCCCCAGAGAACAGTCACTGGATGGCGGGTATGCATCGACTATCGAAAGCTCAATGATGCCACAAGGAAAGATCACTTTCCCTTACCATTCATTGATCAGATGTTAGAGAGATTATCTGGACACGAGTACTATTGCGTCTTGGATGGATTCTCTGGATATTTTCAGATTCCCATAGCACCTGAGGACCAAGAAAAGACCACGTTTACCTGCCCTTATGGAACATTTGCCTACAAAAGGATGCCTTTTGGGCTATGTAATGCCCCCGCCACTTTCCAGCGGTGCATGACCGCAATCTTTCACGAACTCATGGAAGACAGCATGGAAGTGTTCATGGATGACTTTTCGGTCTTCGGGAACTCCTTCGACCGTTGTCTTGCTAATCTAGAAAAGATGCTTAAACGGTGTGAGGAAACCAACTTGGTGCTAAACTGGGAGAAATGTCATTTTATGGTGAAGGAAGGGATTGTGTTAGGACATAAGATCTCAGGGAACGGAATTGAGGTGGACCAAGCTAAAGTTGAAGCTATATCTAAGTTACCATACCCCACAACTGTTAAAGCAATACGCAGTTTCTTGGGGCATGCCGGGTTTTATCGAAGGTTCATCAAAGACTTTTCCAAAATCGCTCGGCCAATGACCCAACTACCTGTGAAGGATGCTCCGTTTGATTTTTCCCAAGAATGCAAGGATGCATTCGATATTTTAAAAAAGGAACTCACACAAGCCCCAATCATGATCACACCCAACTGGGAGTTACCATTTGAAATCATGTGTGACGCTAGTGACTTCGCTGTGGGGGCTGTATTGGGCCAACGGCGTGATAAGCTTTTTCAACCCATCTACTATGCGAGCAAAACCATGAATCCCGCTCAAGAGAATTACTCCACCACTGAGAAAGAATTATTAGCCGTGGTGTTCGCATTTGACAAATTCCGAAAATATCTTGTCCTTTCAAAAACAGTCGTCTTCACTGACCACTCGGCTCTTCGATATCTTTTTTTGAAGCAGGATGCTAAGCCATGACTAATTCGGTGGATCCTGTTGCTACAGGAATTCGATGTTGAGATTCGTGATAAGAGAGGGGCAGAAAATCTGGCTGCAGATCATCTATCTCGTCTCGAAAACCCCTTGGATGAGCACGATAGAAGTGAGATTAGGGATTCATTTCCTGACGAACAACTCATGTTAATGAGTAACTCGGAGCCATGGTACGCCGATTTTGCTAATTACCTCGCAAGCAGAGTCGCTCCTGAACACCTGACTAAGTACGAAAGGAAGAGGTTCTTTTCTCAGCTAAAGTACTACTTTTGGGATGAACCCTTTTTATTCCGAAGGTGTCCTGACCAAATTATAAGGCGTTGTGTTTCAGAAAATGAGGCGGTGAAGATTATGAGGGAATGTCACTCTGGTCCCTCTGGGGGGCATCATGGGATAAACGTTACCGCCCGAAAGATTCTCGATGCGGGATTCTATTGGCCCACAATTTTCCGTGATGTAAAAGAAATGGTGCAGGCGTGCGATGCATGTCAACGAGCCGGAAATATATCACATAGGGATGAAGCACCTCAGAACTTTATACAAGTTTGTGAGGTCTTCGATGTTTGGGGGATTGACTTCATGTGACCCTTTCCATCTTCAGGGGGGAACGAGTACATATTAGTCGCTATTGACTATGTTTCAAAATGGGTTGAGGCACAAGCCCTTAGGACCAATGACGCCAGAGTAGTTATTCATTTCCTAAAGAAGCTTTTCGCGAGATTCGGGATTCCTAAAGCTCTCATCAGTGATAGGGGAACTCATTTTAGCAATGCACAAATGGAAAAGGTCATGAAGAGGTATGGAGTACCCCATCGGTTCTCCACCGCCTATCATCCACAAACCAATGGCCAAATCGAAAACACCAATAGGGCTCTTAAAAGAATACTTGAAAAAACGGTTAGTCAAAACAGAAAGGACTGGTCATTTAAACTCGACGAAACCTTATGGGCATTCTGAACCGCCTACAAAACACCTATTGGAACGACCCCGTTTCACATGGTGTATGGTAAAGCATGTCATTTACCAGTGGAATTGGAGCATAAGGCTTATTGGGCGCTTAAGACATGCAACTTAGATTACACGACTACTGGAAATAATAGGTTCTTGCAATTACACGAGCTTGATGAGCTTAGGCTAGAAGCCTACGAATCCTCCATCACATATAAAGAGAGAGCTAAAAGGTGGCATGACCAGAGAATTAAGAAACCCAAAGAATTTTCAGAGGGAGACAAGGTCCTATTATACAATTCTCGATTGAGGTTACTTCCGGGAAAACTAAGTCTAGATGGTATGGACCGTTCACGGTAAAGAATTCCTCTAAAATTGGAGCCGTGGTGTTATTAGACGATGAAGGTAGGGAATTTACTATTAACATACAACGTGTAAAACACTACCAAGAGAATAGCAATGAAATGATTTGCGAGGAGGATGTGACGTTTGATGATGAAGTAACGTAGTAACCCATGACCTTGAGTCTAGCTACAAGACTCGTAAATAAAGAAAAGCGCTTCTTGGGAGGCAACCCATGTTTTGTGTGATTTTATTTGTTTGATTGTTATTTGCTTCCGTATGCATGCTTAATTTTTATTGTTGGTTGATCATGTTTCTAAACTAAATAGTGGAAATACTTCACTTTGTTGTTTTGGCCTAGTCTTAACTCCACCTAAAGGTATTTTTGCAAAAGATAAGTGTAAGGGGAAACCCCAAATATGTTTTTAAGAAACAAACCGATCATGATTATCCACAATAATAAATGAACATGCGTATTCGTATTTGTTAGAGTCAAATGCTTGTATTGAGTCATAATGAAGTTTTACAGGATTTTCCAGGAAGTAGGACCAAGTTTTTCCAAAAATTTTCCGGAAACTTAACATAAGGATTTCTGCAGGTCAATTCTGACGGCGTCAGGGGTTTACTCTTGACGGCGTCAGGAGTTAAAAATCTAGAAATTTTACCGGTTTTGTTTTTCTAACGGAGTCTTATGGTTTTTGTGAATTATTAAGTTTTATAATCTCCAGGAGATCTGCAAACTTCATTCCACAAGCATTATATCTTATCTTGTTTTCTAGGATTTAGTAACTTATATAGAATTCCGCCGATTTTACACGAGGTTGTCTTGTCTATTTTATCAGGTTTTACAGGTTATGTATGACAAGAAGATGATTTACATTCTGGAAGGGAAGCTTTGATTGTTCATTTTCTTGGAGGAAGATTTAACCTAGCCACCCTATTTTTCATACCGAGCGAATCAGGGGAGTATTTGATTTCATTCTCTTTACTTTTTCACTTTTACATTCTTTACTTGAACATTGGGGACAATGTTCATCTTAAGTGTAAGGGGAGGGTAAAAAGATGATACCTTACATATGCACTTTCGCTTGAGTTTGTTTTGTTTAATGGTAGATGTGTAATAAAACTATGAGAAATACTTGTTAGTGTAATTTTAGCGCCAAATTTAAATTTTTTTACAACATTTAGGAGTGAAACTTTAGCCATAGCAAGCGTCTCTTGGATAGGAGATTGTATGACTAGCACATAACCGTATATTCAGAAAAATTTTCCACCCAAATATGTGAGGTTCGCCTTTAGATTTGATAGGAAAAGCATTTACTATTAGTGCTTATGAGTGTACCGGTAGTATTTAGATTCTAGAACTTGCGTTAGTGATGCATCCCGAGACCGCTAGTGAGACTACATTCGTGTAGTAGGATTTACTACATGATAAGAGGCATTAGGATTACCCTTGTGTTAAACCCGTATCATAATTACTTGACCATTTAAGTCATATTACTTGGCTAGTTAAGTCAACTAATTTTTCCCACACCCTTAGCGTTGTACTCATTTTTAGTACACGATACCCCTAGTACACCCCTCCGAGCCTATCTTTTCGTTTCTAACTTTAAGAATTTTACTTAAAGGAAGAATTTGTTACACCCCACTTAAATGTACAACCAAATCGCCTTAGCCTTCCGTGTATGCGCTCATTTTTAGTGCATTATTGTTATTTGTTAAACCCTAAGTTAACTATCTAATTGATTACATGGTTGCTAAGTCGAGTCATATCCTTGTACATATTGTTTTGGGACGATTAGGACTCATGGGTAACTACTTATTTTATGGAGTAATGGGGAAGAACATCATTTATTACCCCCATATGTACGTTAATCTTAAAAGTGCTCCAAGTGTTATGATTTTCTTAATTCGAGTCATTAGTTTAGTTAAATGTAAAGTATGTAAAGATTCAAGTGTAAGGGAAATGTTCATTCCCTATGATGTATTATTTTGGATGGTAGGGTAAGAGTGTATGCACAAAAAAAAAAAAAAAAAAAAAAAAAAAAAAAAAAAAAAAAAAATCTAAAAATCAAGAAAAAGAAAAAAAGTTTAAAAAAAAAGAAAAAGAGAAAAAAAAAACATACGGACTACCATCCCTTTTTATTCTATGTTCATTTTATGTTTTTGTTATTTTTCATTTATTAGCTTAAGTCGAATCTAGTCTTGGCTTAGCAACGCCATATTGTACATGTAATTGACTAAGATTGTTAACTCGCTACCAGTAAAACTTCCTTTATCCAACAAAACCGTGTATTTCATATCCCTACACCTAACGTTACAACCCTTTAAAAGACCTCTTTGATAGTTTATCCTAGGTGCTTACGCCATGTGATGGAGGTTTGATCCTTTCCCAAGCCTATGGTAATCTATTTTGCTATGACAGGTAGTGAGAGATATCTTCCGTTTCCTTATTGTAATTTACACTTTATTACACCCAAGAGATGTGAGTATCTCAACACTATTTGTGAGGTGCTAGTATATGACCTCCGTGCTTGTCTATTGGTCTTTAGTGGAACGATTATTTGTTGTAATTACTTTTATATTAGTGTTAAATGACCCCTAACTTGTCTTTTGAGTAGAATAAAAGCGCATTTGCTTGAGGACAAGCAAATCTCAAGTGTAAGGGTATATGATGTGGCGAAAAATGATCCGTTTTTAGGGGGTCATTTAAGCCCGAATCCTAATTTATTTGATCAAATATCGCCCTAAATCGTTCCTTTTGTGATTTGAGGTACTTTGGGAGAGAAATCTGGAAAAGGAAGCAATTCGGACGTTTTTGGAGCATAAAAGTGAAGAAAACGCCAAAGTCTTAATTTTCCATGCTGGGAACAGTAGGTGACGGCGTCAAGAGCAATCCTCTGACGGCGTCAAGAGCAGAAGTCCATGACGATCCAGAACAGATTTGACGGCGTCACGAAAGAAGGGCGTCAAGAGTATTAAGTCATGATGGCCTGGAAATGATTTGGTCTTGACGGCGTCAAATGTAGATCAAGGCAGTCCGAGAAGAGTTTTGGCGGCGAGGTGACGGCGTCACAAGATTTGTCTTGACGCCGTCAAACCCATTTTTCTATATATAGTTTTCTAATTTTCACACATAAAAGAGAGAAGTTTTGGAGAAACCCTAAGTACGATTTTGGTGCAACTTTTACAGGTTTTTCAAGGGTTCCAAACTGTAACACCCCCAAAATTTGATACAGCGGAAGACTCAACAAGCTTTCGGGGTGCTACGGGGATTGGTATCCAACACAAGACAATATAGAACGAGATAAAGTAAACATAATAAAAACACAACCAAAACGGGGTTTTAAGGTTTACATTTATCCCAACATCATTCAGAGTCAGGCCCAAAATAACATAACAGTAGGTCCAAAATTTGTTTATCAGAGTTTAGAAAAATAGATCCATTAACCATGAGCCTTGGCCGAGCCTTCCATTCCAAGCATGCATCACGTCACTTAATTACCTGAGAAAACGTGCTAAAAGTCAGCTTTCGCTCGTGAGATCATAGGTTTAAATTCATCTAACAATATAGTGGACATATACGCAAAACGCTTGCTAGCTAGACTAAGGATTCGCTAAAAGCCTGTGGATACCCTCCGCTCCAACCTAACACACGGATACCCTCTGTTCTAACATAGATATTATTCGGGTAACCCCCGCAATACCAATAAATACTCGGATAACCTCCGAAGTATCAATACCCTATAGGTGCACACTATAGTATCTAAATAAGCCAACCTTGAATAGTACACACAACATATATGTGACTAAAGCTGACAATCCACCAATAACCAAATAAGCCAACCTTGAATAGTACACACAACATGTGTGACTAAAGCTGACAATAGATCCTAGTCCATACGCATAGCAAGTTTAGAAAGAATATAAAAGCGATAATAGTCCACATAAAATAATTTGCACGTTTCTCACCCCAAGTATTGAAAACATAGTTCAAGAGTAAAAAGTGGGGCTATGACTCACCTCAAGTCCAGAAAATAGCAAGAAGAAGTCGGTAGAAATAAGATGTATGATAACTCACAAAACAGCAACTACGGACTTGGCACGACCTAACAATATTAACTCGCTCAGAAATCATTTCCTCAAATTTATAATATTCCCAAACCCGGACGAGAATCCGTTTTATTTCCGAAAATCCATTTCGTATTAGTTTGGTGTATTTGCGTTTGGTATCCATACGGGTGGTGGGTCGACTCAAAACAAACCAAAAGATCACATAAAGAATAATAAGATAAACTATGGATCTAATATTAGCCCAATATATCATTTAAATAAATCACCGAAGTTTATCGAATCCGTCGATTTGATAATCCTCATATTTATTTACGTAACATACCGTTCAAAGATTACACCCAACCTAAAGCACATAGCACATAAATACTATATGGTAGATATCGTAGTTTAATAAATTCCTCATATATATCGTCAAATTGGCCAGATTTCCCGATATATACACTCGCAATTTATTACACTTTACATATACCACAACCTATGGGCGTCGTAGGATACGATGCCCATTAATATATTCATTTCATATAGCCAAATAACCCGGTTCAACCCTACGGTTAAGTGGTTATTTAGTTATATAAAACGTTTATATTAATCGTCATATATCCGTGACAACACGAAAGTCACAAATAATAACTTACCTGGACTCGAGCGACAACGATTCCGCATAACTCGATAAGTTTATTTATTATAAATAACAAAATGACCTTTTTATTAAATGTTTAATAGTTGTCGAGAGTTTCTCGTTTTATATCCATTTTTTTATATTAATAATAATACGTTCAATAATATTACGCCACTTTCGTAGCCTAATATATATCTAATTGTATTATTTATAATACGACTCGTGATTATTATTATTAATATACGCGTCTATATAATTATATATCCGTTATTCACGTCTATATATTCATATAAACGATTATATTATCAATAACTATTATTACGAGTTTTATTATTTATGTTTTATTTGTAATAATTATCGAGTTATACGAAATGGTCACATGTCCGAGTCATGACTCTCGGCTCATTGTCCAAGTCCAATATAATAAGCAAAAGTCATAAAACAATACATCTCCGTCCAATCAATCCCAATCCACGTGCTACAACAATAGGGTCCGACTACGGCACCCGACTAACCTATCTCCGTCAATCTAAGTGACCGTCTCACAATCGGTCCCCAATCACACTTTTCGTCAACAACTTCACAATACCAAATATCCATTGTCGAGACCAAACGTGGTCTCGACCCACAAGTATTCGGCCGAAATATTCAACCAAAGCCAAAACCAAGATCAAGTTATCAATACAAGTCATAAATAAATAATTATAACCAAATCACATTCGGGTTGGTTTACCAAGCCAACCCGGGTCTATACGACTCAAATGAGTCGCGGTCCAAACCATGAGCACAACGGCTCGAACCAAACATACAAGTAACCAAATAAGCTCCAACGAGCACAACAATTTAGCCAAATCGACCCATAAGGTCTCGGCAACAAATATGAGTCAAAGAGGACTCGACCAAGAACCATATTGGTCTCGGCAAAAGCTCAAACGAGCTAACCCAAAGCTGTCCCAAACACCCTCTTGGGTCGTGACATCAATCAACCAATCGACCACAATCAAGACTCAATCGAGTCTTAGCCAAACACCCAAGCAAACACTCGTGAAAACTAAGATTCCAAGGTCACAACAAGAAGGATAACGAGCCATATGGCTCGAACCCACATCAATCCGTGAGTCCAAGACTCACGGTTCGTTCGACCCCATGAGATATCACCAAGACCCGGATACCAAACTCATTCTTAATATCAAAATCATCATTTCCCAACATAATATTTCGATTCCCATCAAAAATCATCCGTGTAGCCACGGAGTTATCACCATGTCGAGGCACACAAATGCCAAAAACGAGCTTACTCACCTTCTTGAACCTCCAAACGTGCGGATCTACTGAAAATAATAATAACTCGACCGGATCTTTAAAGATTTCGTGATGTTAAGGGATGTTTTAGGGTGCGTATGATATACCAAAAGAAAGAGGATGAAACGAGGAGTAATATGGTGGTGTTTGTTTGGTGGTGTGGTCGGCGGTGCGACGGCGGTGGCCGGTCAAGATGGGCGGCGGCTAGGTTTAAAGAAAATGGGAGAGATGAGAGTGAGAGAGATGAGTGGGTGAGGTGTTGGTGTTGTTGTGTGAACCGAAAACCACAAGGACCAAGTTTTGTAGTTTACTTTTTTTTTTTTATAAAATGTTAATAATAATAATAATAATAATAATAATAATAATAATAATAATAATAATAATAATAATAATAATAATAATAATAATAATAATAATAATAATAATAATAATAATAATAATAATAATAATAATGGTGTGGAGCGGGTAACATGGGTAAATGTAAAACATGTGGCCCGAACCCGAACTCATTTCAAACGTTTAATATCTCCCGGAAACATCTCGTAAATAATTATAATATAGTCGGACTCGTAAGACGAATCATAAAAATCTTTCGTTAGGTAAACCTAGGGCCAGAGTCAACGTAGTACCAGTGAGAATTTAAGAATACATCACCGAGCATAATATCAAAAATGAATTATGAAAATAATTCACGAATTCCATAACATCAATAATCCATAATTATTCATAAAATAGGTCTTACAAGTTCGTTGTGAAATAAAATTCTAAATAAAAATTTTAAACGAACTTTAACGTAATGCGGGTTTTTAAAATAACTCCCTAAACTGCCGGTTGTCACATCCTCCCAGTCTCAGAAGAAACCCGTCCCGGGTTTCACTCGGAAAAAATCATCTACGAAGTGAAAAGCTTCGGATATCTCTTCCTGAACTCGTCCTCACGTTCCCACGTAAATTCTGGTCCATGTCGGGAATTCCAATGAACCTTGACGAGCGGAATGCGACTTCGCTTGAGTCGTTTAACTTCACGGTCTAAAATCTCAATTGGTTCTTCCACGAAATTCAGTTTCTCATCGACACAAATATCCTTCATTGGAATGACAGGCATCTCATCGGAAAGACATTTCTTCAAATTACTAATGTGGAACACGTCGTGAACTTTACTCAGTTCATGGGGTAATTCCAACCTATATGCCACGGGCCTAATTCTTTCTAAGATCAGAAATGGTCCAATGTAGCGTGGGTTGAGTTTACCACGTTTCCCGAAACGTATCACACCTTTCCAAGGCGAGACTTTCAGCATCACTTTGTCTCCAACCTGGAACTCTAAGGGTTTACGTCTCTGATCGGCGTAACTTTTCTGCCTATCTCTGGCTGCTTGCAACCGATCACGAATCTGAGCTACTTTCTCTGTAGTTTCTAAAATAAGCTCAGGGCCTGTGAGTTGGCTATCTCCAACTTCTGCCCAACCAATAGGCGAACGACACTTCCTACCATACAAAGCTTCGAATGGTGCAGCCTTAAGACTTGTGTGGTAACTATTATTATAGGAGAATTCCGCAAGGGGTAAATACTTCTCCCAGCCTTTACCAAAGTCTATGATGCATGCACGAAGCATATCCTCTAACGTCTGAATGGTCCTCTCACTTTGACCATCGGTTTGGGGATGATATGCAGTACTCATATCAAGCCTCGTCCCCAAAGCCGTTTGAAGTGATCGCCACAAAGCTGACGTAAAACGGCTATCGCGATCCGAAATGATAAATATCGGGACTCCATGACGCGAAATAATTTCCTTCACATATAACCTCGCAAGCTTATCCACACTATTATCTTCACTTATTGCTAAGAAATGAGCAGACTTTGTCAGACGATCCACAATTACCCAGATAGTGTCACAACCGCTAGCTGTCCTCGGTAATTTGGTAATAAAGTCCATTGTAATCCGCTCCCATTTCCAGACTGGAAGTTCTGGTTGCGTTAGTAATCTTGACGGCCTCTGGTGTTCAGCTTTAACCTTAGCACATGTCAAGCATTTACTAACGTACGATGCTATATCTGCCTTCATATTTGGCAACTAATAGAACTTCTTAAGATCCTGGTACATTTTATCCATACAAAGGTACCCAAATCCGATCTCCAAAACATAACAATCCATCCGAACGTTTAACAAATCCTTTCTCATTCTCAGCCATCCCAAATATATTCTCGGCAGATCTGTTTTCTGCCTTCAACGCTTCCGTTTGAACTTCAAATATTTGAGACGGTAATGGCGATACTATAGTCATTCCCAATGACCTAACTTGTAACGGTGGTATTCTTTCCTTCCGACTAAGAGCATCAGCGACAACGTTTGCTTTACCAGGATGGTAGCGAATTTCACAATCATAATCGCTTAGCAACTCAATCCAACGTCGCTGTCTCATATTGAGCTCTTTTTGATTCAAGATGTGTTGTAGACTTTTGTGGTCAGTAAATACAACACACTTGGTTCCGTACAAGTAATGTCTCCATATTCTTAAGGCGAAAACCACAGCACCTAGCTCCAAATCATGGGTAGTGTAGTTTTTCTCATGCTTTTTGAGCTGTCGGGAAGCATAAGCTATCACCTTCTCTCGTTGCATTAATACGGCTCCTAATCCTTTATGTGAGGCGTCACAATAGACGACGAAATCCTCGTTACCTTCTGGTAACGCTAAGATAGGAGCACTACACAACATCTTCTTAAGCAATTGAAATGCTTCCTCTTCTTTATCTCCCCATTCATACGTCACACTCTTTTGAGTCAATTTGGTCAATGGTTTAGCTATCTTCGAAAATCCCTCAATGAATCTTCGGTAATAACCAGCTAAACCCAAAAATTGACGAACTTCGGTTGGGGTTGTAGGTGCAGCCCAATCTTTTATCGCCTCAATCTTAGCAGGATCCACATGGACTCCTTGTCTATCAATCACATGACCCAAAAATTGTACCGTCAAAATCCAGAATTCGCATTTCGAAAACTTGGCATAGAGTTTCTCCTTCCTGAGCAATTCTAAAATGAGTCTTAGATGCTCCTCATGCTCCTTCTCACTCTTTGAATAAATCAGAATGTCATCGATGAATACAATCACAAACTTGTCTAAGTAGGGCTTACACACACGATTCATGAGATCCATGAATATTGCCGGTGCGTTAGTCAACCCAAACGGCATTACCTGAAACTCGTAATGCCCGTAACGGGTTCTGAAAGCCGTTTTCGGAATATCTTCCTCGCGGACTCGAAGTTGATGATATCCCGATCTCAAATCGATCTTCGAATACACACTCGATCCTTGGAGTTGATCGAACAAGTCGTCGATCCTAGGTAACGGGTATCTATTCTTCACCGTTAACTTATTCAACTCTGTGTAATCAATACACATACGAAACGATCCATCCTTCTTCTTCACAAATAAGACTGGGGCTCCCCAAGGTGAAGAACTTGGTCTTATGAATCCTTTTTCGGCTAACTCCGCCAACTGTTTCGACAACTCTTCTAGTTCGGTAGGTGCAAGACGATAAGGCGTTCGTGCTACAGGTGCAGCACCAGGTATCAACTCAATCTGAAACTCCACTTGTCTAGTCGGCGGGATTCCCGGAAAATCCTCGGGAAACACATCAGGAAAATCACGAACTATAGGCACATCTCCAATGCACCTTTCCTTTTTCTTCGTCTCGCCCTTCTCAGAAATTTGAGCTAAGAAAAGGTAACATCCCTTCTCCATTAGCTTTGGCAACTTAGTGCATGAAATCACTGCTAATCGGGATGGGCTCCTAGAATCCTTTCAGTCTCCTAATATATTTAGGACTTCCTTTCCGTATGGTACACGCACGATTTTCTCGTCACAAAGTATGTGAGCACGATACTTCGACAACCAATCCATACCAATGATGACATCAAAACTTCTTAACGTGACGGGTAGAAGATTTATGTTGAAAGGGTGGTTCAAGAAATTTAACGTACAACCGCGAATGATGGTATTAATCCTTTCTATATTCCCGTTAGCTAACTCAATATCATATCCAATTCCTAAGGCCATCGGGGGTTTCTCTGGTAAGGGTGCAAACGTAGTGGACACAAAACTCCTATCGGCACCAGTATCAAATAGTATGGAAGCATAACGATTATTGAGAAGGAACGTACCAGTAACGACGTTCGGATCTTCTCCTCTCTCGTTCCCGAGTGCATACACTCTTCCCTGAGCAGCTCCAGCTTCCACACGTTGGTCCCCATTATCTTGTCCTCCACGGTTTCCTCCAGCTCCACGGTTTCCATGATTGTACCCATTACCACCCGAGCCTTGATTTCCACGGTTCCACGATTCTCTACACTCATTCCAATAGTGTCCCTTCTTTCCACACCCATAACAAGTAACATCTGCCTTGTTTCTCATTTCAGGAGCAGCTTGAACCATAGCAAGAGGTCGGGCTCTACAATCCCTAGCTGTGTGTCCTTTCTTTGAGCAATTCTGGCATTTCACACTACACCATCCAGTATGACGCTGGTGGCAACGATCACACTTGGGTGCATCACCGTTCTGATTCTTCTTATCTCCATTCCCAATAGCATAAGCCTTAGTTTGTTTCTTGCTTCGGTGATAATTACCCTTAGAGTGACGGTCTCTCTTTCTCTTTCCATTCTTCTCCTTATCAGCTTCTTCTAATTCCAACGAATCCATAAGTTGTTGAGCAATTGTGATTGCCTCATGGATGTTTGCAGGCCTAGCAGAAATCACATCATTTCTCGTAGCTACAGGCAACCCATCAATATACCTCTCGATCTTTTGAGTCTCAGTTTTCACCATATCTGGGCACAACAAGGCCAACTCCTGGTAACGATGATTGTAAGTCGCCATATCATTACCTTTCACCTTCTGGTTCCAAAACTCAATCTCTAGCTTCTTGACCTCATTCCTTGGATAATAAGTCTGAATCAGCAAAGACTTAAATTGCTCCCAAGTCATGGCATAAGCTACATCACTCCCAACTACATTTCGGTAGTTGTTCCACCAAGTCAAAGCTTCATCCTTGAAAGTAAAAGAAGCAAACTTTACCTTCGCATTCTCCGCACAACCACTAACATTAAACACTGACTCAGTCTTCTCAATCCACCTAACCAGGTAAACCACTCCTTCAGTTCCACCAAACTCAATAGGTCCACAAATCTTAAACTCCTTGTAGTGACATCCATTAGCACGGACAGGTGGAAAAGTTCCAGCAGAATTGTTGGAATGATTTGACTCAGCTAGCAGTTCAGCAACTCTTTGCTCCATAAGTTGATTGATCATAGCTTGATCCACAGTAGGTGCATTAAGTGGAACATGATCATTGTCTCTCTGAACATCAACATTTTGATTCATGTTGTTGCGGTTAGTAGTGTCCAGGTTGTCAGGAGTAGGGGTTTCAACATTTCGAGTAGGTCGGCGTCCTCGGCGACCAGGAGTAGTCACTGCAGGACCAGTTCTGGTAGCTCTAACAGGGTTTCGTCGTGTTGCCATTGATCTGTAACATCATACAAGTTCATGAGTCTCCAATAGAACTTATCAATATGCTCAACAAGAGTAATTCAACGAAGCCAAGCCATGGAAAGAATAGCAATAATACACCACATGACATCAATAAAGCGAATAAGGACTCAATTTCCATAACACCCAAAATCACATAATATCATATACTAATAGCCATCAACCATACAATAGCGATCTAACATCGTTCCAATTGACGGACGATAGAAAACATACTAATCGTTTGAAAAGAGACGAATACCGAACAAAATACATCAAAATATGATAAATAGCTTTTCTAACCGAACACTCCTCGGTTAAGAAAGCAACAAGACAACATAACCCAAGCAACTAGCCACGCGGCTGGCGGAGGCTCCTCAACTCCTGCCTCAAGCCATCAAGATCCCTCCATAACGATCCTAGCTCCACGCTATGGGTTTCTCGGTCTCTCTTGAGGTCAGCCACCTCCTTCTCTAGCTCGGCATTCCTTTGCCATAGCTTGCGGTCGGCCTCACGAGCAGTAACAAATCCTCGCTGCAAACTATCGATATGCTCGTGGACATCCATCAAAACTCTCCTCAGCTCAGTAGTCCTGCCCACAACGACAGTCAAGTCAACTCTCAAATCCGCTAAAAACTCTCCAATAACTCTCTCAAGTCGATCAGATACACGTGCAACCCTCTCACCAAGCTCAGTAATCCGAGCCCACAATCTGCCAATCTCACCTAACTCTGCTTGCTCAGCAGAAACCTTAGAAGATGCATCCGACTCAACGGGACTACCAGGTGGCAACTCAAACAAAAATGGACGATCAGGTGAATCAGGCTCAACCGGGTGTACAGGTGAATCAGGCTCCTCAGCCTGAGCTGGTGGTACTAACTCATCATCATCATCATCAGGCATCTCATCCTCCTGAGGGTCATCCTCCTCCTCAGGGTCATCATCATCACCCTGCTCAACCTCCTGAGGGTTATCCTCCTGCTCAGGGTCATCAGCCTCATCCCCACCCTCGTACTCCTCCTCCTCCTCATCGGAATAGTACCTCATCACTCGTCGTCTCCTACTAGGTGAACCATGTGGAGATGTAGTAGGTGATCTAGGACGACGACGCAATGATGTGGGTGGCGCCTCAGACAGAAGAGAGTGAGCATCAATCTGTAAAGGTGATGGAGTAGGGCATACCGACATGCTTGTCGTAGCTCGGTGGGCAAAGCGCGGGGCCACACGAGCCAAAGCCTGATGAAGAGTAAGCTGCCTCGATGTACCAGGGAGCCCTAGAGAAGATGAGGGTCCCTGCGTAGATGCAGCAGGTAGTGCTGAAGTAAAAGCTGCCTGTGGTACAGTAGCTGAAGACATGGCCATCTGGTAAGGATCATCAGATGCCATAGTGAACTGTGCAGGTAAAACCGGTGCAGTAAGAATATCCTCGACAACATCGGGCAAATGGGAGGCCATGGTCTGTGACAACGGCGTAGGGTAGGTGTAAGTGTTTCAAAACAACTAAATCACAACTCATAATACCATACTAAAAATACTCATCAAATAGTTCAATCATATAATCTCAATAAAAAGAATTTCAAACACCGCATTACTAAAATGTTTATAAAACATATAGACCATATAATTCCTCGAAAACGCCATCTTATTACTAAAATCCATAAACCTCAAATCATCTCAATAAGTCTCAATTCTAACAATCATCTCAATAATCTCATAATACCTCAAATAATAGAAGATGCTTCGGGTTGGCGGGCTGGCGGGCGGTGGTCAAGGATCATTTTCTATAAAAATACGGTTATAGTTTAGGCGTTTATTTACCTAGTTCTCTAAACCTTGGCTCTGATACAAATCTGTAACACCCCCAAAATTTGATACAGCGGAAGACTCAACAAGCTTTCGGGGTGCTACGGGGATTGGTATCCAACACAAGACAATATAGAACGAGATAAAGTAAACATAATAAAAACACAACCAAAACGGGGTTTTAAGGTTTACATTTATCCCAACATCATTCAGAGTCAGGCCCAAAATAACATAACAGTAGGTCCAAAATTTGTTTATCAGAGTTTAGAAAAATAGATCCATTAACCATGAGCCTTGGCCGAGCCTTCCATTCCAAGCATGCATCACGTCACTTAATTACCTGAGAAAACGTGCTAAAAGTCAGCTTTCGCTCGTGAGATCATAGGTTTAAATTCATCTAACAATATAGTGGACATATACGCAAAACGCTTGCTAGCTAGACTAAGGATTCGCTAAAAGCCTGTGGATACCCTCCGCTCCAACCTAACACACGGATACCCTCCGTTCTAACATAGATATTCGGGTAACCCCCGCAATACCAATAAATACTCGGATAACCTCCGAAGTATCAATAACCTATAGGTGCACACTATAGTATCTAAATAAGCCAACCTTGAATAGTACACACAACATATATGTGACTAAAGCTGACAATTCCAAATAACCAAATAAGCCAACCTTGAATAGTACACACAACATATATGTGACTAAAGCTGACAATCCACCAATAACCAAATAAGCCAACCTTGAATAGTACACACAACATGTGTGACTAAAGCTGACAATAGATCCTAGTCCATACGCATAGCAAGTTTAGAAAGAATATAAAAGCGATAATAGTCCACATAAAATAATTTGCACGTTTCTCACCCCAAGTATTGAAAACATAGTTCAAGAGTAAAAAGTGGGGCTATGACTCACCTCAAGTCCAGAAAATAGCAAGAAGAAGTCGGTAGAAATAAGATGTATGATAACTCACAAAACAGCAACTACGGACTTGGCACGACCTAACAATATTAACTCGCTCAGAAATCATTTCCTCAAATTTATAATATTCCCAAACCCGGACGAGAATCCGTTTTATTTCCGAAAATCCATTTCGTATTAGTTTGGTGTATTTGCGTTTGGTATCCATACGGGTGGTGGGTCGACTCAAAACAAATCAAAAGATCACATAAAGAATAATAAGATAAACTATGGATCTAATATTAGCCCAATATATCATTTAAATAAATCGCCGAAGTTTATCGAATCCGTCGATTTGATAATCCTCATATTTATTTACGTAACATACCATTCCAAGATTACACCCAACCTAAAGCACATAGCACATAAATACTATATGGTAGATATCGTAATTTAATAAATTCCTCATATATATCGTCAAATTGGCCAGATTTCCCGATATATACACTCGCAATTTATTACATTTTACATATACCACAACCTATGGGCGTCGTAGGATACGATGCCCATTAATATATTCATTTCATATAGCCAAATAACCCGGTTCAACCCTACGGTTAAGTGGTTATTTAGTTATATAAAACGTTTATATTAATCGTCATATATCCGTGACAACACGAAAGTCACAAATAATAACTTACCTGGACTCGAGCGACAACGATTCCGCATAACTCGATAAGTTTATTTATTATAAATAACAAAATGACCTTTTTATTAAATGTTTAATAGTTGTCGAGAGTTTCTCGTTTTATATCCATTTTTTTATATTAATAATAATACGTTCAATAATATTACGCCACTTTCGTAGCCTAATATATATCTAATTGTATTATTTATAATACGACTCGTGATTATTATTATTAATATACGCGTCTATATAATTATATATCCGTTATTCACGTCTATATATTCATATAAACGATTATATTATCAATAACTATTATTACGAGTTTTATTATTTATGTTTTATTTGTAATAATTATCGAGTTATACGAAATGGTCACATGTCCGAGTCATGACTCTCGGCTCATTGTCCAAGTCCAATATAATAAGCAAAAGTCATAAAACAATACATCTCCGTCCAATCAATCCCAATCCACGTGCTACAACAATAGGGTCCGACTACGGCACCCGACTAACCTATCTCCGTCAATCTAAGTGACCGTCTCACAATCGGTCCCCAATCACACTTTTCGTCAACAACTTCACAATACCAAATATCCATTGTCGAGACCAAACGTGGTCTCGACCCACAAGTATTCGGCCGAAATATTCAACCAAAGCCAAAACCAAGATCAAGTTATCAATACAAGTCATAAATAAATAATTATAACCAAGTCACATTCGGGTTGGTTTACCAAGCCAACCCGGGTCTATACGACTCAAATGAGTCGCGGTCCAAACCGTGAGCACAACGGCTCGAACCAAACATACAAGTAACCAAATAAGCTCCAACGAGCACAACAATTTAGCCAAATCGACCCATAAGGTCTCGGCAACAAATATGAGTCAAAGAGGACTCGACCAAGAACCATATTGGTCTCGGCAAAAGCTCAAACGAGCTAACCCAAAGCTGTCCCAAACACCCTCTTGGGTCGTGACATCAATCAACCAATCGACCACAATCAAGACTCAATCGAGTCTTAGCCAAACACCCAAGCAAACACTCATGAAAACTAAGATTCCAAGGTCACAACAAGAAGGATAACGAGCCATATGGCTCGAACCCACATCAATCCGTGAGTCCAAGACTCACGGTTCGTTCGACCCCATGAGATATCACCAAGACCCGGATACCAAACTCATTCTTAATATCAAAATCATCATTTCCCAACATAATATTTCGATTCCCATCAAAAATCATCCGTGTAGCCACGGAGTTATCACCATGTCGAGGCACACAAATGCCAAAAACGAGCTTACTCACCTTCTTGAACCTCCAAACGTGCGGATCTACTGAAAATAATAATAACTCGACCGGATCTTTAAAGATTTCGTGATGTTAAGGGATGTTTTAGGGTGCGTATGATATACCAAAAGAAAGAGGATGAAACGAGGAGTAATATGGTGGTGTTTGTTTGGTGGTGTGGTCGGCGGTGCGACGGCGGTGGCCGGCCAAGATGGGCGGCGGCTAGGTTTAAAGAAAATGGGAGAGATGAGAGTGAGAGAGATGAGTAGGTGAGGTGTTGGTGTTGTTGTGTGAACCGAAAACCACAAGGACCAAGTTTTGTAGTTTACTTTTCTTTTTTTCTTTTTTTTCTTTTTTTTTAATAAAATGTTAATAATAATAATAATAATAATAATAATAATAATAATAATAATAATAATAATAATAATAATAATAATAATAATAATAATAATAATAATAATAATAATAATAATAATAATAATAATAATAATAATAATAATAGTAATAGTAATATTACTAATGGTGTGGAGCGGGTAACGTGGGTAAATGTAAAACATGTGGCCCGAACCCGAACTCATTTCAAACGTTTAATATCTCCCGGAAACATCTCGTAAATAATTATAATATAGTCGGACTCGTAAGACGAATCATAAAAATCTTTCGTTAGGTAAACCTAGTGCCAGAGTCAACGTAGTACCAGTGAGAATTTAAGAATACATCACCGAGCATAATATCAAAAATGAATTATGAAAATAATTCACGAATTCCATAACATCAATAATCCATAATTATTCATAAAATAGGTCTTACAAGTTCGTTGTGAAATAAAATTCTAAATAAAAATTTTAAACGAACTTTAACGTAATGCGGGTTTTTAAAATAACTCCCTAAACTGCCGGTTGTCACATCCAAACCCTTGATACCTTGCATTGTAATTGAGATAAGTGTTCCTTTAATTCAATCAATATGTCTATGTGTTGGTTGTCTATATCTTGTTCTTGTCTCAATTCCATTATGCTAGGCTAGATCTATCTTGTGTTTGCTTAGATCTAATGAAACCTAGATGTTAATTATGTGTTGATTACTTGTTTATTCTTGTTTTGGATGAATGATTTATATGTTAGGCTTAAGAAAACTGGCAGATCTCCACTTGGTAACATGCTTGAACGTCTTAAGAAACATGAACTGAGGCGCACTAGGTCTTTATTGGTTGTATTTAATGCATGAGCCACTGTTTACAATCCCTATAGTTGTGCTGGGCATGGTGTAGGAGGAGATAATAGCTCATAGAATTGGGGAGTTATGTGTGCCACCCCATGAATGGTATTAAGGAATACGATCCGTCATCCATGCAATTATAACAAGTAATTAACGTGTAAAAGATGTCTAGGGAGTAATGAAATCTAAGTAAACACATTTTCTCCAATTACTGCTCACAACTTTAGTATAATTTAGCTTATTTTCATTTTTAGTATTTTATTTTGATTGCATCTTAGTATTGGGTTAGTTGATTAGCAACTAATTCCGCCCAACTCCTTCAAACCCGAGATATTTACTTGCTTTCTAAAAAATATAAAAATACAAAAATAATCATCCCTCACCTTTAGAACTAGTATTTAGGCTTTCTAATCCTAGCGACACTATTCCTAAGCTGAACGATCAATTTCCCCGGTACTTGTCACTATACTATACTACATCAATCAGGTACACTGCCTGGTGGGGGTTGTAAGCTTCTCGAGATCCCTCGAGAGGTAAAGCCTGTTGCGATTCCCACGCATCAGCACTAAAAACAATTTTTCAAAACAAGATCGAGGCAAAACCACAGTGAACTTAAACCAATAATCTCAAATGAATGGCTTCTTTAGAAAAGGTACACCACTCACAAGGATACAATGGCAAGTTTTAATCTTTTGTTTGGGAACTTATTAATGTTCACACCCCCAGTTGGTAGGTGTTCTGCCTTGGTTTGCGGTGATAATATTTTATGTAATTTTATTCACAAGAAAAAGACGAATGTTTTTGAGTTTTTGGGTGTGTGTGCAGAAAAACTTTTGGAAAGTATTTTTGGTATCGATTCGTTAACCGAAGTCGTTTTCTTTAAAATTACTCGCAGGGTGGCGGGAGAGAAGAATTGATCTCTCTTCAGTTCGCAATTTAATGTCAGAACTTCCGTATTCCACCTGTGTAGGTTGTAATCTTAAAGAAACCGAAGTAATTTAACTTCACGATTTGTTTTGTTGTTTTTGATTTTTTTGGTGTTGTTAACACTTTAGGAAAAGTGTTAATGAACTTTTTGATATGATTAAGATTTTTACAAAAACTTTTTACAAAGTGGTGAGATTTGTACAAGGAGGGTTTTGAAGACCACTAAACCTAAAACGTTTTTAAAACACGCAACAACCTCCCAGGCAGCGTCGCCAAAAATTTGATTGAGCCTAAACGATCAACTAAAGTCAACCACATATGTGGTCAATATAGTCAAACAACCTAGACCAATGCTTCCGGATAGTACAGAGTTTCCCCGGGTCGTTATGTCCCAACGAGATTGAAATGGTGTTTTGAAACGTTTATGGGAATGAGTGATACTGAGGACAGTAACCAAAAATGATTTGGATTTAAATTACACTACTGGAATTATTTGGATAATAGTAAATAACAAGCACAGGAAACAAATATGTATACACGTAAACAAATTAGAAATCAGAAATGTTTATAGATAGAGAAAAAGGTGAGTTTTGCACAAATTAAAACTACAGGGGGTAAAAATAAAAATTTAACAAACTTAATATTAAAAAGAAAATTTAATTAAAAAGAAAATTATTTTTTTTGATTATTTTATTATTTAAATATTAATTATCTAAATAAAAACTATTTAATTATTTAATTAAAACTATTTAACTTATAATAAAAAGCTTAATAATACAAAATTAAACTAGAAAATTGCAAATTTAATTTTTAAAATTCTAAAATGACTTAAAACAAATTTAGAAACTAAAAATATATTTTTTTGTCTTTTTGTGATTTTAATATTAATTAATTACTAATCTTATTAATTAAACTAATTAAACTAATCTAAATTACTAAAAATACTAAAATGACTTAGATAATTATGAAAAGTTTTATAAAACTAATTAACCATCACAGGAATCCTAAAAAATTATAAAAAGTTTATAAAAATTATTATTAAACTATTTTACTAATTATTTACTTAATTATTAATTAAAAACTACTTAAACTAAATTAATTAAGAAAAATATAAAATGAACAGAGAAAATTATGAAAAATTTCCTAAATTTTTTTATGATATATTAAACCTAGGAAAAATATAAAAAAGTACTGTTGTTAAATAAAAATTAATAAAACTATTTATTATACTAATATTACTTAATAAATATTTAAATTAATATTAATTATAATAAATACTAAATGAAAAGAGAAAAATCTAGAAAAATTCCTAAAAATATTTTAATATAAAATAAATTTACGCAAAATATAAAAATGACCAAAGTGCTTAATAATAAGCTAAAAGAAAATTTAAATAGATAAATACTATTAAATAGAAACTATCACTTTTTTTAAATTTTGTTTTTCTTTGTTTTTCTTTTACAAACCTACTTAAATACTGAAAACAACAAACTTTTGTGAAAACACTTTTATAAAACTTAAAAATAAGCTGTATACAATCACAAGTGCTTAACAGCTGGCTTTTAAGCTTATTAGGACTTTGAATGTTTTGAATAAGCCAAACTAATGATCCACAGATCAAAATTAGCACACTACTAATGATAAAGAGCAGATATAGGCACAAGGGAACCAAATAAGCACAAGAAATAAGCCACAAAATCTCTAATAAGCACTGCCACAATACCACAGACCAAAACATGCCAAATCAAGGACCTTTGGATCCTTGTGGGGTCCACTTGAGAGAAAGGAAGTCCAAAATGAGAGTTGAACCTCAAAGTTGACCTGGTCAACTCCAAAATAAGCCAATAAGCTGGGCTTATGGCTTATTATTGAGCACTTTGTGGACCTTTGAACTTGGGTACAAATTCTGAGTGGGTTAGTATAGGGGTATTGGACAGGTCACAAAAGAAGGCCAATTAAGCTAAGGGCAAATAAGCTGAGACCCAAAATAAGCCAAGGGTTGAAAAACTCTACTGATAAGCTAACTAAGAATGCAAAAAATCCAAGTGTGGGGTCCACAGGAGAGGTCACAATGAGCCCAAGAATCTAGGCCAATGGCCCTGGTGCAGGGGAGGTGTTGAACCCTGCGCCCTCAAATAAGCTTATGCACACACCACATAAAAAATCACAAAAATAAGATGGTGATGGATTCTTGTAGCTGAGGTGGTGTATTTTGTTCACAAGAAGTTCAAAGCCTGATTCCTCCCACAAAAATCAAGAAAATTCACACCAAAAGTGAAAATCTAAGGAACTATGCAAGTTTTGACTTTTTATTTTTTTAACTAAAGTTGACTTTTAAGAAATTAAATCCGGATTTAAGCACTGATTATGTTAAAATAAGCTAGAATGCAACTACTCTAAGCTAAGTTGACAGATTTAAAGCTAAATTGAAGAATGTGACAACCTAAATCCTAACAGTTAATAGTAACAATGAGATTAAAGGTAAAGTTGACTTTTTTACTAAACACCTACTTATATTATGCTTCTGTTTTACTATGATGGACCTGAGAATGGAGTCTAAACAACTTTTAAACAAATAGACTCACAAGGATGCAATCAAACAGGCAATCCCAAACACCCCTTTTTGCAATCTATTTCAAATTTTTGTGAAGCAACACTTGTTTTAAGCTTACAAATCCATGAAACAAACATGTATAACATCCAAGAAGACTGAATCAAACTTAGTGAACACAAAAACTTCAACAAAATCCCACAGATTCCGTGAAATATAAAATATCACAGATTTAAAGCAAGTTATGGAGACAATTGATGAAATAAGCAACAAGAAGCTATGACAATGCTATAACTAACATAATAAGCTATATTATACTAAATTAAAGCTAAAGTAACAGTTAACAACCAAGAATAACAAATCAACACTAGAAATTGATAAAGTGCAATTTTTAAGCTTAAAATAGAAAAATAGAACTCACTTGGTGCCCTAGCTAAACAAGGGTACCCAAATGGGAAGCTACAAGCTCTAGCTTGTTATAAACAAGCTAGTAAAGTCCTCCTTGCCATATCCATTACTGGAAACTTCCTTTGCTTCCACAGTCAAATGCTAAGGTACTTTTTTTTTTTTTTTAATTTTCTCACTGATTAATCACTAATGGTGTGTACTAGAGCTAAGTTTCATTTATGTAATCTTAAACAATCCTTTAAACAACTTATGTAAGTTCATAAATCCTACTCAACCATACTTTTTTATTTTTTCAATTATTTTTCTTATTTTTTTTTATATTTTTGAGATTTTAAAAGGAAACTTGTTAAAAGGTCCCCTAAGCTTTTAAAAGATTATGAATAAGCTTGGATGAGCTCATTGGAGCAGTGAACAACCTATTTCAACATACATTATACTAAAAGAAAATTTTCAATAAATTTTGCACTATTCGAATTCAATAAAGAAACTTGATATTTTGATTGAAATAACCTTGAATTACACTATTGAAATTGAGAGAATACTTGGAAAACTACACTGGAAGTTTAGAAAGCTAAGTAAAAATTACAACGACATAAGCTAATTTTGCTAAAAACTACTTAAGACCTTCACTACTACAACAACCCTTTTATAGTTGAAAATTAGGGTTCCTTGGACTCTTGTGAGCATATCCCAGCCTTAATCTTGGCCATTGGATGAGAGAAATTTAATCTTGGTCGTTCTTCAATTTTGGCGCCAAAAAGGATAAGTGCAATTTGCACTGTGGGATTGCAACAGGGGGCCGGGGGGTGGTGCATTAATTGCATTTGGCTTGTTAGGTATACGTGGTGGGGTGAGTGGTTTGGGTGGTGTAGATGGTGGAGTGGTGAGGTGATGGTTGCAGGGCAAGTGGTGTGGGGGAGAGGGAAGGGATGGTGAGGTTTGACCGGGGCAAACCCCGTGTATATCAAAGGGGATGTTTTGTGGGCTTTGTGTGAAATGGGCCACAGGGAGGTTGGATTGGATCAAGGGGAGTTATAAGGTGGAATGGGCTGTGTTGTGTTTCGGTTTGAATTTGTTTTGGGTTTATGAAATAAAAAGGTCCGTTTGGTTTATAAGTTATCACAAGGACCATTTGTGTAATTTGCTTAAATTTCAGGGACTTATGTTGGCAAGTTTCCAAAGATGTATAAGGGACTATTCTTGCCATACTTGAATAACCAAAGGACCATAATTGCCTTTTCCCACTTTTGAACACCCGGGGACTACATCTGCCAAACTTGAAACTTCAGGGACCATTCTTGTAATTTTCTCCAAACTTTTCACCCAAGTACCATTTTTGCCAAAGATGAATAGCACAAGGACCATATTTGATTTTTCCAAAGTTTTAAATCCCAGGGACCATTTTTGACAACTTTGCAAAGTACATGGACCAAACTTGACAACTTTTGAAACTTTTCACCAAAGGACTAATTATGATAACTTGTGATTTAAAAAGGACCTTTGGTGACTTTTCTTCCAAAATAAATGCTCAGGGACTAATTTTGACACATTTTGAGAGTTGAGGGACTGAAACTGCCAATTATGCAAACTTTGTTCGTTTTTCATATGTTTTCAATCATTTTGCATCTGAAACATATAAAACACAATCCTGGGATATTTTCAGTATTTTGATGCATATTTGAGTGTTTTTGGATGTTTTGGCAGTTCAGATACGACAAAAATGATGAGTATTTACACACTCATCTATTGTATTCATTGTAAATTTGTGGTCTTAACTTTAAGTCTCTAACAATTACGTTAGTGTCTTCGCTCTCATTAATCATGAAACATTGTTTCCAGGACAAAAGCAATTTACGGGCTACTGAAATTGAAGGGTTTCTATCGTACACGCTGTTGAAGATTAAATATCTACTAAAATTTTAAGCCACGGTTTAACTCAGTCTACAAAATTGAAGGTAATTTCTATGTTCACTTTAAGTTGACTTTAGAATCTGTATAGCTTAGAAATAAATTTATTTGTTAAAGAATCATCATTTTGATGGCAAACATATACGATAGGCTAGTAAAAGTCAAGTAAACAATAATTTATTGTATTGGTTCTTATAGACTTGTTGTGCTGAAACTCATTGTTGTTATAGGAAACATAGTTGTTTTCTAAAGACTTTCTAACATCCATCTTATTGTGATAATGTTGTTGTTATGGAGAAAGGTAAAACCTGGGATGAACTTGTTATCCACGGCATACTATGAAACCTGCATTAGCTTGATATTTGAGTAGTCAAAATTTTATTTTAACAACCATGTGGTTTAAGCATGAAGCCTTATATATGTATATATGTATAAATATATACATATATATGTATAAATGTATACGGCCACACATAAGATTCTAAATATCACACAATCACATGATGGTGGTTAAATTTTAATGAAATTATGACAATTGGCTTATCATGTGTTATCAACTTATTTTGACGAATGTACACACTTAAGTTGTTTGTTTCATAGTGCAATATTAATTCAATCCTTGTATGTCTTTGTTGCAGCAAACTTTGCGGTTTACTCAATTGATAGAAGTTTGATCTCAGTCAGACATGAATCTACCAAGTAACATATTACAAAAAGTTAAAGTTTTTTCTTTTAGTACTACTGGTAAAATTTGTAACAAAAATGCATCAAATTATATGGTTGATCTATGTTATTCTATTTAATATCCCTTATTGTCTAAAGTAAACATATAAATATATGTAGCAGCATTAGGTAGCTATACATAAAATAAGACTTACAAATATGTTTCACTTTCATTTCACATGCGATTTGCACACATGTCACCATGAAAAATAAGCTAGCGATATAGTTGCATAATTGTCACTCTCATTATTTGTTTTGACTTAATGGTTAATAAGGCATTCTATTTGGTTGTTCATATATGTAAAGAGTCGCCACAATATCAGTTGTATGTGTGCATTTGTTATTTTTGGATGGTTTGTGTGGGTAATATTAGGTTATAAAATTATACATTTTAACTAACAATTGTTTATTAACAGGTTGAAGTATGGCTTCGTGGGTTTTTGGAGATTGTGGTAAAAGCAATTCACACTTGGATTATCTAAATGAAAGCTACCTTAAAAGAAATGGAGCTCATTCCGAGAGTAGTGGTGTTAAAATTGAAAAGGAATATATAGAATTGGTATTGGAGATAAGCAAACTAGAAAATGGAATATAATTTTTAGAGAGGGAAATGCAGAAATGGTCCATGTGGTTTGCCCAAATTGTAGATTTCGTCCCTGAGTTTTCGAAAGTGCAGGCGGTCTCCCTGTGAGGAGTTTTTGGTTCCGTTTTGGTCCCTGTGGTTTGCTCAAAATTGCAAGTTTAGTCCCTGTGGTTTGCTCAAAATTTCAAGTTTAGTCCGTGGCCAGGGACCAAAATGGAACCAAAGTTTCCCCACAGGGAGGCCACCTGCACTTTTGAAAACTCAGGGATGAATTCTACAATTTGGGCAAACCACAGGGACCATTTCTGCATTTCCCTCTTTTTTAGAAGATGAATGTCTGTTAGCATCTGTATTTGTATGTGTATAAATAAGTCCACTCAGTGAACATGGTTGTAGTTTGTGCTATTAGCATTAAATAAGGCTTTGCACTTTAATTTAGTTGCAGTTCTCAAATATATAAAAATTTAGGAACTTTTGAAATCTGTAATTTGATTTTTTTTTTTATTGTTTTTTTTGGAAAAGAAATTCTCACAAAGACTGGTTTTGAGATAAAAACAAGTGTCTTTTACTCTACAATAGAGACATGTTCTTAATAGATAACCAGTTTTGGTGATCCTTTTAAAGATCGGTTACATAACTGGTTTCTTTATGTTTTAAGCATAGAGATACCCCCTCACATAGAGTGGTTCCAAAACCACTTTCTATGAGTCATTCTAACCAGTCTCCATGGACTTTTTTGTAGTAGTGATTTGTTTGTTTGTTTGTTTGATTTTATTTGTTTCCGTATGCATGTTTTATTTTTATTATTTGTGTCTCATGTTTCAAAGTAAATTGTGAAAATGCTTTATTTTGTTTTTAACTTCGTCTTGACTACATATAAAGGTATTTTGCAAAAGATAAGTGTAAGGGAAATCTAAATTTGTTTCTAAGAACGAGATTGAACATGAATCACAACAATATTAAACGAATGTGCATATTAGTATTTGTGTGAGTCAAATGCTTGTATCGAGTCATAATAATGTTTTGCAGGATTTCCAGGAATTAAGGCATGAGTTTTTCCAGAAATTTTTCGGAAACTTAACATGAAATTTCTGCAGGTCACTTCTGACGACGTCGGGGTCATAACTGATGAGGCAAAAAATGATCCATTTTTAGGGGGTCATTTAAGCCCCGGAATTGAATTTATTTGATCAAATATTGCCCTAAATCGTTCCTTTTGTGATTTTAGGTACTTTTGGAGTGAATTCTGGAAAAGGAAGCATTTCGGACATTTTTGGAGCATAAAAGTGAAGAAAACGGCAAAGTCTTAATTTTCCTTGCTGGGAACAGTACCTGACGGCGTCACAAGTTTCTTAATGACGGCGTCAAGAGGAAAAACAAGAGGTGAAGAGTATGGAGTCCATGACGGTCCAGAACACTTTTGCATTAGGGCGTGACGGCGTCACCAAGGCCGTCACGACCCCTTAACACATGACGGCCCAGAGTAATAATGCTCTTGACGGCGTCAGATCTGGATCTAGGCAATCCGATTTTATTATGGGCGGCGGGTTGACGGCGTCAGAATTTTGTTCTTGACGCCGTCACCTTAGAAAATTTATATATAGTCTTTGTAATTTTCATTCAAAGGAGAGGAGAATTTTAGGGTCGACTTGAATAAACCTTAGCATGTTTTTAACAGTATTTTCAAGGGTTTTCACCCCTTGAAACCTTTCATGTTCAATTAAGATAAGTATCCTTTCAATTCATTCAATATGTCTTTGTGTTGTTCGAATATATCTTACGCTTGTCTTGATTTTAATATGCTAGGCTAGATCTCTTGTGTGTTTGCTTAGATGTAATGAAACCTAGATGTTGATTATAGGTTGATTGCTTGTCTATAGTTGTAATGGATGAATGATTTCGATGTTAGGCTTAAGAAAACTGGCAGACTTCCATAATGCAACTTGCTTGAACGTCTTAAGAAACATGAACCAATGTGTACTAGGTTTTTATGGTTGTATTTAATGCATGAGAGAATTCTAGTGATCCCATGTTAGGAGCTTCTTGCAGGCTCGACATAGGAGTGAAGTAGGAGCTTATAGAGTTGGGGAAGTACGTACGCCACCCCACGATTGGTATTAAGGAATATAACCCGTCATCCACGCAACTGTAACAAACAATTAACATGTAAAAGATATCTAGGGAGTAATGAAATCTAAGTAAACACAATTCTCCCATTTATTGTTCACACCACTAGTTTAATTAGCTTTATTTACATTTTTGTTATTTTATTTTGATTGCATCTTAGTTATTGGGTTAGTTGATTAGCAACTAATTCCGCCCACTCTTCCAAAACCCGAGATTTTACTTGCTTTCCATAAAATATAAGAATACAAAAAGAATTATCCCTCACCTCTAGACCTAGTTTTTAGGCTTTCTAATCCTAGCGACACTATTCCTGAGTTGAACGATCAATCCCCCGGTACTTGTCACTATACTATACTACAACGATCAGGTACACTGCCTGGTGGGGGTTGTAAGCTTCTCGAGATCCCTCGAGAGGTAAAGCCTGGTGCAATTCCCACGCATCAAGTTTTTGGCGCCGCAGCCCGGGGAATAGTTATTGTCTAGGTTAGGATTTCTTTTTATTAGGTCTACTTGCTAGATTCCTTTCTATTAAGATTTTATTTTTATTTTTAGGTTCTCTTTAGTCTATCTTATTTCTTTGTGTCTTTGTTCGTATTAGGTTGGTCTTTATGGATTTAGAGAATCGCCGTTTAGAAGTTAGCAAGAGGCTTATAGCGCATAAAAGAAGAAAGAGAGAAGTTAACACATTTAAGGAATTTATTAAGCCCCTCCAAGTGAAAATTGAGTTTACAGACTTCGCTCCAACCCCTGATGAATTGAGTTACCATAGATTTCTTTTACAACACCCCTGCCCCTCAAAATATAGAAAGATACCATAGATTAGGAGGCATAAATTTTGGAACATAAAAATTCCTTGCATGATTGGGTACATGTCTAGAGAGCATACATACATTGACTTAAAAGCACCCATGAATATTATGTCGAGGCTCTACTACAACTGGATAATGAATGAAAGGTTAAGCCCAAGAAAAGACCCCTACAACTCTAATAGACTATGTAATTTTGTCAGGAGAGTTAAAGGGGTACACATCTTTATAGGAAATTTTACTTATCAATGCGACTTTGTAATCCTAGAAGATGTTAGAGGCATTATAGATCCACACCTAGGAGAAATGGTTCTAGGACAACCTTTTGTTGAGAAGACTAAGATGTATTGTTATCATGGGAAGGGAATAGTTCAGTTTATTGATGGGATAGAAAAGATTACTTTTATGATGCCTCACATGAAGGAAGAATTAAAGGGCATCAAGAATTTACAAATTGATGAGATTCAACCTTATGAGGTTAAGGAAGATGGAATTGATGATGATACTTATTATGAGAGGAAGCGAACATTGATGAGTGTGCAAATACTCATCATTTTTATCGTATCTCAACTGCCAAAACATCCAAAAACACTCAAATACGCATCAAAATACAGAAATTATTCCAAAAGTGTGTTTTATATGTTTCTGATGCAAAATGTTTAAAAACAAATGAAAAACAAATGAAAAACAAACAAAGTTTGCATAATTGGCAGTTTCAATCCCTCAAGTTTCAAAATTTGACAAAACTAGTCCCTGGAAGTTTAAAATGAAAGAAAAGTCAACCCAAGGTTTTCTAAAGTCAAAAATTATTAAAAACGATCCTTGGGTAAAAAGTTTGAGAAAATTACACTTTCAGTCCCTGGGGGAAAGGTTTGGGAAAATTGCAAGTTTGGTCCTCCAAGTTTCAGAGTTTTACAGTTTTGGTCCCTGGGATTAAAATATTGGAAAAATCAAAATATTGGAAAAATCAAAATAGTTTGGAAAAATTACCAAACTATTCAAGTTTGGTAATTTACACCCTTGGATCACACTTTGGATAAATGACAAATTCAGTCCATAAATTTCAAGAATTGCAACTTTGGTCCTTGTCATTTATTTATAATACAAACCAAACTAAACCCTTTTATTTAACTAAACCCAAAATAAAACCTGATCCAACACCACCAAATAATCCCTTGGCCCATCCACATCCTGGTCCAAAACCACAATCAACCCACCCCCATATTTACAACTAATAAAACGCACCCTTTTATATCAAAAATCTGGTCAACACCATTGACCCTTCTCCTCCACCTCACCATCCCCCTTCTGCTACAAACCAAAACTAACATCATCATTCTCCTAGGCCTGTTTCACCTCTGAAATACTCAAACCCTCCCCCTTGCCTAACCAAACAACAACCACAGTCCAAAAATGCACTCTTGGCTCCAATTATCTAAAGAAAAATCCAAAACTCCATTTTGGCGCAAAAATTAATTAAGGGTCAAGATCAATGGGGAGTCATCGGATGGTCCATATGAGAAGTGGGAAATGCTCAGGAACCCCACCTAGACCTTATAAGTGGAGAAGGAAGCAAAGAAGGGAGTCAGTTAATAGGAGTAGTCTAATTTTTAGCTTATTTTTAGTTTATGTCAAATTAGTGTAACTTAACTTTTCAAGTGTTAATCCCAGTCTTGTTATTGTTTTTCAAGTTCTATTATTGTATTTCTAGAATCAATTAATCAAATTTACATGTTCCTCTTTCAATTCAGTTTTTGCTCTAAGACTTGAAATTATAATTATTGCATAATTCTTTGTAAAATATTGTTTCTAGGTTCCACTAAGCTATATGAAGGACTTTAAACTTGTTGAGACATTAATATTTCAGTGTTGTTTAAGTAAGTCATAAATACCAAAGAAAAAAAATATGAAAAATAGTGAAAAAAAAAAAAAAAAAAGAGAACACAGAAGCAGGAAAGCATGGAGATTAATGGCTGGCTTGGTTTAGAGCTCCATGGGGAGCAGTAGGGTATGTTTTTGTTACTAGTTCTCAGTTTGCTATGAGCTTTGGATGTCAAGTAAGAAATTTGTCCAAGATTTTTCTATAATATGTGATTAAGTGATAATTATTGTTCTTAACTGTTCAACCCTACTCATTTAGACTTATTATAGCTTAGTATAATCTATATTGTAAGGTTTGTGGTTTGATTTGATCTTTTCCTTTGAGAATTATCTCAACTCAGTTTGTTAAGGGGTGTTTGGGTCAAGCTTGATTGCTGAGGTCTTGTTGTTATTTTGGTATTATTGTAGCATTAGTATATTACATTAGGTAGTTTTAGGTCAATTATAGGTCCACAACCTGCATTAGTTGACAGATAGTCAAAATCACCACATATACTTCATAACTGTTAACTGTGTGAGATTTGTAAGCCCTAAGCCCTTAATCCTGTTCATTAGTTGTAGTTTTTAATCAATTTAGCTTTATTTTAACGTAATTTACCTTATTCAGTCTTGAGATTAAGTTTAAAATCCATAAAAGTCAAAACCTTACAAGTTTTCAAATAGTCAATTGTGCTTAACTCAGATTTTTCCTAAAATCCCATGAATTATTGTGAATTTAGTACAAGGTTTCAGGACTTGAAACTTACAGGGTTTATAGTCCCTCAGCTAAACTTTTGATCTCCACTCTCAATTGATTTTTGTGATTTTTGTGTGGGTCCCACCCAAGCTCCAAAGAGATCTGCAGGGGGAGATAATCCCCTGTCTCAGATCTGCTGTCACAACACCATCTGTTTGGTGTTCCACAGCTTGCCATGCTGGGCCCCACTGGTCTAACTCAGTTCCATTAGGTAGCCTAGGTTGGTGTTTATACATTTCAACCCTTGTGTGAGCCAGAAGCTCACTTGAGCTTGCTTTTCCTTGCTGCAAAAGTAAGGCAGTGGGTTACTTTGCATTGGGTCAATTTGCCACTTTTTCACCAATTTTGCTTCCTATGATGTTTAATCTAGTTTCTGTTGCTTCAAATCTGTCCATTAGTTAGTTTAGGTTTTATTCCATCTAAAGTTCCTCAGCTTAGAGCTATTTCAAGGCTTGATGCCCTCACAGTTGACCAAAGTCAACTGTCTAGGCCTAAGAGCTTGCAAGTGCTTAATTTTGAGCACTTGTTGATTCTATTTCATAAATAGTTCATCATTTTCAGCTTATAGAAGTTTTCAAACAAGAAAAACCAGAAAAACAAGCTTGAAAGATAGTGATAGCTTCTATTTAATAGAAGCTATCAAATTGATTTTACTTTTTAACTTTTTATTAAGTTTACTTGCATTTTCATATTTTTCTTTTGTTTCTGGTATTATAAAGTATTTTTAAGAATTTTTCTAGATTTTTCTCTCCTTGTTTGATATTTTTTTTAATTTTTGTTAGATAATTTAATATTAACATTTAAAATAGAAGTAATAGTTTTTATTTAATAGCACCACTTTTTTATATTTTTCCTAGGTTCCAGGTAACTTAAAATAATTTTAAGAATTTTTAAAGATTTTTCTGTTGTCATTTAGTAATTTTTAGATTTAATAATAGTTTAATTAATAATTAAGTTTTAAATAGCATAATTAGTTTTTATTAAGTATGACCTAGTTTTTATATTTTTCCTAGCTTTTATATAATGTAAAATAATTTTAGAAATTTTCTTATAATTTTTACTGTTCATTTTCTATTTTTCTTAATTTAAAATAGTTTAATTATGTAATTAATAATTAATTAGTAATTAATTAATATAAAATTCACAAAAAAGACAAAAATACTTATTTTTAATTTTAAAATTAGTTTTTAGTTATTTTATAATTTTAGAAATTTTATTTTCATTTTTCTAGTGTTAAATTAATATTATATTGTATTTAAGTATTTTAAATATTAATAATTAGTATTAATTAGTATTTAATTAATAATAAATAATTAATTAGTGTAAAAATTAATTTTCCTTTTCTAAAAATTTTCTTTTATCCTTTAGTTTGTAAAAAAGTCATTTTCACCCCCTGGGTGTTTTTAGAATTCAGATTTCACGTTTTATTTTGTACGCTTACGTTATTTAAAACTTGAACGTACGCGTTTTAGGTTTTTGATGAGGCGAAAAATGATCCGTTTTTAGGGGGTCATTTAAGCCCGAATCCGACTTTATTTGATCAAATATTGCCCTAAATCGTTCCTTTTGTGATTTTAGGTGTTTGGAGAGTGAATTCTGGAAAAGATGCTATTTTGGACGTTTTTGGAGCATAAAGTAAAGAAAACGGCAAAGTACCAAAAATCCAAGCTGAAAATACAAGGTGACGGCGTCAAGACCAAAAGCTTGATGGCGTCAGACATGAAGAATTAAATATCGAAGGTGGTGACGGCGTCAGACGTACTGGTGACGGCGTCAAAGTAGCCAAGAATAATTTACCGTGGGTGGTGACGGCGTCACATAGGCCGTCATAAGTGGATCAAGGCCGTCCGAGGAAGTTTATGGCGGCGATGTGACGGCGTCAGAATTAACTCTTGACGCCGTCAGACTATTTTTCCTATATATAGTTTTCTAGTTTTTTCATTAAAAAGAGGGAGAATTTTTGGTGAAACCCTAAAGACGATTTTGGTGCCTCTTTCACAGGTTTTTCAAGGGTTCCAAACCCTTGAGACCTTGCATTGTAATTGAGATAAGTGTACTTTCAATTCAATCAATATGTCTATGTGTTGGTTGTTTATCTCTTGTTCTTGTCTCAATTCCATTATGCTAGGCTAGATCTCTCTTGTGTTTGCTTAGATCTAATGAAACCTAGATGTTGATTATGTGTTGATTACTTGTCTATTCTTGTTTTGAATGAATGATTTATATGTTAGGCTTAAGAAAACTGGCAGATCTCCAAATGGTAACATGCTTGAACGTCTTAAGAAACATGAACCGAGGCGTACTAGGTCTTTATTGGTTGTATTTAATGCATGAGCCACTGTTTACAATCCCTATAGTTGTGCTGGGTCATGGTGTAGGAGGAGATAAGAGCTCATAGAGTTGGGGAGTTATGTATGCCACCCCACGAATGGTATTAAGGAATACAACCCGTCATTCATACAATTGTAACAAGTAATTAACATGTAAAAGATATCTAGAGAGTAGTGAAGTCTAAGTAAATGTGGAAAACTAGAAGGGGGGTTGAATAGTTTTACGTCTTTTTCGTTTTGCTTATTTTATAAAAGATAGTTTCTAAGATGAAACTTTCAAATCACTTTAATACATAAATATATATACTAGTTAATTTATGATTTTGTATAAATACTACTTATGTATAATGTACAATTTCAAAACACTTAACTACAAAAGTATAAATACAAGATTTATTAAAGGTTTTATATATACAATGCTTATGTATAATGTTATGAAAGAATATACAATTTCATATATTTTATGTAAGCATATATATGTGTAGTAATGTATAGATATAATTATATGTACTAGGTTGGTTTTTGTAAGATTAGTTTTATGAATGGATTTTAGTTTGATCTTTATGTGAAATCAACATATGCACAATACTATCAATTATGACTATGTGTGAAATGCAAGTAAGTAATAAATCAAAGAGTGAGAGATGGAAAGATCAAACCGAGACACAAAGGATTTATAGTGGTTCGGCTACAAGGACACCTTCCTTGCCCTACTCCACTCCCCCGAGTCACCTACTCGAGAGTTTTCTTCACTAGATCAAAGATCTCCTTTATGGCGGAGAAAACCATACACACCAATATACACACCAATTTTCACACCAATCTACACACCAATCTACACACCAATCTTCACACCAATCTACACACCAATCTACACACCAATCTTCACACCAATCTTCACACCAATCTACTATTTTCTTCACACCAATCTTCTACACACCAATCTTCTATACACCAATCTTCTATTCTCTTCACACCTTCAAAGTACTAATGTCTTGACACCTTCAAGACACTAATATCTTCACAACCTCAAAGCACTAGTGTCTTGACACCTTCAAGCCACTAATGTCTTCACAACTTCAATCTACAAATGTCTTCTAGTCTTCTCCACTAGAGATCCTTAATCACTTCACTACAAGATCCTATTTCTACAATCTCCTATCACCACTACTATCTAACCCTTCTTCTTCACTTCAAGTTACACTTCACACTAGTCAACAATTCTAGATTCTTCAACTAAATCTAGGTAACTAATACATACACCTTATTCACCAAAGTATAAAGGATTTACAACAAATTATAAATAAACAACTTAGATAGCAAGATGATACTAAGTTGTAATACTTCTAATAGAAGTATTCTTCTCTTTGCACTTGAAAGAATGAGGCTTTGGATCACTTGGAAACAAAGGCTTATGAAATGAATGATCAAAGGATTTTTAGGATTGAAATGAAGATCTAGAACAGAAAGTTTTAGTGCAAAAAGGTGGGGAAAAAATCCAGGTTTAAGGTGGTATTTATAGGCAAAAGTTTCTGACAGAGGAGCGTGGCCGGTCCCCTTAAAGCATGGTCGGCCCCCTTAAAATTAAGGGGACCGCCCCTTATAATTAAGGGGGCCGCCCAACTGTAACGGCCAAAAACTTTGTCTTTTAGTGGGGAAAGTTTATTTGGTGAAAAACTAACTGATTTTGGTTAAATATTTGAAATCATATATTTAGTATGATTAAAACATTTTTCCTTATTACCAAAAGTGTTTTTCAAAAATATATAATAAGATTATATAATTAAATAAACTTTGTATTAGTTAATTAAATACCCCTTTGATCATACATTGCACTAAACACTTTGTTTATTCATACCTTAAGTGATTTGGATGTAAAGAGAAATATTAATCACCAAATACTTGTTTATGTCATAAGTTTTAGTTCTTTGAGATTATATTTTGTAATGATCAAAACATAGAGATATTGATAAAAACATAATAATGTTTTTAGGCATTATTTATGTCAACAATCTCCCCCTTTTTGATTATTACAAAACCTTAAACTCAAAGGATTTAAAACTTGTTATTAGATAAGTATTTTAGAGTTTACCATTTCTCTTCTCCCCCTTTTTGTAAAATCAAAAAGGTTAGGCCGAATAATCTTCGTGAAAGAAGTTTAAACGGGTAGAGAACTCCCCCTTGATGTATGCTCCCCCTCGTTTGAGGGCACCAAGGTTTCGAGAAAGCAATTCTTGCAAGAAAAATATTAGAAGCACAAGCATGGCACAAGCAAATACATATAGCATAATATTAACAAGTAATAATCATGACACAAGGGAATAAGAAACATATATTAAACCATTCAATAATAGAGAAATGATTATGTCAACCCATAATCATTGTTACAAAGGCAATACAAATAGAATTCTAAATAACATAGAACATCCTATAGTGCCAACAAGGAGTGTCACCAAACTTTCTTGAAACCCAAAATGGTTGAGGAGTTTTATTTGAAAATGAGAAAACATAAGCATATCAAATGCTTGGTGGTTTAGTGGAGGTAAACTTTTGGTTCCATGGGTGTTGGTGAGTTTGTAGAGCTTGGAGGTGGTGGATTTGAAGTGGAGTTTGTTGGTTGAGGGTTGTGATGTTGTTCAAGTGATGGGGTTTGTTGAGTTCTAGTAAGAAGATACTCAATCCAAGTGAAGTGCTCATTCAAAGCAATGGTTTGTTGTTGAAGGAAGATGCAACAAGGGCAATTGTTAACATGCTTCTCAAGTTGGTTTTTGTTATGTGGTGATAATGGTGAGCTTGATTGTGGTGGATCCAAATTGCGTTGAGCAAGATGTAATGCTAAAAGAGCACTAAGCTCATGTGCCTCTTTTAGCTCCTCAACGAACTTCAAGTGTTCGGAGGAAGGTGATGGTGGTGGAGCATGATAGTTGTCTTGGGTGAAGGTTTGCACATGCAACATTGGAGTGGCATGTGAGGTTGTAGGAAGTGGTGGTGGTACTCTAGGTGGTGGAGACATGTTTGAGCTTGGGTAATCATGAAAACATGATATGGGTGGAAGAGATTCTTCATGAGTGGATGATGTCTTTGTTGAATGAGCAATATGTGAAGTGTTGATTGAGATGTTGGGATTGTTGTTTTGGGATTGAGCATGCTCATCAAAAGAGGAAGCATTAATGAGGGTATTAGTGGAAGATAGGTTGTGGGATGACTCATTTGAGTGGGTTTGAGGTTGAGTTGTTGGTTGACTTGAAACAACATCACAAGGGTTATGACAAGAATCAAGTTTCCTCCTCCAAACGGGTTTGACGGAGATCCTTGCGGTTCTTGAAATCTTTGGTTTTTGGTTGCTGGAAGATGACATGTTTGGGTGTGATGGCATTAATGGTGGTAGGAGAGTATTTATAGTGTATGAGAAATGTGGTTTAGGAAGAAAAATTTGAGGGATAGTATGGGACAGAATATGTTTGTGAATTTTGGGAAGTATAGGTTGAAATGGGTCAAAAAGTGATAAAGAAAACAGTATCTCCGACCATCAGATGGCCGGTCCCCTTAATTAGGGGCCGGGCCCCTTAATCATTAAGGGGGCCGCCTTATATAATTAAGGGGGCCGCCCATCTGGTGATTCCCAGAATGCCAGAAATGGGTTTTTGGCAGAAAATTTTCAAAAAGGTTGTGTTTTTGTTTTTGGATTCAAGTAAGTTTAACTCTTTGAGACAATATAGGGCATACTATTCATGAATGTAGAGAGTGATATAGAATTAATTAAAGTAGACAATTAATTTCTAATAATCATGCTATCTATTAATTTATCAATTAAGATATGCACCAAAGGAGGCAACAAGCCAAATAAGCTAAATGAGCAACTATATGAAGATGATAACATTTAGCCTAGAGCAAACATGTTGATGATTGTTGACAAGTAACAAATAGGCAGATATGATTATATGGACTTCAAGACTTGTTACAAACAAGATCCATATGGGCAAACCATGATTCTCATGAAATGATTTGATTAGATTGTGTATGTCATTTTCACATAAGTTTATGACATATGTGAGAAAATAATAATGTTTTAAATACAATGTTTTTAGTTTTATTCAACAATGTTTGAAAGTAAGTTTTTTACTTAATGCCATAAATCTGGGAACGAAAGAATCTAATGAGAAGCAAGGTTCACAAAAGTAAACTAGCGTTAGGTATATATAGGAAGTGCAATTTAATCAAGTTGGAGAATGAGTATGAGACTATTACTAGTGGTGCTCAATTCAGGCTAAACACGACCATTTTTACAGGTTACACACACCCAACTTCTCACATAGAAGCAATTCAACCGTTAGGTTAAATTGAATTTCTAGTCAATAGATTCTCCAGTAGTCATTCTCCTTTTAGAAGAAATCGAGTTCCTAAATTTACCTATCGAAGATTACCAAATATGAAGTATTCTTGATTCACTAATACTTGGCTTAATGTTTTGAAATACATTCAAGTTAGTATCCCAATACAACAAAATTTGTTTTGTTTCAAAAAGAAAAAATGTTTCTATCTTGATAAAGATTGAACTAATGTTATGATAGCTTATGATTAAGCATGTTGTTCGAAAAAGCATAAAATAGATATTCGAAAGGTTTTAATTCAAAGAAAGAAGTTTTTAAAAATGATGTTTTGATTTTGACAATCAAGAAATTTCAAGTGAAAGATACACTTCAAGAGAATCGATTAAGCCCATTGTCACATATAATCATTTCTAATGGCAACTAAAGATACGAAAGAAATATGGTAGACATTAAACATCTAAATGCAATGAGATAGGAAGGGACAAAGAAAATCATCAATGAATACAATATAGACATATGAAAGTATGCATGTATACAAGACACATTGTAATATTGAGTTACTAGCAAGTCTTAATTATAACACATCTATTAATGCAACTAGTAAGATCATATAGCATAAATGGCAAGTATTCTACTTTAAACCATAGAAGATTATCAATATAGATGAAAGCTAAGATAAATGATAATAGATATAGCAACAAGAGAGTTAATTATCCTAATGTCATGTATGCATATATTGGTATTCATGATCTAAAAGCATAGCAACTTATAAAATAAATCATATTAATATACTAATTGAAGCATACTCTAATAAAATGTAATGTAGGCAAGTTTTTGAAAGGAAAACTTACCTCAGGTCCAGCTTTTCTTTAAGAATGGTCATGAGAGCAATAGAAGACTTCAAAAAGATTTGCCCCAAAGCAAGTTGAAGAAGCGAAGTAAAGTCCCAATGCATTAAGGATCAAGGAGTCTTGATCATAGAAACACAATCGGTCGCAACAATCATCACAAGTCGTGCAGATTAAGAATGGTAGAACAAGAATCCTTCGTCATGAGGTAGTAACGAACACACCATAAAGTCAATGCACCCAAAAGTGAAACACACACCGCCGAAAATCAAGGATAACCGCCATATTGTCAAAAGTAACACATGAGTAGAGTGTGAATCATAATAGAGGGAACCAATGGTCATCAAAAGAACGAAAGCGAATAGAGCGATCCAAAAAGTAGTAGTTCCTTTGATCGTTAATTACCTACACATGACGGAGAGCTTGGTACCCAGATTCTCATGGGTCCGAGTTGATTAGTAGCGAACATCCAATGCACTTAAATGCATATGAAGAGGATGTCGTCGAGAAGTACAAGAATTCATTATTTGTTTGTTTTAGCAAACAAACGATAATTTTCTTGACTAGAGAAATAATCAATGGATGTAAATAATAATAGTTCTAAATTTTTCCATTAGGTTTAACAAATTTTATTTGTTTTGATGTATTTGTCAAATACTCATCTGCCGTATATCCTAATCCGGTTTTATCATAAAATGACTTTTGAATGTTAAGTAGATATTTTAAAGATTTAGAACTATTTTCGAATTTTGCTAATATTTTAGCTTTTTCTTTTTCCATTTTAATTTCATGTTTATAGTCTTGACAATTTTTACATTCAAGATCAATTTCAATATTACTTTCAAGTCTAGACATTTTGTCTTCTAAAATTATTTCTTTTTCAAAGTTATTTTCAGCGGATGTTGAAGATTCATTTTTAAAAATAATTTTTGAGTCAATGTTGCAAAAGTGTTTGAAGTTATTTTCCATTTTTGAAAATTCTAATGTAAATTGATCATAGCAAAAATGTTTGGTTTTGAATTGTACCTTATTTGTACTTGTACACTCTTCACTCGCTATACGGTGATCAACTCCATTGTTCATGTCGCTCCATGTTTTGTTTGTAGCATTGCTTGGATCTTGGAGCATGTAATCCTTGTCATCACTATTTGTATTAACATTTGTTAGGATGTTCACGTATTCCATATTTACATCGTCTTTATCGTCCTTGTTGCTCCCTGATTTATTTGCATGCTTACTTCGGATTTGACACATGTGCTCTTCATTATTGGTACCTTCAATGATCACATTTGAACTAGTAGTACATGTGTTTATTTCAACTAAATATTTATCTATTAAATTTTCTAGAGTAACAATTTCATGTGCAATATCAAGTTTATCATCTTTGGTTTTACATTTCTCTTGGTAAAACTTTAAAAGGCATTTCCAAATATCATTTGCCGTTTTACAAGGAAATAATCTTTCATATTCAACATTTGGTAGAGTTTTGAAAATAAGTAATTTAGCTTTAGTATTTTTATCAATTTTTATTTGAAGATTATTATATTGATTTTCAAAATCCATTTTGGTTAGTTTAAGATCACCAATTGAAATAATATGCCAAAGATCAAGATCTATTGATTTCACATAATTTTCAAATTTATTTTTCGATTCAAGAAAATGATCATTTTTAAATAATGGTGGTTTTTGCGTAAATTCTCCTTCTAGATATTTTTCGAATTCCATAGATCGTTACAAGTTTTAAAATACAGTATATTTTAAAAATCTTGTTAGACGTGGCTCTGGTACCAATTGTGGAAAACTAGAAGGGGGGGGGGGTTGAATAGTTTTACGTCTTTTTCGTTTTGCTTATTTTATAAAAGATAGTTTCTAAGATGAAACTTTCAAATCACTTTAATACATAAATATATATACTAGTTAATTTATGATTTTGTATAAATACTACTTATGTATAATGTACAATTTCAAAACACTTAACTACAAAAGTATAAATACAAGATTTATTAAAGGTTTTATATATACAATGCTTATGTATAATGTTAGGAAAGAATATACAATTTCATATATTTTATGTAAGCATATATATGTGTAGTAATGTATAGATATAATTATATGTACTAGGTTGGTTTTTGTAAGATTAGTTTTATGAATGGATTTTAGTTTGATCTTTATGTGAAATCAACATATGCACAATACTATCAATTATGACTATGTGTGAAATGCAAGTAAGTAATAAATCAAAGAGTGAGAGATGGAAAGATCAAACCGAGACACAAAGGATTTATAGTGGTTCGGCTACAAGGACACCTTCCTTGCCCTACTCCACTCCCCGAGTCACCTACTCGAGAGTTTTCTTCACTAGATCAAAGATCTCCTTTATGGCGGAGAAAACCGTACACACCAATATACACACCAATTTTCACACCAATCTACACACCAATCTACACACCAATCTTCACACCAATCTACACACCAATCTACACACCAATCTTCACACCAATCTTCACACCAATCTACTATTTTCTTCACACCAATCTTCTACACACCAATCTTCTATTCTCTTCACACCTTCAAAGTACTAATGTCTTGACACCTTCAAGACACTAATATCTTCACAACCTCAAAGCACTAGTGTCTTGACACCTTCAAGCCACTAATGTCTTCACAACTTCAATCTACAAATGTCTTCTAGTCTTCTCCACTAGAGATCCTTAATCACTTCACTACAAGATCCTATTTCTACAATCTCCTATCACCACTACTATCTAACCCTTCTTCTTCACTTCAAGTTACACTTCACACTAGTCAACAATTCTAGATTCTTCAACTAAATCTAGGTAACTAATACATACACCTTATTCACCAAAGTATAAAGGATTTACAACAAATTATAAATAAACAACTTAGATAGCAAGATGATACTAAGTTGTAATACTTCTAATAGAAGTATTCTTCTCTTTGCACTTGAAAGAATGAGGCTTTGGATCACTTGGAAACAAAGGCTTATGAAATGAATGATCAAAGGATTTTTAGGATTGAAATGAAGATCTAGAACAGAAAGTTTTAGTGCAAAAAGGTGGGGAAAAAATCCAGGTTTAAGGTGGTATTTATAGGCAAAAGTTTCTGACAGAGGAGCGTGGCCGGTCCCCTTAAAGCATGGCCGGCCCCCTTAAAATTAAGGGGACCGCCCCTTATAATTAAGGGGGCCGCCCAACTGTAACGGCCAGAAACTTTGTCTTTTAGTGGGGAAAGTTTATTTGGTGAAAAACTAACTGATTTTGGTTAAATATTTGAAATCATATATTTAGTATGATTAAAACATTTTTCCTTATTACCAAAAGTGTTTTTCAAAAATATATAATAAGATTATATAATTAAATAAACTTTGTATTAGTTAATTAAATACCCCTTTGATCATACATTGCACTAAACACTTTGTTTATTCATACCTTAAGTGATTTGGATGTAAAGAGAAATATTAATCACCAAATACTTGTTTATGTCATAAGTTTTAGTTCTTTGAGATTATATTTTGTAATGATCAAAACATAGAGATATTGATAAAAACATAATAATGTTTTTAGGCATTATTTATGTCAACAGTAAACACAATTTCTCCAATTACTGCTCACAACCTTAGTTTAATTTAGTTTAATTTCATTTTTATTATTTTATTTTGATTGCATCTTAGCTTTGGGTTAGTTGATTAGCAACTAATTCCGCCCACTCTTCCAAAACCCGAGATTTTACTTGCTTTCATAAAATATAAAAATACAAAAAAATAATCATCTTTCACCTCTAGAACTATTAATTAGGTTTTCTAATCCTAGCGACACTATTTCTAAGCTGAACGATCAATCCCCCGGTACTTGTCACTATACTATACTACAACGATCAGGTACACTGCCTGGTGGGGGTTGTAAGCTTCTCGAGATCCCTCGAGAGGTAAAGCAAGGTGCGATTCCCACGCATCAAGTTTTTGGCGCCGCAGCCAGGGGAATAGTTATTGTCTAGGTTAGGATTTCTTTTTATTAGGTCTACTTGCTAGATTCCTTTCTAGTAAGATTTTTATTTTTATTTTTAGGTCTTCTTTAGTCTATCTTATTTCTTTGTGTTCTTTGTTCGTAAACAATTTCGATGGATAACAATAACATTGATCGCTCGATTCCTGTTATTCGTGTTTTTCGTCGTAGGATTTTCCAAATGCCCGTCCCACTTCCTTTAGCAGAAAATGAGAACCCACCTAACATGTCACCCAACCACCACTTTGACAATAATTCTGAGTTAGAAGAGTCTGATCATGATAATGACCATAGGGCTAGTCCTTTTTACTATTCAGACTCCAATGAGGATCTTGATGATGGTGATGTGATTAATGTGGATAGAATGGAATAAGAAGTAAACCCTCTTAGGTATGTTGACCCTAGAACTAGGATTGAGTGTGACAGTTCATTTAACATGCAATTCCCTTGTAAGATTGGATTTAAGAGCTTTAACGCCTATCTCAACTCACCTCTTCCCATGAACATAATCTCACGTAATGAATACAATAAAATCATGGTAGATGAGCTAGAACACAAGGGAGAAAACATTGTGGCTAGGGCAATACCATTACATGTGTTTGTAGGAAGTTTGGTTTATCTTGTTGAATTCATGGTTATGGAGAATCTAGGAGAATTTATTGATGATAAATTGACCCAAGTTGTGTTTGGAAGACCTTTCAAACGGTTGACCAACCTCGATGAAAAACTCATAGAATGGTTAATTACATTCTCGAATGGGGATGAAGAATTTGTCTATCAAATGCCCCGCACACACCCTAGGTTCAAGGATTTCTCCATGGAAAAGTGTAGTAAGTATCCACTTATGGAAATGCTAAGTGAGAATGATGAGAGAAAAGGACTTAAGTACACGTATGAAAAGAATAAAAGATATTATCGCGGGTGCTTAGAGTTAGGAGACGAATACAAGAAAGATGAGGCGACTATTAGATGGCTCACACTTGGTTACGTGAGCATAAGCGATACACGTAGTAACCCACGACTTTGAGTCTAGCTACAAGACTCATAAATAAAGAAAAGCGCTTCTTGGGAGGCAACCCATGTTTTGTGTGATTTTTATTTGTTTGATTGTTATTTGCTTCCGTATGCGTGTTTTATTTTTATTGTTGGTTGATCATGTTTCTCTACTAAAAAGTGGAAATACTTTATTATGTTGTTTAGCCTAGTCTTAACTTCAACCTAGAGGTATTTTTGCAAAAGATAAGTGTAAGGGGAAACCCCAAATATGTTTTTAAGAAACAAACCGATCATGATTCTCCACAATATTTAATGAACATGTATATTCGTATTTGTTAGAGTCAAATGCTTGTATTGAGTCATAATGAAGTTTTGCAGGATTTTCCAGGAAGTAGGACAAAGTTTTTCCAGAAATTTTCCGGAAACTTAACATAAGAATTTCTGCAGGTCCATTCTGACGGCGTCAGGGTTTGCTCTTGACGGCATCAGGAGTTAAAATCTGGAAATTTTACCGGTTTTGTTTTTCTAACGGAGTCTTATGGTTTTTGTGAATTATTAAGTTTTATAATCTCCAGGAAATCTGCAAACTTCATTCCACAAGCATTATATCTTACTTTGTTTTCTAGGATTTAGTAACTTATATAGGATGCCGCCGATTTTACGCGAGGTTGCCTTGTCTACTTTTGTCAGGATTTACAGGTTATTTGTGACAAGAAGATGATTTATATTCTGGAAGGGAAGCTTTGATTGTTCGTTTTCTTGGAAGAAGATTTAACCTGGCCAACTAAAATCCATACCGAGCGAATCAGGGGAGTATTTGATTTCATTCTCTTTACTTTTTAACTTTTACATTCTTTACTTGAACATTGGGGACAATGTTCATCTTAAGTGTAAGGGGAGGGTAAAAAGATGATACCTTACATATGCACTTTCGCTTGAGTTTGTTTTGTTTGATAGTAGATGAGTAATAAAACTACGAGAAATACTTGTTAGTGTAATTTTAGCGCCAAATTTAAAATTTTTTACAACATTTAGGAGTGAAACTTTAGCCATAGCAAGCGTCTCATGGATAGGAGGTTGTATGACTAGCACATAACCGTATATTCAGAAAAATTTTCCACCCAAAAATGTGAGGTTCGCCTTTAGATTTGATAGGAAAAGCATTCATTATTGGTGCTTATGAGTGTACCGGTAGCATTTAGATTCTAGAACTTGCGTTAGTGATGCATCCCGAGACCGCTAGTGAGACTACATTCGTGTGGTAGGATTTACTACATGATAAGAGGCATTAGGATCACCCTTGTGTTAAACCCGTATTATAATTACTTGACCATTTAAGTCATATTGCTTGGCTAGTTAAGTCAACTAATTTTTCCCACACCCTTAGCGTTGTACTCATTTTTAGTACACGATACCCCTAGTACACCCCTCCGGGCCTATCTTTTCGTTTCTAACTTTAAGCATCTTACTTAAAGGAAGAATTTGTTACACCCCACTTAAATGTACAACCAAATCGCCTTAGCCTTCCGTGTATGCGCTCATTTTTAGTGCATTATTGTTATTTGTTAAACCCTAAGTTAACTTTCTAATTGATTACATGGTTGCTAAGTCGAGTCATATCATTGTACATATTGTTTTGGGACGATTGGGACTCATGGGTAAGTACTTATTTTATGGAGTAATGGGGAAGAACGTCACTTATTACCCCCATATGTACGTTAATCTTAAAAGTGCTCCAAGTGTTTTGATTTTCTTAATTCGAGTCATTAGATTAGTTTAATGTAAAGTATGTAAAGATTCAAGTGTAAGGGGAACGTTTATACCCCTATGATGCATTATTTTGGATGGTAGGGTAAGAGTGTATGCAAAAAAAAAAAAAAAAAAAAAAAAAAAAAAAAAAAAAAAAAAAAAAAAAATTAGAAAAGAAAAAGAGAAAAAACATACGGACTACCATCCCATTTTTATTCTATGTTTATTTTATGTTTTTGTTATTTTTCATTTATTAGCTTAAGTCGAGTCTAGTCTTGGCTTAGCAACGCCATCTTGTACATGTAATTAACTAAGATTGTTAACTCGCCACCAGTAAAACTTCCTTTATCCAACAAAACCGTGTAATTCATATCCCTACACCTAACGTTATAACCCTTTAAAAGACCTCTTTGATAGTTTATCCTAGGTGCTTACGCCATGTGGTGGAGGTTTGATCCTTTCCCAAGCCTATGGTAATCTATTTTGCTATGACAGGTAGTGAGAGATATCTTCCATTTCCATAATGTTATATTACTTTATTACACCCGAGAGATGTGAGTATCTAAACACTATTTGTGAGGTGCTTGTGTATGACCTCCGTGCTTGTCTATTGGTCTTTAGTGGAACGATTATTTGTTGTAATTACTTTTATATTAGTGTTAAATGACCCCTAACTTGTCTTTTGAGTAGAATAAAAGCTCATTTGCTTGAGGACAAGCAAATCTCAAGTGTAAGGGTATATGATGAGGCGAAAAATGATCCGTTTTTAGGGGGTCATTTAAGCCTGAATCCGACTTTATTTGATCAAATATTGCCCTAAATCGTTCCTTTTGTGATTTTAGGTGTTTGGAGAGTGAATTCTGGAAAAGAGGCTATTTTGGACGTTTTTGGAGCATAAAGTAAAGAAAACGGCAAAGTACCAAAAATCCAAGCTGAAAATACAAGGTGACGGCGTCAAGACCAAAAGCTTGACGGCGTCAGACATGAAGAATTAAATATCGAAGGTGGTGACGGCGTCAGACGTACTGGTGACGGCGTCAAAGTGGCCAAGAATAATTTACCGTGGGTGGTGACGGCGTCACATAGGCCGTCATAAGTGGATCAAGGCCGTTCGAGGAAGTTTATGGCGGCGATGTGACGGCGTCAAAATTAACTCTTGACGCCGTCAGACTATTTTTCCTATATATAGTTTTCTAGTTTTTTCATTAAAAAGAGGGAGAAGTTTTGGTGAAACCCTAAAGACGATTTTGGTGCCTCTTTCACAGGTTTTTCAAGGGTTCCAAACCCTTGAGACCTTGCATTGTAATTGAGATAAGTGTACTTTCAATTCAATCAATATGTCTATGTGTTGGTTGTTTATCTCTTGTTCTTGTCTCAATTCCATTATGCTAGGCTAGATCTCTCTTGTGTTTGCTTAGATCTAATGAAACCTAGATGTTGATTATGTGTTGATTACTTGTCTATTCTTGTTTTGAATGAATGATTTATATGTTAGGCTTAAGAAAACTGGCAGATCTCCAAATGGTAACATGCTTGAACGTCTTAAGAAACATGAACCGAGGCGTACTAGGTCTTTATTGGTTGTATTTAATGCATGAGCCACTGTTTACAATCCCTATAGTTGTGCTGGGTCATGGTGTAGGAGGAGATAAGAGCTCATAGAGTTGGGGAGTTATGTATGCCACCCCACGAATGGTATTAAGGAACACAACCCGTCATTCATACAAGTGTAACAAGTAATTAACATGTAAAAGATATCTAGGGAGTAGTGAAGTCTAAGTAAACACAATTTCTCCAATTACTGCTCACAACCTTAGTTTAATTTAGTTTAATTTCATTTTTATTATTTTATTTTGATTGCATCTTAGCTTTGGGTTAGTTGATTAGCAACTAATTCCGCCCACTCTTCCAAAACCCGAGATTTTACTTGCTTTCATAAAATATAAAAATACAAAAAATAATCATCTTTCACCTCTAGAACTATTAATTAGGTTTTCTAATCCTAGCGACACTATTCCTAAGCTGAACGATCAATCCCCCGGTACTTGTCACTATACTATACTACAACGATCAGGTACACTGCCTGGTGGGGGTTGTAAGCTTCTCGAGATCCCTCGAGAGGTAAAGCAAGGTGTGATTCCCACGCATCAGTTTTAAACGTTTCTGGTTTTTCTAACTTTCACGTAATCATCAAATAGCTTATTTAAGCTATTTCCCTGTAGATTCCTTAGTTCAGATCAATCACAAACCCTTTCTTGTCCAGATTCACCCGATCACAAACCCGTTTAATAACCATCGCACCTCGTCGGGACATAACGACCCGGGGAAACCCTATACTTCAACGGAGATTGACTCTTAGGCTGTTTGACCTTGTTGACCATTCCCTGGTCAATTTAGGTTGACCGTTTGGAGCCAATCAAATTTTTGGCGCCGCTGCCGGGGAGGTTGTACGCGTATTCTAAACGGTTTTACAGATTAGTGAATCTAGATATACACTCATTGTATATTTACCATCCTTTGTTCATATTTTCTCATTTTAAAAACAAAACAGTTCCCGAAAACTTTTTAAAATTAGTTTTCAATGAACACAAAAAACACAAAAAGATTTTCTTTCTTATAAAATGTTTATCAAAAATCCCAAAAATATCCATCCTTACCCTCCTACCTTTTTGATTCTCCATTTCTTACCCTCCAAAACCCTTTGATTCTTTCTATGTCTCATCCTCACCTTCTTTTTCGATGGTGTGGTAGTCCTTATAATGGTGGTAATTGCCCTAGTTGTGGCATGGTAGAATCAGGAAACGGGTCTGTCTATAACCAGAATCCCTATTCCTACCATGACACGACTAGTTCATTCCATCAGCTTCCACGCCATGAGACCCAACAGTTTTACTGTTGTGAGTCGTGTGGAGGTCCTCACTACAGCTCTGATTGTCAAATTAGGAATCAGTTTGTCTATGAACAGGTTCCTTGTAACAATCATGAATTTGGTTTTAACCAGCTCTCACAATACACAAACCCTCAACCACCGCCTCAGGACGAGTTAGCTAGAGCTGAATTGATTACTAAAATGATTATGAATCAAAATCAAGTCAATAAGACCATTCATGATAGTATAAACTGTCTTAAGGATCTGGTTCATAGGAAACAAAATCCTCCTGTTAACTCATTTTATCTTGAGGATGAAAGTGATGAGGATGAACCATTTGAAGAGGAATACCCTAAGGAAACTTCAGATATCTTGCCAATGGGGGACAAGGAAGTCAAAATCAACCCTCTTGAGGAATTAGATGACCTTGTCCCAATCCCAAAGGTATCTGAGAAACCTTTTGATTCAACTTCAGTTGAAACTGCTTCAGTAGAAATACAGGGAGAAAAGAATATGACTGAATCACTAGCAGTAGAAATCATGGAACTCGTAGAAACCATGACTGCTAGTCCTTCTCAACTCCCTCAGTCTGCTGTTATCACACCCGAGGTTCCCACTCACTCTTTAAGCATGGGGGACGAGCACCTTGACACTGTTCCTGAAAGGGAATCGGACGAATTCATAAAGTCTAGTGTTGAGAACCTTGTTCCAATCCCAAGAGAGTCACAGGAAATTCTTGATCATGTGTGTGATATCCCTCCTCCTCTTGTCTTCCCAATTGAAAATGTTGAGATGTTCTCCGATTCTGATAATGATGATTCTTTATCTTGTGGGGACATCATGTATGTGGAAGAATTACCTTCTGAGCTAGTTAGCTTAGAAGAAGAGAATGATGAGATTGACACTGAAATCCAAGATGAAGCACTTCGCGCAACATTATTAAATGTCAATCTCCTCATTTCTAAAATCGAGGCTTTCAATATGAAACCTATTTCATCTCCTATCCCCATTAAGGATAGTGACATTTTCTCCGATGATCCTATTCCGGAGTTTGAAGCCTTTACTTTTGATCATATGGGAGAGAAGATTAGTGGCAGTACCACTCCTCATTCTCAAATTTCTCTCCCCGAATATGATTCATTCACCTTTGAGGAGTTCTCCGGTGAACTCACTCATATCATGACTCCTCTGGAGTATGATAGCCCGGGGGGAGATGCACTCAATCATGAGAATTTGCAAATTCCCACCCACCCTCCCGGGATGTTTACGAGCTTAACCCTTGAAATCCAAATTCAGGCTAATGAGCCTGATCTCGAGGAAGAAGATCAAATCATGATTTTCATCATGGTTTTCTTCCTTTTCTTCACCTACAGGGTGACTTCTCCTGTTCTTCACTCCTTCGGGAATGAAGACATTATCTTTGACCCCGGCATCACCGCTTATAGTTTATACTATCTTAAGCCGGGATTATATCTCATCGGTGCGGAACTTTCACGTGCTTCAAATGTTTGTCCAAACATCTTGAATGAAAGTCCGATGGAGATTGTTTCTTCCACATCATGCTTCCCCAAGGACAAATGAATTCGGGGTCGAGTCGAGCTAGCGACTCGGTAAACAAAAACAGTAGCATGCTTATAGGGTTTTCACCCTAAGTGTGGGGGAGTCACCCATGCTATGATTACAAAAGTGAAAAACAAAATGGTGTTTTCCACGCTTAGCTTGTAATGTTGCCCTTTTACGTTCAAAATGTCGGCATAATAGCCGGGACTTTGAATAGTGAGGACAATATTTATCCTAAGTGTGGGGGGTATTTTGCTATTCTAGCGAATTTTATCACATTTTACTATCTTATACCCCCGTTTTTGACAAAAAATTTTCAAAAATTTTTCACTAGAGCTCAAAATTTTTTGTGGTTATCAGTCCGCCTTGTCTAAATGACAAAAAGGATTGGCTAGTCCAGGAGCAAACGGCTCTTGGTAAATACATCTCAAATCCGTTGATGGCTTGCAATTTGCCCAAAATTGTATGGTAAATCAACTCGCCATATCCCATAAAGCGAATGAGTTGGCTAGCCCACAAGATTATGGCTTGTGGTAAAGGCCGTGGAAAATCCATAATTGGTAATCAGCTCACCAAGATGTTGACTATTCCATCAAGAGTTGGCTAATCCAGAAGCAAACGGCTTTTGGTAAAGACTAATCAAATCCGTTGACATCTGGTGGTTTGCTCAAAATCACACGGTTATCAGGGGTACCGTAGTTCTCACTCCTGGATACTCCAGAAGTGATGGCTTTTGGTAAAGAGGTTTTCAAATCCATCAAGTTTTTCTCAAAAGATTGCTAGGGACTAGCAATAGTTTAGTGTGGGGGATTGATAAGTGTGCAAATACTCATCATTTTTATCGTATCTCAACTGCCAAAACATCCAAAAACACTCAAATACGCATCAAAATACAGAAATTATTCCAAAAGTGTGTTTTATATGTTTCTGATGCAAAATGTTTAAAAACAAATGAAAAACGAACAAAGTTTGCATAATTGGCAGTTTCAGTCCCTCAAGTTTCAAAAATTGACAAAACTAGTCCCTGGAAGTTTAAAATGAAAGAAAAGTCAACCCAAGGTTTTCTAAAGTCAAAAATTATTAAAAACGATCCTTGGGTAAAAAGTTTGAGAAAATTACACTTTCAGTCCCTGGGGGAAAGGTTTGGGAAAATTGCAAGTTTGGTCCTCCAAGTTTTAGAGTTTTACAGTTTTGGTCCCTGGGATTAAAATATTGCAAAAATCAAAATTGGACCTTGCACTATTCAAGTTTGGTAATTTACACCCTTGGATCACACTTTGGATAAATGACAAATTCAGTCCATCAATTTCAAGAATTGCAACTTTGGTCCTTGTCATTTATTTATAATACAAACCAAACTAAACCCTTTTATTTAACCAAACCCAAAATAAAACCTGATCCAACACCACCAAATAATCCCTTGGCCCATCCACATCCTGACCCAAAACCACAAACAACCCACCCCCATATTTACAACAAATAAAACGCACCCTTTTATATCAAAAATCCGGTCAACACCATTGACCCTTCTCCTCCACCTCACCATCCCACTTCAACTACAAACCAAAACCAACACCATCATTACCCTAGGCCTGTTTCACCTCTGAAATACTCAAACCCTCCCCCTTGCCTAACCAAACAACAACCACAGTCCAAAAATGCACTCCTGGCTCCAATTATCTAAAGAAAAATCCAAAACTCCATTTTGGTGCCAAAATTAATTAAGGATCAAGATCAATGGGGAGTCATCGGATGGTCCATATGAGAAGTGGGAAATGCTTAGGAACCCCACCTAGACCTTATAAGTGGAGAAGGAAGCAAAGAACTGAGTCAGTTAATAGGAGAAGTCTAATTTTTAGCTTATTTTTAGTTTATGTCAAATTAGTGTAACTTAACTTTTCAAGTGTTAATCCCAGTCTTGTTATTGTTTTTCAAGTTCTATTATTGTATTTCAAGAATCAGTTAATCAAATTTACATGTTCCTCTTTCAATTCAGTTTTTGCTCCAAGACTTGAAATTCTCATTATTGCATAATTCTTTGAAAAATTTTGTTTCTAGGTTCCACTAAGCTAAATGAAGGACTTTAAACTTGTTGAGACATTAATATTTCAGTGTTGTTTAAGTACGTCATAAATACCAAAGAAAAAAAATATGAAAAATAGTGAAAAAAAAAGAGAACACAGAAGCAGGAAAGCATGGAGATTAATGGCTGGCTTGGTTTAGAGCTCCATGGGGAGCAGTAGGGTATGTTTTTGTTACTAGTTCTCAGTTTGCTATGAGCTTTGGATGTCAAGTAAGAAATTTGTCCAAGATTTTTCTATAATATGTGATTAAGTGATAATTATTGTTCTTAACTGTTCAACCCTGCTCATTTAGACTTATTATAGCTTAGTATAATCTATATTGTAAGGTTTGTGGTTTGATTTGATCTTTTCCTTTGAGAATTATCTCAACTCAGTTTGTTAAGGGGTGTTTGGGTCAAGCTTGATTGCTGAGGTCTTGTTGTTATTTTGGTATTATTGTAGCATTAGTATATTACATTAGGTAATTTTAGGTCAATTATAGGTCCACAACCTGCATTAGTTGACAGATAGTCAAAATCACCACATATACTTCATAACTGTTAACTGTGTGAGATTTGTAAGCCCTAAGCCCTTAATCCTGTTCATTAGTTGTAGTTTTTCATCAATTTAGCTTTATTTTAACTTAATTTACCTTATTCAGTCTTGAGATTAAGTTTAAAATCCATAAAAGTCAAAACCTTACAAGTTTTCAAATAGTAAATTGTACTTAACTCAGATTTTTCCTAAAATCCCATGAATTATTGTGAATTTAGTACAAGGATTCAGGACTTGAAACTTACAGGGTTTATAGTCCCTCAGCTAAACTTTTGATGTCCACTCTCAATTGATTTTTGTGATTTTTGTGTGGGTCCCACCCAAGCTCCAAAGAGAGCTGCAGGGGGAGATAATCCCCTGTCTCAGATCTGCTGTCACAACACCATCTGTTTGGTGTTCCACAGCTTGCCATGCTGGGCCCCACTGGTTTAACTCAGTTCCATTAGGTAGCCTAGGTTGGTGTTTATACATTTCAACCCTTGAGTGAGCCAGAAGCTCACTTGAGCTTGCTTTTCCTTGCTGCAAAAGTAAGGCAGTGGGTTACTTTGCATTGGGTCAATTTGCCACTTTTTCACCCATTTTGCTTCCTATGATGTTTAATCTAGTTTCTGTTGCTTCAAATCTGTCCATTAGTTAGTTTAGGTTTTATTCCATCTAAAGTTCCTCAGCTTAGAGCTATTTCAAGGCTTGATGCCCTCATAGTTGACCAAAGTCAACTGTCTAGGCCTAAGAGCTTGCAAGTGCTTAATTTTGAGCACTTGTTGATTCTATTTCATAAATAGTTCATCATTTTCAGCTTATAGAAGTTTTCAAACAAGAAAAACCAGAAAAACAAGCTTGAAAGATAGTGATAGCTTCTATTTAATAGAAGCTATCAAATTGATTTTACTTTTTAACATTTTATTAAGTTCACTTGCATTTTCATATTTTTCTTTTGTTTCTGGTTTTATAAATTATTTTTAAGAATTTTTCTAGATTTTTCTCTCCTTGTTTGATATTTTTTTTAATTTTTGTTAGATAATTTAATATTAACATTTAAAATAGAAGTAATAGTTTTTATTTAATAGCACCACTTTTTTATATTTTTCCTAGGTTCCAGGTAACTTAAAATAATTTTAGGAATTTTTATAGATTTTTCTGTTGTCATTTAGTAATTTTTAGATTTAATAATAGTTTAATTAATTAATAATTAAGTTTTAAATAGCATAATTAGTTTTTATTAAGTAAAACCTAGTTTTTATATTTTTCCTAGCTTTTAAATAATGTAAAATAATTTTAGAAATTTTCTTATAATTTTTACTGTTCATTTTCTATTTTTCTTAATTTAAAATAGTTTAATTAGGTAATTAATAATTAATTAGTAATTAATTAATATAAAATTCACAAAAAGACAAAAATACTTATTTTTAATTTTAAAATTAGTTTTTAGTTATTTTATAATTTTAGAAATTTTATTTTCATTTTTCTAGTTTTAAATTAATATTATATTGTATTTAAGTATTTTAAATATTAATAATTAGTATTAATTAGTATTTAATTAATAATAAATAATTAATTAGTGTAAAACTTAATTTTCCTTTTCTAAAAATTTTCTTTTATCCTTTAGTTTGTAAAAAAGTCATTTTCACCCCCTGGGTGTTTTCAGAATTCAGATTTCACGTTTTATTTTGAACGCTTACGTTATTTAAAACGTGAACGTACGCGTTTTAGGTTTTAAATGTTTCTGGTTTTTCTAACATTTACGTAATCATCAAATAGCTTATTTAAGCTATTTCCCTGTAGATTTCTTAGTTCAGATCAATCACAAACCCTTTCTTGTCCAGATTCACCCGATCACAAACCCGTTTAATAACCATCACACCTCGTCGGGACATAACGACCCGGGAAACCCTATACTTCAACGGAGATTGACTCTTAGGCTGTTTGACCTTGTTAACCATTCTCTGGTCAATTTAGGTTGACCGTTTGGAGCCAATCAAACATACTATTCAGGTTGCATGAATCTAGGCCCTGAGTACAAGCGTGATGAGAATTGGGTTAGATGTTTTGAGTCAGCACAAAAGTGGGAAAAGAAAACGTAGCCCGTGACCTTGAGTCTAGCTACAAGACTCGTAAATAAAGAAAAGCACTTCTTGGGAGGCAACCCATGCTTTGTGTGATTTTTATTTGTTTGATTGTTATTTGTTTCCGTATGCATGCTTTATTTTTATTGTTGGTAGATCATGTTTCAAAACTAAATGGTGAAAATACTTTATTTTGTCGTTTGGCTTTGTCTTAACTTTTTCCAAAGGTATTTCACAAAAGATAAGTGTAAGAGGAAACCCCACATATGTTTTTTAAAAAACAAAATTGATCATGATTCTCCACAATATTAAATGAACATGTATATTCGTATTTGTTAGAGTCAAATGCTTGTATCGAGTCATAATGATGTTTTGCAGGATTTTCCAGGAAGTAGGACATAAGTTTTCCAGAAATTTTCTGGAAACTTAACGTAAGAATTTCTGCAGATCACTTCTGACGGCGTCATGTGTAAAATTCTGGAAATTTTGCTAGTTTTGTTTTTCTAACGGAGTCTTAAAGTTTTTGTTAATTCTTTAGTTTTATAAACTCTAGGAAATCTGCAAACATTTATTCCACAAGCATTATATCTTACATTGCTTTCTAGGATTTATTATTATATATAGATTGCCGCCGATTTTACGCGAGGTTGCTGGTATGTGTTATTTTACACATACTTTTGACCTTAGTTTAGGGACCAAAATGACCGAAAACTAACGATAAATGCCAAAGATGTTGTGTTTTTTGTGTTTGTTATCGTGCAGGGAAGGATATCTTATAAAAAGCAACAAAATCAACCAAAAAGCCTAAAACGAGCACGAGATTTGGAAAAGTGTCAAAAGCCGAAGCCGATGAAGAAATTTATCCAAGAAAAGCCCAAAATGACGAAAGTAATCCTTAGAAATTCAGAGAATAACAAAAGAGACTCTTAGTTGAAATATGAAGACCTTTACAATAATGGCCCTCCAAGTTTCAGCAAGATGTCAACTTTGGTCCTTTGAAGAACTTTGGAAGAAAAGTCAACCCAATTCCTCCAAGTTATAAGATCGTTACGTGAAGTATTTAGTTGTATTTGTAGCGTTTTAATATGTTTTAAAGTAGTTTCTCATGTTTTGTAAAGGTCTAGGGGCTAAATATGCAACAAACTCATAGATTAGAGAAGCCCTAGCCCCTAGCCTATAAATACCCCTTAAACACCAACTTTGAGAGGTTGGTTGTTGAGGGTTGGTCCTCTTAGTGTTAGAAGTAGTGTAATGAATTAATGTTAAGCTTTATTTACTTTCTCTCTCTAGAATTTTATCTCTCTAAAAATCTTTAATTTTTACTTGTTAAAATCTTGTTTTTATTGGTGGGAGTTAAAGTTTATGGTTAAACTAGTTAGTTTATTGTTAAATTTGGTGAAAAACATTAGTTTCAAGCGTTATTTTGGATCAAATTAGTGTTACGTTGCGTTTTTTATCGAGTATGTTATGATTTTAAGTTCTATCGAGTTTGGTTCTATTTTATCGAGTATGTTATTTTTATCGAGTTTGGATTTTAGTTATCAAGTATGGTAGTGTTATCTATTTTATCGAGTTACGTTGTCCTTTATCAGGTTATCGAGTATTAAAAAAAATGTTATCGAGTTTAGTATTTGTTAACTAGTTATCGAGTATGACTGCTTCTATTATTTATTTTATCGAGTACTGTTTTTTTTAGTAAGGACTAATTTGCAAATTATCGAGTAATGGAAAGTCAGTGATGTCATCGACCATCAAGTAACGCATTAACGTCATTGAGTTTTTAGTATCAAGTATGTTTTTTTTTTTTTTTTTTTTTTTTTTTTTTTTTTTTAATATATATAGAGTTAGGATTTTAAAATTGTTATCGAGTAAGTTTTTTATTTTATCGAGTATTGCTATTTTTTATCGAGTATCAATTCTTTTGGCGAGTTAGCCAAGATTATCGAGTTAGATAATCAATACCTTATCGTTTATCGAGTAAGGTCTCTTATGCTTTATGCTTAGGCGAAACTCTGCCGAATTTTATTTTGGTTTATCTAGTTTGTTTCTTTTATCGAGTCTTTTTATTTTATCAAGTAACTTTATTTTATTAATATGAGTCTCGAGTAGTTTATTTAATTTAATTTCTTTTAGCGTTTTAAATCTCGTTTTTCTCTAGTCATTTTATCTTACGCTTGTTTTAGTTGTTTGTTTTTACTTTGCGTCGTTTTATTGTTTTTCTTTACTTTAATCGCGTTATAATTTTCAATCGTAGTTTAATAAAAAAAACAAATCATCTTTTTAATTTCATTCACTTCACAATCACGTGACTCAATCCGACTCAATCGCCGTCTTACCTTCGTTGGGACATAACGACCCGGGGAACATACTTTCACGAGTATTTCTTCGGAAAAATAAATCTATTACTAAAACGACTGAATCAATCATGACGCCGTTGCCGGGGAAGGTTTGAAACGAGAGCGTCGTACTTGTATCATTTGTTGGTGATTTGAAGACCCTTCTCCCGAGAAGTTATCGTTTTTTGTAAATATTCTCAAAAATTTTAAAAAACCAAATATATATATATATATATATATATATATATATATATATATATATATATATATATATATATATATATATATATATATATATATATATTAAAAGTATATAAAAACCAAAAAGATTGTAATTTTAAGTTTCTTTAATAAAAATATAAAACCCAAAAAAAAAAAAAAAAAAAACTTCTTCATATTTGATTTTCACTTTTATTTTGATTTATTTTATGATACGAAAAACCACAAATAATCTTCTTATCCTCTTTTCGTTTAATTCTTCTTCTTTAACCCTCTAAACTGATAATTCTTTCACTTTCTCCCTTATATGTTTAATTCTTATGGATCCGATTTGTGTAAAGTGTGGATAACCGTTCTTTGAAGGTTCATGTGTTTGGTGTACGTGCGAACAATATGGTAATGATATTCATGATGGAGTTTGTTTGTTTTGTAATTCTCCCGAGTATGTTCAAAACGCAATGCTTCAAAATGTTCCCGATTACTATCCAACACCACCGCCGTCTCCGTTCACTTGCTTTAATTGTGGAAATCCATCCGACGAAGGATTACCGTATGGGCAATGTTTTTGTAATCAATGTGGATACGCGAATTGTATATGTTACGCCCCGAGTACTGAAACGTCTTACGCTTGTGATACGAGTTTTGATAATTATCCTCAAAATGATTTTAATCTTCCTTTTCAAAACTTTTATGAGCAAGTACCAAATTACAATGATAATTCATTCCAAAATTCATCAAATTTTGAAAATTGTGGGGGATCGTTTGAAAATTTTCATTATAAACCAAATTCATGTTACGATTCTCATGGTTTTAACCAACCCCCACAAAATCCCGACAAGTTTCAAGTTCCGGATGAATTTATTAATGAAATGAAATCCCTTATCGAGATGGTACGAGAATGGGTGGCTAATCGTAAAACTTATACTCCCGATCCTCATGAGAAGACCATGGGAGAATTACTTGCCGAGGAAAGAAAGGCTAAATTACGAAAGGCTTTTATTTACGACGATTCCGAAGACGATGATGAGAAAATTTAGATCGTTCTTAATCCTCACAAAACTTCCGATGTTTCTCCCGTAGAACCCGAGGACTCTCTAAAAATGGGGGACGAGCATCTAAACACTATTCCGGAAACGGAATCGGACGAATTCAATAAGTCTGGTGTTGAGAACCTCGTCCCAATCCCAAGTGAGTCTGGGGAAATTTCTAACGGTGATTGTGAATTTATTGAAGATAAGCTGTCAGATCCTTTGAAGCCCGAGTTCCAGGATTCTTTACCCGATTTTGAGAAATATGTTTTTGATACGGCTGAAGAATGTGAGTCATCTCCGATTGAAAATTCGATTGATCCTGATGAGATTTTCTCCGATTCAGACAATGACGATTCTATATCTTGTGGAGACATCGAATATGTGGACGAATTACCTTCTGAGCTCGTCAGCTTAGAAGATGATGAAGAAGTTGACACGGAAATCCATGATGAAGCTCTTCGTGAAAAATTATTGAATATCAATCTTCTCATTTCTAAAATTGAAGCGTTGAATGATCCTCTGAATTTTTCTCCTATCCCCGATATGGTTAGTGATTTCTTACCCGAGCTTGAAACTTTTCGATTTGAAGAGACGAGTAGTGGCAATCCCACTATTCATGATTATATCTCTCTTCCGGATTATGAACGTTTTGATTTTGAAATTGATTCTGTGCTTATTTCCGATAATCCGTCACGTGACCCTTTTTTAGAGGATGACGATCCATTTCTTGTTGCGGATGACTCGATACCACCGGGTATTGAGAATGACAAGAATGGACTTCGAAGAAATATTCTTATTGAAGAAAGTCATGATGATTTACTTACCGATGCTAATTCATCTATCTTCAATTTACCATCTTCTCGTCCACCTGCGAAATCACCCGATGTAGATTTTGAATCCGGTACGAATGAAGATATTTTTGGAGTGGTGGACGAGATTTATGAACATGATGTTCCTGTGCTTGATATTTTACCCACCCAACCCACCCGTGATTCAGAATTTGAATTTGCTTTTGTCATCTGGGTGTTTCAACCATTCTTTTCTTATCCCATCATTTCTTCACCTTTCCACTCCACCGGGAGTGAGGATACCGTATTTGACCCCGGCATCTCCGTTTTTCAAACCAGTTGTCCATTTCATCTGTTCTCCCCAAGGACGAATTAATTCGGGGATCGAGTCAAGCTCATGTGACTCGGTAATAAAAAACAAGCGCTTCGTGAGAGGCACCCCATGCTTATCCATTTCATTTTCTTTATTTTTTATTTCTTAATAACGTGACGTGAGGAGGGCTACCTCTTCCATTTCTTGTGTTTCGTGGTTGTTGTTGTTTATGTCCAGGATTTTCCCGAATAATGAAGACTCTCGTGCTCGTTGTTTTGTCTCACCTCGAGTTTCATCATTCGTTGCTTATCCATATATCCTAATCTTATCGACTAACGTTTATCTTATGGAATACTTAATAAACGGCCTTAGATTTTACGTAAGACTACCTTTACCCTTAAAACATTGAGGACAAGGTTTCACTTAAGTCTGGGGGGGGGGGGGGGGGGGTTGAATCTTCGATTCGATTTGACCTGTACCATCGTCTGAGCTGTTAACTTACGCAACTCCGTTTTCCACCAAAATTTAAAATTTTTGTCACCTTTTTTATGTTCAAAAAAAATGATATATGATATGATAAATAAGATTTGACACCTTCTTTTGACTTTCCTATCGGCGAGAGTAGAAATAAATGTTTCGACTTAACCGGGCGTGTTGAGCCCTAGCTCGTCTCCCTTAACCAATATAATCATAAGATTATGGCTAAGCATCCGCGGATCTCATTACTTGGGATTTTAAATTTGCGGAGATCGAGGAATGATAAAGTTTATTTAGAAGTTTCGTGCTAAACGTGGAGTAGTTGGATCTCTTTAGAGCCCACGAAAGGTACTTGTGGCCTCCTTGTTCCCACAAGATTGCACACCAATAAAAATAGATCTCTAGGATTAATTAAGTGTCTGGGGTTTGGGCAATACTTAGTTTTTTCTCGTTCCCAACAAAATCTCTGCATATGGGGGTTTGGTACACATAGGGGTACTGCCAGTGTTACGGTGAAATAGACTATTGCATCTTGCCGGTTCGCAGCCGATGTTGTGATCTTAGTAAAGGCCGTAGGACTCGGGGTTTGGCATATGATTATGAATATCAATAATAATAGTCCATAGCCAAATAAAAAGGCAGAGGAATCCAAAGCTATAAAAAGCAGCGGATATAAATCCAAGGTCATAATAAAGGTCTTACATATTGGCGGCTCTTAAACCGTTGTTGTAAAAGAAATAAAGGACTAAGGACCAAATATTATTAAAGTGCTTATAATTATGCAAAAATGCCAAGCTTCGACTCCGGGGGTTTCCCTAATAAAAAGCTTCCGTTTCGGGTCTCAAACATGGGATGTCTCGGCTGTAAATAAAAAGGGGGCCCCCCACAAATCGTGTTAAATCAGAGACCTTCATGTGGACCCGATTTCTGTATGTAGGGGTTTTCGAGGGAAAGTTTGGAAACTACTTAGAGTTCAAATTTTGTGCTCTTATCGGACTAACAAATATCAAAATGAGAAAATATGAAGCAATTCATTTCTCACAAAATTAAAATCTTGAAATACAAAACTTAGGACCTGAGAACAAGAGGTAATTACACAAGTAACTTTTGTGGGTAGTGTTAGCATCTAACTTGTGGATAAACAATGATCTCGATTTTACGCTTAGTTTGGGAGCTTGTGAAAAATCAATGATGACGATTTTTATCCGTATGGTCTCTTCTCTGTGAGAAGTGTTTCTACTCGTTGACCCTGAAAGTTATCAACAGATAAGAATTGATAATGAAAGTCAAGGCAAACTGTCACATATATAAATGAAAAAGAACAAAAAGAAAAATAGTAGTAGTTGTTATTCATAAAAATCAGAAAACGGAGCGTTTTTTAGAATAAATGATTTTACTATCTCTTTTGAATATCATTGCTACTTTACAACGTCAGTAAAGAGAGGCTTTGAAATTATTTATCTCTTAAGCGTGAGGTGATGACATTGCGTGACGACACGGCAATACCTTAGTCTTGGGGATTTTGGTATGTGTTATTTTACACATACTTTTGACCTTAGTTTAGGGACCAAAATGACCGAAAACTAACGATAAATGCCAAAGGTATTGTGTTTTTTGTATTTGTGATCGTGCAGGGAAGGATATCTTATAAAAAGCAACAAAATCAACCAAAAAGCCTAAAACGAGCACGAGATTTGGAAAAGTGTCAAAAGCCGAAGCCGATGAAGAAATTTATCCAAGAAAAGCCCAAAATGACGAAAGTAATCCTTACAGATTCAGAGAATAACAAAAGAGACTCTTAGTTGAAATATGAAGACCTTTACAATAATGGCCCTCCAAGTTTCAGCAAGATGTCAACTTTGGTCCTTTGAAGAACTTTGGAAGAAAAGTCAACTCAATTCCTCCAAGTTACAAGATCGTTACGTGAAGTATTTAATTGTATTTGTAGCGTTTTAATATGTTTTAAAGTAGTTTCTCATGTTTTGTAAAGGTCTAAGGGCTAAATATGCAACAAACTCAAAGATTAGAGAAGCCCTAGCCCCTAGCCTATAAATACCCCTTAAACACCAACTTTGAGAGGTTGGTTGTTGAGGGTTGGTCCTCTTAGTGTTAGGAGTAGTGTAATGAATTAATGTTAAGCTTTATTTACTTTCTCTCTCTAGAATTTTATCTCTCTAAACATCTTTAATTTTTACTTGTTAAAATCCTGTTTTTATTGGTGGGAATTAAAGTTTATAGTTAAACTAGTTAGTTTAGTGTTAAATTTGGTGAAAAACATTAGTTTCAAGCGTTATTTTGGATCAAATTAGTTGTAGGTTACGTTTTTTATCGAGTATGTCATGATTTTATGTTCTATCGAGTTTGGTTCTATTTTATCGAGTATGTTATTTTTATCGAGTTTGGATTTTAGTTATCAAGTATGGTAGTGTTATCCATTTTATCGAGTTACGTTGTCCTTTATCAGGTTATCGAGTATTAAAAAAAATGTTATCGAGTTTAGTATTTGTTAACTAGTTATCGAGTATGACTGCTTCTATTATTTATTTTATCGAGTATTGTTTTTTTAGTAAGGACTAATTTGCAAATTATCGAGTAATGGAAAGTCAGTGATGTCATCGACTATCAAGTAAGGCATTGACGTCATTGAGTTTTTAGTATCAAGTATTTTTTTTTTTTTTTTTTTTTTTTTTTTTTTTTTTTTTAATATAGAGTTAGGACTATAAAATTGTTATCGAGTAAGTTTTTTATTTTATCGAGTATTGCTATTTTTTATCGAGTATCAATTCTTTTGGCGAGTTAGTCAAGATTATCGAGTTAGATAATCAATACCTTATCGTTTATCGAGTAAGGTCTCTTATGCTTTATGCTTAGGCGAAACTCTGCCGAATTTTATTTTGGTTTATCTAGTTTGTTTATTTTATCGAGTCTTTTTATTTTATCAAGTAACTTTATTTTATTAATATGAGTCTCGAGTAGTTTATTTAATTTAATTTCTTTTAGCGTTTTAAATCTCGTTTTTCTCTAGTCATTTTATCTTACGCTTGTTTTAGTTGTTTGTTTTTACTTTGCGTCGTTTTATTGTTTTTCTTTACTTTAATCGCGTTATAATTTTCAATCGTAGTTTAATCAAAAAACCAAATCATCTTTTTAATTTCATTTGCTTCACAATCACGCGACTCAATCGCCGTCTTACCTTCGTTGGGACATAACGACCCGGGGAACATACTTTCACGAGTATTTCTTCGGAAAAATAAATCTATAACAAAAACGACTGAATCAGTTGCCTTGTTTGTTTTCTCAGGTTTAACAGGTTATGTAGGACAAGAAGATGATTTATATTTTTGAAAGGGAAGCTTTGATTGTTCATTTTCTTGGAGGAAGATCTAACCTTGTTACCGCACTATCCACACCGAGCGAATTAGGGGAGTATTTGATTTCATTCTTTTACCTATTTTACTTTTACATTCTTTAATTGAACATTGGGGACAATGTTCATCCTAAGTGTAAGGGGAGGGTAAATGATGATACCTTATAGGATACACTTTCACTTGAGTTTGTTTGTTTTATGGTAGGTGTGTAATAAAACTATGAGAAATACTTGTTAGTGTAATTTTAGCGCCAAATTTAAATTTTTTTACAACATTTAGGTGTGAAACTTTAGTCATAGCAAGCGTCTCATGGATAGGAGTTGTATGACTAGCACAAAACCGTACCATTCAGAAAAATTTTCCACCCAAATATGTGAGGTTCGCCTTTAGATTTGATAGGAAAAACATTTACTCTTAGTGCTTATAAGTGTACCGGTAGCATTTAGATTCTAGAACTTGCGTTAGTGATGCAACCCGAGACCGCTAGTGAGACTACATTCGTGTAGTAGGATTTACTACATGATAAGAGGCATTAGGATCACCCTTGTGTTAAACCCGTATCATAATTACTTGACCATTTAAGTCATATTACTTGGCTAGTAAAGTCAACTAATTTTTCCCACACCCTTAGCATTGTACTCATTTTTAGTTCACGAAACCCCTAGTACACCCCTATCTTTTCGTTTAAAACTTTAAGCATCTTACTTAAAGGAAAATTTGTTACAACCCACTCAAATGTGCAACCAAATCGCCTTAGCCTTCCGTGTATGCACTCATCTTTAGTGCATTATTGTTACATGTTTAAACCCTTAGTTAATTATCTAATTGATTACATGGTTGCTAAGTCGAGTCATATCCTTGTACATATTGTTTTGTGACGATTGAGACTCATGGGTAAAGTACTTATGTTATGGAGTAATGGGGAAGAACATCATATATTACCTCCATATGTGCGTTAATCTTAAAAGTACTCCAAGTGTTTTGATTTTCTTGATCGAGTCATTAGATTAATTTATTGTAAAGTATGTAAAAATTCAAGTGTAAGGGAAATGTTCATTCCCTATGATGTATTATTTTGAATGGTAGGGTAAGAGTGTATGCAAAAAAAAAAATAAAAAAAAAAATAGAAAAAAGAGAAAAGAGAAAAAACATACGGACTACCATCCCGTTTCATTCTATGTTTATTTTATGTTTTTGTTATTTTTCATTCATTAGCTTAGGTCGAGTCTAGTCTTGGCTTAGCAACGCCATATTGTACATGTAATTAACCAAGATGATTAACTCGCCACCAGAAAAGATTGCCTTTATCCAACAAAACCGTGTTTATCATATCCCTACACCTCACGTTACAACCCTTTAAAAGACCTCTTTGATAGTTTATCCTAGGTGCTTACGCCATGTGGTGGAGGTTTGATCCTTTCCCAAGCCTATGGTAATCTATTTTGCTATGACAGGTAGTGAGAGATGTTTTCCATTTCCATATTGTGATATATACTTTATTACACCCGAGAGATGTGAGTATCTAAACACTATTTGTGAGGTGCTAGTGTATAATTTCCGTGCTTGTTTTGGTTAAAGTGGAACCATCATTTGTTGTAATTACTTTTATATTAGTGTTAAATGACCCCTAGCTTGTATTTTGATTAGAATAAAAGCGCATTTGCTTGAGGACAAGCAAATCTTAAGTGTAAGGGTATTTGATGAGGCGAAAAGTGTTACGCTTTTAGGGGTCATTTAAGCCCTAAGTCGTGATTATTTGATCAAATATTGCCTCAAATTGTTCATTTTGTCATTTAGGTACTTTGGAGAAGAAATTTGGAAAAGGAAGCATTTTGGATGTTTTTGGAGCGAAAAGTGAAGAAAACGGCAAAGTCTCCAAAATCAAACTGGAAATAGTACCTGACGGCGTCAAGAGTTGCATGTGACAGCTTCATGTGTTGGCAAAGAGGTGGATAAAAAGTTTACACGAGACGCGCCAGAATGTTTTTGGGATTTAACAAGTGACGGCGTCACGCTTTGGGAGGCCAAGGCCGTCAAGAGCAAATTAACACGTGACGGCCAAGAGATGATTAATACGTGACGACGTCAGATCTGGATCTAGGCAATCCGAGGAGAGTATTGGCGGCTAGTTGACGGCATCAGGATTACAACGTGACGCCGTCAGACATGTAATCTCTATATATAGTTTTCTAATTTTCATTCATTAAGGAGAGAACTTTTGGGAGAACTTTAGGATAAACCCCAGGTCGAATTTTACAGGGTTTTTCACCCTTCTTCAATCCATGTTTCAATAAAGATAAGTCTTCCAATAATCATTAAATATGTCTATGTGTTGTTTGATTCTATCTTATGCTTGTCTTTACTTTAACATGCTAGGCTAGGTTTGTTTGTGTTTGCTTAGATGTAATGAAACCTAGCTACTGATTATTGGTTGATTGTTTGTTATTAATTGTTGTGGATGAATGACTTTGATGTTAAGCTTAAGAAAACTGGCTAACTTCCAATTGGTAACTTGCTTGAACGTCTTAAGAAACATGAATCGGATACGTACTACGATTTTAATGGTTCTATTTAATGCATGAGTGACTACTAAGGAGGCCATGTTAGGAGCTATTTGTCGGCTCGACATAGGAAGAGGTAGAAACTTATAGAGTTGGGGAAGATCGTACACGGCCCCACGAATGGTATTAAGGACTATAACCCGTCATCCACGCAATTGTAACAAACTATTCAATTAATGAAAGATAGCTAGGGAGTAGTGAAATCTAAGTAAACACGTTTGTCTCATTATTATTTTTCTCAATATTTACTTTCTTGTTATTTAATTTTTATTGCATTTGTAGTTATTTGGGTTAGTTGACTAGGAACTAATTCCTCCCACTCTTCCAATACCCGAGATTTTTACTTGCTTTCTATAAACCATAAAAGAATACAAAAAGAATCATCCCTCACTTCTAGACCTAGTTTAATTAAGTTTTGATCCTAACGAACACTATTCCCCAAGTAGAACGATCAATCCCCCGGTACTTGCCACTACACTATACTACATCGGTCAGGTACACTTCTGGTGGGGATTGCAAGCCTCTTGAGATCCCTTGAGAGGTAAAACCTTTTGCGAGGGCGCAATCCCACGCATCAAGCATGCTCTAGGAAAATAGGATTCCTAGATAGTATTGTAGAACTATGAGATGTATTAGGATTATGTGATAATTATGAATGTTCTTGTATGTTTTTCTTGAATGAATGAATGATTATGTTAATATACTGTGATATTTATCATGGTTGACTTGAGAATGGACTAAAATTATTCAACCTTAAAAATGTAAAGTTACTAAAATCACAACACATCCGCCAACCAGGATGCCTACTGGCGGCGGTCCTTTATTGGATTGGAGGTCCCTAATCACTAAAGGACCGTCCCCCCATTTACGGGACCGTCCCCAGTAGGAGCTAAAACTCAGATTTCTCTCCTATTTTTTTATCTGATTCATGCTCTATCTATCTTATCTCTCTATATCCTCCTACATACATATATATATATATATATATATATATATATATATATATATATATATATATATATATATATATATATATAGGGTGGGATTATTATAAAAAGTCTCTTATAATAAAAAGTGTAGAAAGGATTGTGGGAGTGACATGTGTCACCCCCATGCCACATCATATGACACGTGTCACCCTCACCCCACCCCCCACCCCCCCCCCCCCCCCGCGGGAAATTTTTTTTGGGGGAGGGGGGTGACACGTGTCATATGATGTGTTATATGATGTGGCATGGGGGTGACATATGTCGCCCTCACAATCCTTCCTACACTTTTTATTATAGGGGGCTTTTTATTTTAACCCATACCGGTATATGTATGAGTTAAAATAAAAAGGGCCTTATAATAAAAAGTGTAAGAAGGATTGTGAGGGCGACATGTGTCACCCCTATAGCACATCATATGACACATGTCACCCCCCCCCCACCCACCCCCCGCGCAAAAAAAAAAAAAAAAAAAAAAAAAAAAAAAAAAAAAAAATCCCGCCAAAAAAAAATTTTTTGGAGCAATTTTTTTTTCCCCGCCAAATTTTTTAGTGCATCACAGTTATAAAGTTAGTGCATCACAATTATAAAAGTTACTGAATCACAGTTTTAAATTTTAGTGCATTAAGGTTATAAGTTACTGGAACATAGTTGATGCACTAAACTATTAACTATGATACAGTAACTTATAATAAAGATGCACCAAAACTTAAAAAAGAATCGTATTTTAATTGTGATGCAGTTACATACATATATGATGCAGAAAACTTATGATAATTCAGTTTCTTTATAACCATGATGCAGTAACTTTATAAACATGATGCAGTAACATTAAAACCATGAATGCAGTAACCGTGATGCAGTAAAATCATAATTGTGATGCAGTAAACGTAATGCAGTAACTTTATAACCGTGATGCAGTAAATTTATAACAGTGATGCAGTAAAATTTTTTGGCGGGAAAAAAAAATTTGGCGGGAAAAAAAAATTTCGGCGGGGTGGGGAGGTGGGGGGTGGGGTGACACGTGTCATATGATATGGCATGGGGGTGACACATGTCACTCCCACAATCCTTCCTACACTTTTTATTATAAGACCCTTTTTAAAATAATCCACCCTATATATATATATATATATATATATATATATATATATATATATATATATATATATACTAGACTTCGAAGCCCGCCCGATGGGCGGGCATGACTTGTAATTATTTTTTGCTTAATATTAGTTGGTCGTTAATTAATTGTAATTTTACTTGTGATGGTGTTGTTTAACGGAAATTTTTTACTTAAGAATAAATTAAGTGACGGTTAATTAATTAAGAATATCATCAAATATTTATAGAGTGATTAAAGAACATAAAGAAATGATCAGTAATCATATAAAAGGGAATAAAATTTAATAAATCATATGCCATTACAAAATATATGTTTAGTCCAATTGCGAAATAAAGTTTTTTTTTATACACAACAGACCCTTGAGACAGCTATGGGCGGCGCTTTAAGAATTGTGTAAAAGATAAAAGTAGTAGTAAAATGCGTGATAAAGAATAACGACAAATGTCTGAAACACAAAATGGATTAAATAAAATGCAAATGAAGCTGCTCATGTAGCATATATAAAAAAGAACAATCAAAAGTGTGAGAAAGCATGTAAACAATCTTGATCTTCACTTTTGATAAGGCCATAATTCTACATATAAATTTCTATTTAACAGAACATTGTACTAATCCCCATTACTATAAACTATTTCACTCCTTTCGTGTCCAAAAAACTAATATGACTATTTAGCGGTTCTACAACCATACCACACTACGCGTGTGCTGAATCCACAAAAAAATTGGACCATAGATTTATATTTACCTTGTGAATGCCTGCAAGAACAACAAAAGGAACAGCATGCCTTTGAGCTGCTAGTGCAACCATGTAAAACCAACCGGAGTTATCACCCCACCGTTAGCCATGACTGCATCTTACCTGGAAACCGGGTCATCAAAGTCCTTAGCCTATGCAAATTAGCCCGTTTAACTATGGACATTAACTTTGGCTCATTTACTCTTTCGTATTCATCTTCACTTAAGTCGCTAATCTCTATTTGTGTCATCTCAACTTTCATCGATATTTCCTTTTCATATTCCTTCAAAGCGTCAACCCGCATCAGCTTGATCTTCTCACACAGTTTGATCTTGCTATTTGACAAAAAAAATATCACTAACCCAAAGTCGATATTAAATATATCCAAATAACAATATCAGTTTAATTTATAGCTAACTATCAGTTGCGGGGTGCTCATCTAAAAATAAGAAGGATATCAGTCTTTTTTTTCCCCTTTTCCCATTCGCAAATTAAAAGATAACATTTGTGGGATGCGGACATCATATGAATTTAGCTCATCTTTCAATAGCTAATCATTCTATATCACAAAAAAAAAAAAAAAAAAAAAAAAAAAAAACCCTATAAAGCAGGTGGTAAATTTAAACAAAGTATTTCAAGCATTTGTTTCATCAGATTTTTTCTTACTTTTGTTCTAAAACAATTATAGTTTTAGAAGTTACCTCGAGTTTCTTTTCTTGTAGCTTCATTTAATGTTGTTTCTTCTATAGTGGCGAAATAATCTCAACATGCTTGCCCAACTTGCGCCTAAGCATAACCTGCTCTGTGATTCTGACCAGGTTGCAATTTTTCCTCTTCATCGTCAACCGCTTATCTTTCGTATTTGGTTCAACTACTTTCACACCTAATCAAGTCATTAATCATTACCAACTAAAACTAAATAATGATTGATATTGAAATAAACTATCTTAAAAATACACCTTATTCTTATCCTATAGTTTTTTTTGGCCACCTATAAAGGATAAAAAGGTAAATTTATTCTTTTCTATGCTCATACTTTGTCAATTACTCATAATGATAGTATATACTTCTAATGATAACAAACCTCTCTATATCGATTATAGAGGTCCAAACGCGTTGCATTCAGTCATGGCCGTCTTGAAGAATAAGAAGATTATGCCCTCTTAGAATCAAAAACTGCATTGCGTCCTTCAGAAACTCATCCTGATATGATATGTTTATCAGAAATAGATTTAAAGTTTAAAATAAGAACTTTAACCAACTTGCAGGTTCAACTACTTTCACACCTAATCAAGTCATTAATCATTACCAACTAAAACTAAATAATGATTGATATTGAAATAAACTATCTTAAAAATACACCTTATTCTTATCCTATAGTTTTTTTTTGCCACCTATAAAGGATAAAAAGGTAAATTTATTCTTTTCTATGCTCATACTTTGTCAATTACTCATAATGATAGTACATACTTCTAATGATAACAAACCTCTCTATATCGATTATAGAGGTCCAAACGCGTTGCATTCAGTCATGGCTGTCTTGAAGAATAAGAAGATTATGCCCTCTTAGAATCAAAAACTGCATTGCATCCTTCAGAAACTCATCCTGATATGATATGTTTATCAGAAATAGATTTAAAGTTTAAAATAAGAACTTTAACCAACTTGCAGGTTTTAATTACAAAAGACTTAGGCATGAAACAGTGAATGTAACTAACCTCAAAGCAAACATGTAAAAGACTATTGTTGGCTCTATATCACTCAAACACTCACATGGTACTGTAATATACTAAAGTACCTTTATCGTAGAAGACTTCACATCTCCACCATCATTTGCTCAAATACACATAAATACAGAATGCATTATATTGAAATGATCACAAAATCGTGGGGAGACACCCTTTTTTAATACATTATTTGGTATACTATCTGTGAAAACCAACATATTAAACCCCAGATATGGAATTTTATACTCACATGAGGCATTAGGCAGTCAGAAAAAAGTATATGTATATATATCTGTTCTATGGGCTCGTAACTTTGTATTTTTAATTCTTAAATATAAGAATAGTGGAATACCATTGGCACAACCTTTTAAAAATCAGGTTGTGAAGAATGACAAGACAAAATGGGCTTCGAGACAAATAAAGATTACTAAATTTCTTAAGGTTCTTGAATAAGCATTTACGCGAATAGACAGATGTTGAATTCATTGGTTGATTAACTGTTAAGATTTCCTGATTCCGTCAATCATAATATAGATCAAGAAGTGTATCCTTTTTTCATGCATTTTTTTATTGAAATAAACATGAATTGAAACTTCAGTAGTAAAATAGACTAACCCAGTGTTAATAAGCCTGACACTTGTAATTGCACATTTTTTCTAACTTCTTATGGTATGTCCAGGCAACTTGCAAGAATATGTAGGCTCTTTCAGAGTACGCCTTGGTCCTTATCTATTATATTTGTGTTATAAAAGGTTGTATCACCTCTTTACATATGGAGTTCCAATCTACTTCCTAATTCACATAATGAACACATTTACATGGGTCACATAGCTGAGTATGGCTGATATACACAATTGTCGCAACCAATAACCAATGGAATGAAAGTATGATTTATAATGCATCATTACCTATTCATCTACTGTTATGTCTCGAAGAATACACATTCGAACTTGATCTACTTTTCCATATAAAAGTAAACTGTGGCCTGCCTCACAAAGGCATCTCTACCTGAAAAGAAAGATGTGCACCATCAGTTGTGCTTGTTTATGGTTACATTAAGATCATTGCGAAATTCAACCAAGTGGTCATGAAGTGGATAACTGGTAACATTATTTCTTTCATGCAACAATGAAGTCAGGTTTTCGTTGCCACGCCCCTTGTACCGCCTTCTCTACAAATCTACCTACATTGTCTGTTGATATTCCTGTATACTAATGGCTAAAGGAAGAAATCACAATTAACGTCTCTGTTATGCTATTGTGTTCCATAGAATCTCGCGCAGCCTTACTTTTCTTCTTGAAATCAAACCACCAGGCCCTCTAATAGTCCCTCTCTCCTGCTTGAAATTGACTCGGCTATGCAAATCTCCAGCTCGTTGTGCATAAAATTGAATGACGATTACGGTTGGTGTCTTCATATTTGATACATAAAGTTTTTTCAGATGGTTACAACATGATAAATTTAGACATGTGACCAATTAAATATATTAGTGGTGTTAGCTTTGACAGTAAATGGGTGATTTTTTTCAAATGGGTCAAATGGGTTAGAATATTTAAAAATCATAAGCATGGAGTCAAATGGCTTGAAGAAGTGCTTGAGGCTCGACTTGATCCCATTTTCACCCTAATAAATATTACCCAGTACGGTTGGGTTGTCCATTACTACCAAAAATTTTCTATTACAATAATAATTATCTTTTGTAACAGTTTAGGAGACCGTAAGAGCAAAAGTTACATTTTTGTCACATTCCTACCCATTTGACCAATTTGACCCAAGTATATTTTAGTTTAACTGTTATTTATTAAATGGGGATAAACCATAAACACATCCACCAATTCATAAGTAAAATGGGATAAAAATTCCAAACTTCAAGCGCTTTTAATTAATACAATTTATATATTTCTTAGCAGAAATGATTGTAAACTGTCCTTTGTATGTATAGTAATTTTGTTAATCTATTCTAATTGTAACACTACATGTTTTGACCAAGCCTATTTTGACCCGCTCTCAAGGCCGGCCATTTTGACATTATACTAAGGAACATACCTGAGTTTGTCGTCATAAGAACTGATGCACAACAACCGATCTGGTAGCAAGGCCTTGAGGCTAATACCAAATCAAGTATAGCATATTTTTTTCAAATGTGTCACATGTATTTCCTTCTTCGGCCTCTCAACATTGTCTGAAATCTATCTATGACATATTGTAGACCAGTAATCATCAAGGATCAGAGAATATGTCTCAGGTTCAGGGTCTTGTTTCATCAGAGACACACATCAGGTAGTCTCTCGGGTTCTTTCTTATCAGCCCCTGATTTTCAGAGTATCTGTTTCAAACCTAATTCTCACAACACTTAGCACATCACTATTCCCTTTATATCACAAACTTATTTCCATCTCTCAATTCCGGTTTCAATCATTCAGCCTTAACCTGAATATCATATTAACACACCCTAATTTTTTTTTATCACAAATACCTGTTTCAAAAGCACGCCCACTTCTTCATCCCATACGCATCTCAGCTAAGTTGTGATACCCTCTTTACATCTATATTACTCTCCATTTACCTTTATGTAACAATTAAACCTTTAAATGTTATTTTATTTAACATGAAAATAATAAGCCTGTATGTTTGGCCATTCGAGGTGGTTTGATTACTTATTTCAAATCATATTTGTTCGAATTCCAAAATACCATATATCACTTTTCTAATTCTTGGTCTCTTTGTAAATGCGTCTGTGAAAACAGCAGCACCTCACACTTCTTTACATGAAAAGTGCCTGGAATACTCTTTTGTGTGGCCGTAAAAGGTAGATGTCATAATTAGCTATGAATTATTATTTCTACTTTTTATGTCGTAAATTTGATCTAACTAAATTTACCTTTAGAAATGTTCATATAAGCAGGTTCATTCACTAAGGGTGAAAAGGTAATGTAAAAGTGTAGCTTTTGAAGCTCGCCCGGTAGGCGGGCATGACTTTTAAATATTGTTTGAAGGTATTAGTTAACGAATAATAAGATATTTAAGAGTGGTTTTTTTTTATGCGTTAACAATGGAAATTAATTAATAGTTATTAATTATTGAACAGTTGAAAGGTACCAATTTATTCTTAAGAAGAAAGTTTATGATTGTAATTCAAATCTTAAATTAAACTTGTTTATAGGAAGCTTTAGTTGTTTTTTCAGAATTTTTCTCGAATGATTTCCACCATTTTTGGGTGAATATTATGAACCTCAATTGCAAGTTCTTATCAGAATAAATGCGTTAATATAGATTTTCATACCAACGGAGTAAAAGTTGTGTACCTTATAAGATTTTTCAAACTCGTCTTTTTCTTCTTGACTGTAGTTTGGCCCAATTGGCGCTAGCTTAAAGTGACCCGTTTGACGTCTAAGCATTCAGTGACCCGTAACCTGATCAATTTAGAGAACCTGTTGTAGTCAAGTGTATGACATATATGTTCCCTTCCTGTCTTGTTCAGGTTCGGAGCTGCATAACAACTGTATCAAATATAAGTATGATTCGCAATCACCATAGGTAAAAAATTAATAGAATAGACACTTGAAGACCAAAGTGTAAAGCAATACAATCATAATATATATAGAGTCGCTATGTTCCATTATCAAAGAAACTATCGTCAACTGAATATCGCTCAATCAGAACTGTAACAAATTACTTATAGATCAAAAACTTTCATCTAATGTTGTATAGAACATTCATGGAACCTAAAGCTTCATATAATTTCACATAAACATTCAGAAATGTTGGGTCTCTTAGGAGCAAATTTGTGTAGCAGAGACTACAAAGGATGTGTAGTTCCTAATACATTATAAAATGAGGTTTTTCTAGCATCCAAGAAAATTCAAAAAAGTGAAACATGCATATGTATTAAAAATTTAAATCACCCGGTGAATCTTATACATTATTCGATCTTCACTTATTCCATTAGGATCAAGCAACATCTCTGCCTTTCCATCTAAACTATCCTACAAAAGCAACAAAAATAAAATAAAATAATAATAAGGTATGACAACAAACAATACCAACACAACGATATCCACTTTCAGTGCGTTAATTTACTATATAGCTGTATAATAAACCATATATATATACCTGCATGTACATGACTTTCTGTAGTTGAAGTCCACTATTATGAAAGTAAAAGTACTTATCAGCTTCTCTAAATGGAGCACCAAACATGACTTATCTTCAAGCCTAAAAGTGAACATTCAAGCCTAAAAGTGAACATTCCATGGTATTTCCAAGAATATCAATATAAATAAATTGTGTTATTGAATTAGACAAAAGCAATGCCTCTTTAGGTGGTAAATATCAAAAAGCCAACAATCAATCATGAACCGAAGTAACCTTGCTCAAAAGATCTAACATGATGCAAACATATGTAGCATCAGGGTCCACATGTTTGTTTGTGAATATAACAGTTTGACAATTTTAATCTTTGAAATTTTATGGTTTCTACCTGGTGTTTACTGAATATTGAGATGCTTCACATTTCATGGAGTATTAAACATACACATTCCCCATAACATTTGATGGTTTATACCTGGTGTTAAATGACATTTTAAAAGAATATGAGTTACCAAAAAAGGGACATAGAAATTCAAGTAATATATAGAACAAAATGGGTTATAAAATTCTTACCATTTTATGTATCGAGATTAGCACAGGTATACATATGGGCTAAAGTATTGGCGCCCTGCTCTTGTTCAATTTGGTTTTCTTCCATAATTCTTTGGAAATCTATCTCACTTTGTGAGATCAGTTGCTTCATGGCGTCTAAGGTAGTGAGCTTAATGATGCAACAACACAAATAAGCATTCCATCCACAATAGTAATAAATAGCATATATTTGCAAATAAACCAATGGGTTGTAATCAGACCTGATGTTTACAAAAAAAAAATAATAAAAAAAAAGTCAGGAAACAAATGACCACATAAGATTTAATAACATCTAGGGACTCAGATCTCATACCTGCATATAACAATAAAGATTTGGGATCAGCTGGTCTTCCTCATGACTCATACTGCTCTTGAAGTGGGTTACTCCAACATTTGTATAATATGTGACCCACTTGTTGGGTGTGTAGAAAATCACAGGAGGGAACCTATAAACAAAAGTTTAGAACACGTCTTACAATACAGGGTAGTAAATTAAAGCTTCAAGCACCTACCTGCTATGAAATTTGGAAAATCCAATCTTGATACCGGTCTGGATTTTGTTTTCACATGCTTCTCTGATCTAGGAACTAATATCGGATCCCATACTCTCTCACATCAATACAAAGAATAAAACAACAATCAAGCTACTTGCCCAGTGTTGCTACTAATACCTATGATAAATAATTGAGGAAAGGCTACCATAATTTTAACCATCGAGCATACTTTGTATTCAACAATCTACTAAGATGAAAAATGAAACAACATATGCAATCGGTCAAACGGAAAAGGTGACAATATACTTAGAACAAATTAAGCAAATAAATTTTCTTTAGCACTCCATTTGACGGGGTGATTTGATTGCTTATTACAATTTATTTACTTGCTACTTTTCAAAATATAAAGTTTACGGGATTGGTAATCTTTTATCTTAAACACATAAGCAATATCTGGTATTGTACAAAACTACTTATTTGCTAATTTTAGTGTGCAAATAAACACTTAAAAATAAGCACTTCCATGCATGCTAAAAAAATTTACTTGAAAATAAGCTACTTCAAACTAAAGACAGAAACATGTCTTATTTAAAATAATGTTTATCAAAATGCAATAAGGAATACTAAACACTCTCATACTTTAAAACCCAATTTTAATTAAAAGCAGGACCGAGTCAAAGATTTCATACCTGATCGAGCTTTCATCGATTTGGATATGGTTTACTACACATATGAACGTAAGCACACACATACATAAAAATATACCTATTAGAATAAGATAGAGCATTAGCAACCATTTCCTCTTCTTCTTCCATAAGAGGACTAAAAAGATCATGCACTACATCCTGAAAAGGAAATCAATTTCTTATGAGAAACATCCACCAAACATATAAATCAAGGTTCATTTTTTGCATACAATACAACATACTTTTTCGTATCTCCCCTTTTTGCCAATGTATTTTAGTACATTTGTCTTACGATGGTAGCCTAATGGTGGGGGACATGTAGCATAAAAAAGAGGTTGGGGGTTCAAATCGTGTCCCCGTGTTATGGTTCAACTTCTCATCGGATTGACCTACGTTAAAATGAATATAACCGTGAAAAGGGCGAGTTTTTGAAATAAAAGTAGGAAATCGTAAAAAAGGTGGGGAACAGAAATGAACATGCGTTTCTCTATACCTTGTTCTGTAGGAGTACACTCTGGAAAATGAATTACGGAGTTCTATATCATATATTTTCTTCATTGGTTGCCAACACAATTCTGATATGTGTTTGATTCAATGCGATTATTAGTATTTAAGCCTTCCTGTCATTCAATAATCAGCTAAAACTTTATTTTCAAGACCTATGATACTAACAAATGATCTTCAGTTCAAGATACCAATGCCTGACCGAGTATTTTCGTGTCCTTTAACATTGCCTCTCTCGGTGTTTTCAGTTTGTTTAGGTTTGTCTATGCTTAGCACTTTGGGTAGTGGCCATGATATATCAGTTAATTTGCTACTAGGTTCTCCATTCCTACAACCAAACTATATGTGAACATCATACTGAGCATTTCTACATAACATTATCATAAAGTTACTTGCATAGATAGAATGTTACGCCTTTTTGTAATGCGGGATTATTTAGTAAGGTGCTCATTCTTTTGTTGCCAACGGAGATGATTTTTGTTGAAGAGACTCATGCCTGCTGCAATTCAGATTCACCGCTATCTTGTTTCTTGATATATTTTGACCAGATAGGAATACTCCTTTCTTTCTCTGGCACCAACTTATCAATTTTGTTTCCACTGCATAGATCAGAAATATATTTACACCTATGCCAAAAATAGAGGTGAAGGAATTTGTGTATCAGACCAATGAAATGCTTTTAGTTGTAATTCTTTAAAAAGTATGTAGTAACTATATTTGACTCATATTCCAGCTTAGATTGGGAATTTAAATATGACTGCCATTACCATACTACAACCGTTACATGCATCTGTACTAAGAACAGCACATAGAAAATACCTATAATCTCACCAATACAGCGAGTCAACATGAAGATTGGAAAATGAATCAGCACTCCTCTTAATAGTTTTCCCAAGAGTCGTACTCTCTATCTCAGGTGTCCTTAAAATCTCAAGAAGTGAATCAGCCTTCCTAGTATCGTCACCATCAATATGGCTAATAACTGGATTATCAACCCTCGTTTCACTCAATGCATCCTTTTGGATACATACGATGTCATGTTGCGAGCTATTTATTGCTTGTGTAGGAATGGCAAATGAGCCATCGACTTCTTCTTTGTTCATGGTATTAGATATAATCATTGTGTGGTCACCATCTTAATATGCAACAATGCGAGGAGTACAGTGAATACTACCTAGAATACATAAACATCCAACCGAAATAACAGTGCTATAAGAAGTACATACATGTGTAATGAGTCGATCAGGCGATTAGACTATTGTTGCTATGAGATGAAACAGGAATGTACTGCCATAGACATCATGAGGGATGTAACTTGGAAGCAGTGCAGTATGGGTGTGGATTTGCCGCATCAGACTTTTTTTCACTCTGAGTCTCCGCGAATACAACTTCAAGATACTGACCTGCATATAATAATAAATAAATGGTGATGTTGCTAAAACTAAAAAAGAAAACTATTTGTCCATTTCGTATTCTGATCACTAATTAAACTGATGCACAACTATATTTTGGCTATAGTTACGACTATATTACAGCTGCTACACACTAAGACTATATTACAACAATATTTTCAACCCGTATTTTGACTATAGTTACGAATATATTTCAACAATAATATCATATCTTGCACACCAATAGACGAATATCAGATCTCGTGCATGAGCAAAATGATCACAACAGTAGTGACGATCTTGGTTATCCGTGGAAACAGAGGTTGAAGCTTGAAGCGTAATCCATCACGCGTATCACCTTGGTAAACTTGACAAGATGAAAGTGCAAAAGCTGACTATTCACAACACCAGGGAACATTAGCATAAACCACATAAATCAGTCAATACCACACTTAAAAGCACAATCCAAATGACCAAATGCTGAAGCAACCATTTTAGAGGCATAAATGACACAAAAACAGGTAAGCAAACGGTAAATGAAGCAAATAAAAACCAAATATCTGATACAAACAAATAGGCAATGAGTTTCGCTTAATGGTTCATTTTTTTATGTATCAACTCTACCTATGATTTCTTAGGAACATATATATTGTCTAAAAAGTAAAAACATATAAGCTTTTTTAGTACTAACAAAGCATCATGTGAATATGTGAATGGATTAAACATAGTAATATCATAATCAGAAGTTGTAAGGCCTCTATGGCTCTATACCTGAAGAAGCATTGAAGGAGCTGCTAGCAATGACTATAATGCATTTAGTTTGCCTACTTTAATGATACATAATTATACGTTTAGGTCAATTTATCTATTAGTTTCTTTATTATCCATAATTTCCAAACAGCTGATTAAGTCAATTTCATCATTATAGCTTTAGACAACAGAAGCACATCCATAGACACTCACATAAGCCAGGTTTTGTTATAGGTAGATATCCAATTCTGATTTTATTATCAAATAATTAGTTTCAAAAAACAAAACCAAACACCCCTTACTTCTAGTATATCATGTTTGCATTGTTGTGAGTTTGCTTCACACTCGAGAAACGTTTCCTTACCTTGTCAAGAGAAATCCAGGGCCTACTTTAACTCCCTTAGATGCAGCAAACTTGAACCGGTTAAATATTAGCCACTTTGACATGAGAGGAATCCCTTGCTCTATTTGTAGACTAAACTGCATATATTAAGACGTCTTATAAAGATTAGTAAAGGCATACTCTATCTTTGATATGCAAAAAATAGTAAATTGTTGGCAAAATTGTCATTTTGTTCATCAAATCAATACTGATTATGAGTTTTGTCTGCTTCATATTTCTAAAAATGAATATCCAGATGCATGGTAGAACAATTGTTGAGTATAACCAAAATGGACAGTACTAACCAGCAAATCTTCATGTGGCTTGAGGAATTCAGTTTCAGATTTAGTAGGATCCCAATCAAGGCCATGTTCCTTAGTGATTTCCTTCAAGAGATTAAGCTTTACTTCTAGAGAAGGAGCACGAACTGATAGGTGTTCGATCAGCTTTAATTTAAAGGAAAGATAGGGGTAAGAGAGAAGTAAACAAAGAACGAAATTCAGAAATGAACATATAACTAATATAACAATTCTCAGTCTACGTAGAATTCTTGCTGAATAGAATAGCACAAAGTAATCCTCTTCACTGTAACTTTTGACGAATTACTAATGACAAATATGCAGCCATCACCTGGTTCATTAGGTAGATAAGCCTAATTTGTAAATAAACATATAACTAATATAACAATTCTCAGTCTACGTAGAATTCTTGCTGAATAGAATAGCACAAAGTAATACCTACAGTTAGTTTTATTAAGAGAGGTACTCTAATTTAAGAACTCTCCCAGAAAGAATCTCAACTCCAGAAATCTGATGATATCATTAACAAATTAAAACAATCAGCAAAAATTTAATGTGTGCTTCATCTTTCCTATGATCATCTTCAACCTCATTTACAGGCTTGTGCTCATTAGACCTACAAAAGCTTCAAGAACTATTCCATTTAGGCCTTTTTTTGTTAGTATAACAAATCTGTTTCCGAAAAGTAGGTTCACTTGCATCATTAATCATAGCTCTTTTGGTCATAACAGAACGCATATTATCAGCTAAGCTTTGGCTCTTTCTTTTCTTTAAAATGGTTGGCTCGTACCCTCAATGTATTCTTTCACATATTTTGCATAATAACTATGTATAACATTAGTAACATAGGATATTAATAATGATAAGTTTCAGACAGAAAATAATATACGAATCTTTATGACATTACCCTCTTGCAAAATCAAAACGGAAATCCTGAGTAGCAGCTCCTCACGCTGGCTATAATCACGAAAACTAACAGTTTAACAATTTATCAAGTTTAGCGCAGCAATACAACTGATCAAACCTCTTTCATCATACAAATATACCAAAATCCAGAATCCATTTTAACAATTGAAAAAACATTTAGTTGCACATAGTTTGAATATTTTTTGAAATAGAACATGTACATGATCAACAACTCCACTTTTGTTGTGTGATCTCAACTCTCAAGTTTGTGCTACAAACCTACCATTTGTTTACGTGTACTTGAAGCTTGCATTGAAGTATCGCCTTACCCAATTTTTTTACATCATCACCAAAGATACTCGATTCCTGTTAACATTTCCTTGATTGATAAGAGACAACCCACATAACCATTAGTAAAGTAGTCAAGTTTTTCATGATTCCCTAATAAAATGGTAATTGGGTGTCCATACAAAATGGCTTCACTAACTGCATAGAACCATCTATCCATAATCCACCAACCAAACACCCCTCTAACATTCTGCCAACTCCTTATCATAACCACAGTTGGTATCTTCGAACTTAAACTCATCATGCTTAGTTGGCTTCGCTATGAAGATACATATCTGGTATATATAAGTTACTAATTATGTTGGTTGACTGATGTTGAGATTTGTTGGTTTCTGATGCATGGGAATTGCACCAGGCTTTACCTCTCGAGGGATCTCGAGAAGCTTACAACCCCCACCAGGCAGTGTACCTGATCGTTGTAGTATAGTATAGTGACAAGTACCGGGGGATTGATCGTTCAACTCAGGAATAGTGTCGCTAGGATTAGAAAGCCTAAAAACTAGGTCTAGAGGTGAGGGATGATTCTTTTTGTATTTTTATATTTTTATAAAAGCAATTAAAATCTCGGGTTTTGGAAGAGTGGGCGGAATTAGTTGCTAGTCAACTAACCCAATAACTAAAGATGCAATAAAAAAAATGACAAAAATGTAAATAAACTAATTAAACTAGTGGTGTGAACAATAGATGGGAAAATTGTGTTTACTTAGATTTCATTACTCCCTAGATATCTTTTACAGGTTGATAGTTTGTTACAGTTGCGTGGATGACGGGTTATATTCCTTAATACAAATTGTGGGGTGGGGTACGTACTTCCCCAACTCTATAAGCTCCTACTTCACTCCTATGTCGAGCCTGCAAGAAGCTCCTAACATGGGATCATTAGAATTCGCTCATGCATTAAATACAACCATAAAAACCTAGTACGCATTGGTTCATGTTTCTTAAGACGTTCAAGCAACTTACACTATGGAAGTCTGCCAGTTTTCTTAAGCCTAACATCGAAATCATTCATCCGTAACAACTATAAACAAGCAATCGACCCATAATCAACATCTAGGTTTCACTACATCTAAGCAAACACACAAGAGATCTAGCCTAGCATGTTAAAATCAAGACAAGCGTAAGATATATTCAAACAACACATAGACATATTGAATGAATTGAAAGGATACTTATCTTAATTGAACATGAAAGGTTTCAAAGGGTGAAAACCCTTGAAAATACTGATAAAATCGTCCTAGGGTTTCTCCAAGTCGTCCCTAAAATTGTCCACCCTAATGAATGAAAATTACAAAACTATATATAGATTTTCCAATGTGACGGCGTCAAGAAGAAAATTCTGACGCCGTCAACCCGCCGCCCAAAATAAAATCAGATTGCCTATATCCAGATCTGACGCCGTCAAGAGCAAATTTTCCTTGGCCGTCATGTGTAATAGGACCATGACGGCCTATGGTGACGTCGTCATGCCCTAGTGTAAAAACATTATGGATCGTCATGGACTCTATCCTCTTCACCTCTTGTTTTCCTTTTGACGCCGTCATTAAGAACTTGGTCACGCCGTCAGGTACTGTTCCCAGCAAGGAAAATTAAGACTTTTCCGTTTTCTTCACTTTTATGCTCCAAAAATGTCCAAAATGCTTCCTTTTCCAGAATTCACTCCAAAAGTACCTAAAATCACAAAAGGAACGATTTAGGGCAATATTTGATCAAATAAATTCAATTCCGGGCTTAAATGACCCCCTAAAAACGGATCATTTTTCGCCTCATCATATACCCTTACACTTGAGATTTGCTTGTCCTCAAGCAAATGCGCTTTTATTCTAATCAAAATACAAGTTAGGGGTCATTTAACACTAATATAAAAGTAATTACAACAAATAATCGTTCCACTAAAGACCAAAGACAAGCACGGAGGTCATACACTAGCACCTCACAAATAGTGTTTAGATACTCACATCTCTCGGGTGTAATAAAGTACATATTACAATATGGAAATGGAAAACATCTCTCACTACCTGTCATAGCAAAATAGATTACCATAGGCTTGGGAAAGGATCAAACCTCCACCACATGGCGTAAGCACCTAGGATAAACTATCAAAGAGGTCTTTCAAATGGTTATAACGTTAGGTGTAGGGATATGGAATACACGGTTTTGTTGGATATAGGCAATCTTTACTGGTGGCGAGTTAATCATCTTGGTTAATTACATGTACAATATGGCGTTGCTAAGCCAAGACTAGAGTCGACTTAAGCTAATAAATGAAAAATAACAAAAACATAAAATAAACATAGAATGAAACGGGATGGTAGTCCGTATGTTTTTTCTCTTTTCTTTTTCTATTTTTTTTTTTTTTTTTTTTTTTTTTTTTTTTTGCATACACTCTTACCCTACCATCCAAAATAATACATCATAGGGAATGAACATTCCCTTTACACTTGAATTTTTACATACTTTACAATAAACTAATCTAATGACTCGAATTAAGATAATCAAAACACTTGGAGTACTTTTAAGATTAACGCACATATGGGGGTAATAATATGATGTTCTTCCCCATTACTCCATAACATAAGTACTTTACCCATGAGTCCCAATCGTCCCAAAACAATATGTACAAGGATATGACTCTACTTAGCAATCATGTAATCAATTAGATAATTAAGTAAGGGTTTAAACAAATAACAATAATGCACTAAAGATGAGTGCATACACGGAAGGCTAAGGCAATTTGGGTGTACATTTAAGTGGGTTGTAACAAATTCTTCCTTTAAGTAAGATGCTTAAAGTTAGAAACGAAAAGATAGGCTCGTAGGGGTGTACTAGGGGTTTCGTGTACTAAAAATGAGTACAACGCTAAGGGTGTGGGAAAAATTAATTGACTTAACTAGCCAAGTAATATGACTTAAATGGTCAAGTAATTATGATACGGATTTTACACAAGGGTGATCCTAATGCCTCTTATCATGTAGTAAATCCTACTACACGAATGTAGTCTCACTAGCAGTCTCGGGATGCATCACTAACGCAAGTTCTAGAATCTAAATGCTACCGGTACACTCATAAGCATTAATGGTGAATGCTTTTCCTATCAAATCTAAAGGCAAACCTCACATATTTGGGTGGAAAATTTTTCTGAATATTACGGTTTTGTGCTAGTCATACGACTCCTATCCATGAGACGCTTGCTAAGGCTAAAGTTTCACTCCTAAATGTTGTAAAAATTTTAAATTTGGCGCTAAAATTACACTAACAAGTATTTCTCATAGTTTTATTACACACCTACCATCAAACAAACAAACTCAAGTGAAAGTGTATCCTATAAGGTATCATCATTTACCCTCCCCTTACACTTAGGATGAAAATTGTCTCCAATGTTCAATTAAAGAATGTAAAAGTGAAACAGGCAAAAGAATGAAATCAAATACTCCCCTGATTCGCTCGGTGTGGATAGTGTGTCAACAAGGTTAGATCTTCCTCCAAGAAAATGAACAATCAAAGCTTCCCTTCCAGAATATAAATCATCTTCTTGTCATACATAACCTGTTAAACCTGAAAAAAAAAAAAAAAAAAAAAAAAAAAAAAAAAAAAAAAAACTCGCGTAAAATCGGTGGCAATCTATATATACTAACAAGTCCTAGAAAGCAATGTAAGATATAATGCTTGTGGAATGAATGTTTGCAGATTTCCTGGAGTTTATAAAACTAAAGATTTAACAAAAACTTTAAGACTCCGTTCGAAAAACAAAACTCGCAAAATTTCCAGAATTTTACACATGACGCCGTCAGGAATTAATTCCTGACGCCGTCAGAAGTGACCTGCAAAAATCTTTATGTTAAGTTTTCGGAAAATTTCTGGTAAAACTTATGTCCTACTTCCTGGAAAATCCTGCAAAACATCATTATGACTCGATACAAGCATTTGACTCAAACTATTACTAATATACATGTTCATTTAATATTGTTGTGAATCATGATCGATTTTGTTTCTTAAAAACATATTCGGGGTTTCCCCTTACACTTATCTTTTGCGAAATACCTTTGGATGAAGTTAAGACTAAGTCAAACAACAAAATAAAGTATTTTCACCATTTTATTTTTGAAACATGATCTACCAACAATAAAAATAAAGCATGCATACGGAAACAAATAGCAATCAAACAAATAAAAATCACACAAAGCATGGGTTGCCTCCCAAGAAGCGCTTGTTTTTGTTCGAGTCACGAGCCTGACTCTACCCTTATTTATCGGAAATAGGGGAGGTTTTCCCTACACTTAGGATTAAGTGCGGGTGGAAGTAGCGATACACACCCTTAGGGTGGAAATATGCCACGTGAGGGAAGAGTGGTGGATGAATTATATGCTCAAAGGGGTGTGCTCCTATCATCATAACCTTACCTAATTCAATCGGGTTAATGGGTGGATTAAGATTTTCTCCTAGAAAGGGATCATTTTCAATCAACTTCAAAAGATTACTAGTTGGGGATCCATCTTGACCTAATAAACCCGGTTTAAACCCATAATGTTTCTTGTGATCAAACATAAATGGGTGATGTAAGCATGTAAGGTCATTTTCCACTCCTATATTGGTTTCCTCTCTACAAGGCTTAGAGTCCACTACCTTTATCCTAAGACTACCCGGACTATATGGTTTGATGGGTGGATCGGGACCTATTTCAATTCCTAAATTTTCATCCAAGGATGGAAGATTAGGTAACGGTTTTGGTTGAGGCTCCGGTTTATCAAAACTAGGAACTTCCCTAGAACTAAGAGTAAGGTTATCATTATAAGTATTCAAACCTATATCCTCTAGTTGTGTTTGGTTCAAAGGTTCTACCTCAATTGGGATTCCTAAAGTCTCATCTACTTCATCCGAATAAATCACGGGCGGTGTGTATGCCTCAAATGATGGTAGGACTTGTGGGGTACTTGGTGGGCTTAGATTTTCAACTCTATCCTCCATCTTATCAAGATTACCAATGTGCTCAGCTTGTATTGTGGTGAAATCAAACCACTCCGTGCACCCAATTATCTCATCTATAGGTTTATCCCCAAACAAACTTCTTGCTTGTTCCCTCAAACTTGCTATCAATTGATCCGTAACAACATTTGTTGGGTTGTCCATTTTTTTGGCAAGAATGGCACAATTCTCTATGGTTTCCCATGCTTCATCAGCACTTAATCCCCAAAGGTCCCCATCTGCGGCATGGTCAATGTCCATTTTGGTATAGTGGTCGACACGATGGTAAAATATTTCAATTTGGGACCACAGATCGAAATTATGATGAGGGACTTTTCGGAGTAAATATTTAAAACGAGCCCATGCATCATAGATAGGTTCATCTTCTTGTTGTTTAAACATCAAGATGTCATTAGTAGTGGGTGAATTTTGTGGTCGGTAGTATGGTGGATTCGCGTTCTCCATAATGGTGAACGGAATAGTCAATGAAAATTACGAACAAACACACAAAGAAAAAAATAGACTAAAGAAAACCTAGAAATAAAAATAAAAATCTTACTAGAAAGGAATCTAGCAAGTAGACCTAATAAAAAGAAATCCTAACCTAGACAATAACTATTCCCCGGGCTGCGGCGCCAAAAACTTAATGCGTGGGAATTGCACCAGGCTTTACCTCTCGAGGGATCTCGAGAAGCTTACAACCCCCACCAAGCAGTGTACCTGATCGTTGTAGTATAGTATAGTGACAAGTACCGGGGGATTGATCGTTCAACTCAGGAATAGTGTCGCTAGGATTAGAAAGCCTAAAAACTAGGTCTAGAGGTGAGGGATGATTCTTTTTGTATTTTTATATTTTTATAAAAGCAATTAAAATCTCGGGTTTTGGAAGAGTGGGCGGAATTAATTGCTAGTCAACTAACCCAATAACTGAAGATGCAATCAAAATAAAATGACAAAAATGTAAATAAACTAATTAAACTAGTGGTGTGAACAATAGATGGGAAAATTGTGTTTACTTAGATTTCATTACTCCCTAGATATCTTTTACAGGTTGATAGTTTGTTACAGTTGCGTGGATGACGGGTTATATTCCTTAATACCAATTGTGGGGTGGCGTACGTACTTCCCCAACTCTATAAGCTCCTACTTCACTCCTATGTCGAGCCTGCAAGAAGCTCCTAACATGGGATCATTAGAATTCGCTCATGCATTAAATACAACCATAAAAACCTAGTACGCATTGGTTCATGTTTCTTAAGACATTCAAGCAAGTTACACTATGGAAGTCTGCCAGTTTTCTTAAGTCTAACATCGAAATCATTCATCCGTAACAACTATAAACAAGCAATCAACCCATAATCAACATCTAGGTTTCACTACATCTAAGCAAACACACAAGAGATCTAGCCTAGCATGTTAAAATCAAGACAAGCGTAAGATATATTCAAACAATACATAGACATACTGAATGAATTGAAAGGATACTTATCTTAATTGAACATGAAAGGTTTCAAAGGGTGAAAACCCTTGAAAATACTGATAAAATCATCCTAGGGTTTCTCCAAGTCGTCCCTAAAATTGTCCTCCCTAATGAATGAAAATTACAAAACTATATATAGATTTTCCAATGTGACGGCGTCAAGAAGAAAATTCTGACGCCGTCAAGAGCAAATTTTCCTTGGCCGACATGTGTAATGGGACCATGACGGCCTATGGTGACGCCGTCATGCCCTAGTGTAAAAACATTCTGGATCGTCATGGACTCTATCCTCTTCACCTCTTGTTTTCCTCTTGACGCCATCATTAAGAACTTGGTGACGCCGTCAGGTACTGTTCCCAGCAAGGAAAATTAAGACTTTGCCGTTTTCTTCACTTTCATGCTCCAAAAACGTCCAAAATGCTTCCTTTTCCAGAATTCACTCCAAAAGTACCTAAAATCACAAAAGGAACGATTTAGGGCAATATTTGATCAAATAAATTCAATTCCGGGCTTAAATGACCCCCTAAAAACGGATCATTTTTCGCCTCATCGGTTTCTTATCGCCATGAGGGTATGGGATCTGCAATTACAGGATTTGCTAAATATCAGTATTCAAGCATTTGAAAACTCTTTGAGCAAGTTGCGGCCTTTTTTAAAATTTATATATTAACATAATCATTATCATTAGATCATCAATCCGTACTGTAACTGAAATTTATATACTAACATCACACTCATAATCTCTTTTTAAGTTGCAAGTCCATTTTGCTTTAGAAAATTTTATTTGATCCGTAGTTAAATAACAATCCATCCAAATTGACCCATTTGTCACTAAATAGATCGAAATTATCAAAATTAATAAGTGACAACAGAAGTTAAAATAGGTAAGTAAGTATTACCTCTGTTTTCTCCGGTAGCTGATTAGTATTCATTAAAATCATTTAGAGAGAATGGAGAAAAAGGCGTTTGCACGAACCAACCCAAACTGATCTGGCCCAGTTTAACTCCCTGTCAAAATGAAAGAGTTAATTCCGTCAACGTGGTTAATAGCATTTTCGAAATCCAATAACTCATTAAGTAACTAAATTAACTTAGCCAATCACCCTCTAGTGTTCAAAGTAATAATGTCTTTCTTTATTCCTTATTATGTTATGGAGTCAAAGTAATGTGTATTGATAGGATCCATATTTAAAGGTACAAAATCTATCATGTATCAACTCTTCAAACTATATTTACTCATATAAAGAAAATAGTTACATGATTATCATTGTAAAAACGAATGACTGATTATCTGATTCACCAAAACATGACACCACAAATTATCATCAACACTAACTGTCTTTATCAGTATATATGGCAGTTAGATCAACTAAAAGATTCACAAATAAACACAGTAAACGTAACTTCAAATAGGTTTAGCATGGCAATATATCGTTATCCATAAATTGGAATGAAAGCTGGTCTAAGGCCAATAGAATAATAGATTTACATGGTGTATAAGGTTCTATAAAAGATGACATCTTGGTCTATAAAACTTAATTCAAGAATCGAATGTAAAAAAAGATCAAAAGTTGCATACGCACCCAATTGGTTGACAATGCCCGGGAGTATATCTTGCAAATCTGAACCACAATGAAACAAAGATACAAATGATAAAAACATACGTATGCAAATGACAAAATAAAAATATGAGTAAAAGGTACACATACTCGTTGTTTGTGACTTTGTGGTGAACCACTGACGACCCAAGTTTTGGTAGCAACAGAAGCTTGAACTGAAACAAATGATAAAGATGACGAAATGTATCAACACAACAAAACACTTAAAACTTATAATCATAGAAACCTACTGTAAATAACAAAAAAAGGATCAAATAATGAAAACACATCATAATAATAGGGTGTTTGGTTGCTGGCAGGGGTGTTTGGAAGGTTGCTATAATAGGGTGTTTGGTTGTTGTGCTAAGGGTTCTAATAAGATACTGAAATGGACAACGTCCAAACATGCCTATAAAACCTATTTTGTCCGAGGAGCCCTGAAAAAGGTTATGTCCAAACATTCCTTATTGCACACTAAACCTATTTTATGTTAATCCCCATAAAAATCATAACTGGTTTTGACCCATTACGATACATTCAATATTTATTAAGCATTGTGCTTTTAGCCATTTCTTTAAAGAAAAACAGAAAATTACCTATAGTTGCGTATTAGTGACTACCTTGAATACAATCATCAAGACCAGGGAAAGAGCCCATTGCCATGTTCCAAGTTTTAGATATACACATGCTATAAGTGATGAGCTGCTCCTTTAACTGTGTTGTGCTACTAATAGCTTGCAAATTCCTCTGTTTAGTATTCCAATTGAATATGGAAAATAATAATCAACGTAATGAGAACATAAAACAAATTCAACATAACTGATTAGTTGCATGGCAAAAAATTTCAAATGAGTATCAACATAGGCATTACTCAATAATCATCCAAGGAATCAACTATCTTGCAAATTTCATTACCCCCTGATATTGCCTGTGTAAATTCTGGTTGTATAACGTTACATCCTAATAATAAACTACCATTTATAATTCATACAAAAAAGTACCTCGGAAATAAATCTAACTTAACTATTACAACAATAAACATTCTGATTTTTCAATGTGTTTTTAAGAAAATTACATCTTAATCATCCAGATATCCAAAAATATGTGTTACTCTTTCTTTATATATTAAATAATGACTTTCATTGAACGTTTGGAAAAATAAGTTTTACCCGTAGCATATAGCCTTGAACTTGTGCGTACTAAGTACTTCCCGCCATTGAATAATTGAATATTTGAAATATTAAAAATTTAAAACTAAAATTTATTGTACGTCTTACATGCCATTTGAAGGTGAAACCCTTGTATGTTACTCATCTTCTCCATATCAATCTTGTCATATAACCTAAAAAACGCAGCAAACAATTATTATTTTTTTCACATAAAGACCAGTTCAAGTGCTAACCCTTATAATATCATTGAAATTCACAAAAAGACCATGACGGGTCAAGCATAAAGATACCCAAAAAAAAACAATACAACTCATAATCATACAAAAAAACAAAAATTCACAATTAAAATCAAGGAAAAATTAAATAAAAATGGTGAAAGAAGAACAGTCGTATTAGGTGTTTTTTGTTCTGGATTTTTGTTTAGGGTTTTCTATGTGTTTTTGCTTGGAGGAAGGGATACCGAATGAAAACTTATCCTAATATGAATCATCCTGCATTATGGTTTGTATCCGTGATAATCTTCCCATATAATTGCCTAAAATAAATATGAAACTAAATATTTATGAAACATGGTAGGTTTATAAATTATAAGTTTACAAAATAATCACAAAGTAACATGGTGATGTAGTGGTTAAGGTGCATGTTAAATACATGGGACATCCAAAGTTCGAATCTTGGCAACTCCTTTTTTACACAAATTAAATCCAAAAATTTAAATAAATGAAAAAAATGTTGGATGTTGCTTATGTGGCTGATGACATGGCTGATATTGAATTACTAGGCAACCCATGTATAGAAAATTTCATGGGCAAATAATTAGCCTCGAAGGTTATACCCATGTACGACTGGGCAATGAGGTGGCATATTTTTCAAATGCATATATATATATATATATATATATATATATATATATATATATATATATATATATATATATATATATATATATATATATATATATATATATATATATATATATATATACTAGCTTCAAGACCCGCCCGATGGGCGGGCTAGCTCTATTAAATCATTTTAATGAATATTATAAAAGTAACTTATACAATTGAATATCCTAAAACACGTAAACAATCGTAAACCTAAAACGTAAAATGTGCACATGATGTATGAAAAAATTGGGAAAATGTCAAATAAATAAAAGTATTACAATGCGTAAACAATCATAAATAATAACACCGGGTAAACCTTGCTTATCATAATGATTACCTATTACATAAGATTTATGACCAAGTATATATTTATAGCCTTCGAACAACTTCCTTGTACAATGATGTTTGTGCAGTTCCTTGTCGTGGTTAAGTTTTGGAGAAGAGACTGTTCCAACATTTTTGAGAATCATCAATCAACATGTCATCTTTGAATTCCACAAATGTTACCATTCATGATATACTATATCCGGTTAATGAAATCAGCTTGGATCCAAAAATATCGGTATATGCACCCCTACTTCAATGAACGGTAGATAAGCAAACCCCAAACAACCTTATATAAACAACAAATTCAATTAGGGTTCGCAACATCCCTAATAAGTTTATGATATCAACAACCTTTATTTGTTTCTCATTTATTTTACCAAGTGACTTAAGAAAGTTAAGATTAGAGGTTGCAAACTTAGTGGGTTACGAACGGGTATGTAAGTGTTACTGGAGTGCCAAAACCAACAGTATAGAAAATTCTCCATAACAACTGCAATACAAAAAATACAAATTAAGCCACTAAATACACAACCATTTAGTACTTTAAACAAAACATACCGACCTACGCACGTAGGGAAACTCGTGGATAAGATGGTTTTCGAAATCTTTTTCAATCTCTTTACACTGTTGGTAAAAGTACCTTGAAGATAAGCAACCGAACTTCCCTAAAATTGCAGACAAAATTGCTTAGAAACTTATGAAGACCTTTTTTTTGTGATAAATATAATTAAAAACTTGGTGGTGGACCTACTTTTAAGACGTGAGTTAACATTGTCGTTGCAGCTATTAACATAACCTAATTTTACCAGAGGCATGTAAAATTAAAGAAATGTAATAGATAACAAAACATGTGTGTTAGAGAAATGCTAAATGCTTGACCAATTTTATGTATATGATTTTAGAAAGTTGCAATTTTCACTTTTACATATGGAAGATCTTTTGTTACCTTAATGAGGGGTATTAAAACCCTGATATGAAGCTCGGTCTGTAATAATTCGATAAATCAATATTTGGTTGGACAGTCACAACTTCCTTATCTACACAAGATCAAAGACTAAAAGAGGAAATGAAAAGGCTATTGTATAAAGAAGAATTAAGTAGTGTTACGTAGTTTCAAAACAATATTACATGCCGATGTAACTGGAATGGTCTACAAACCATGTTAATGTCATATACATATTACATGTCGATGTAACTGAAATGATCTACAAACCATGTTAAAGTTGGAGATGTTGATGCATAATATTTTGTGTTCATAGGTGATCCAAGAGCATAAGTAAACATCTAGTTGAACCAAGTAGCCCATGATGATTCAACTTATTCGAACAACTTTACAATTTATTGGCTTTAACTGCATTTTGATAATTCTAATAAGTACTATTAAGTGTTTACATGGAGAAAATAGGTTACTGTTAAATCCATGTTCAATAAGTTGTCCCACTTTAGCAATATTGACCCCTATATTCATAACTTCTTTAGTTAAAAACTAAGTCAGGTATTCATCCAAAACTTGTAAAAGATATTACTAAGTAGCATTGGTTAGGTAAACAGTTCCAAATGCCCCAAAGACCAGGTATATATCGTTACTTCAATATTTAAGCACTCATATAGTCATAAAGTAAAAAGTATGTATATTACTACTCTATATATTATCTCAATATTCACTTTTTAGCAGCAAACTCTCATTAGATTCATATGGAGCACACTTAAAATAGCTAGTAATTTTACTTATTTTAAATGAAAAAGGCAGAGCAAATAATTAGAACTTTTTTTTTAATACATTCACTTACGCCATGAGAGCAGAGAACAATGAACCGAATCCAATGAGAGACTTCAGGAATCGAGGTCACTCCATATTCTTGTGAAAAGAAATTTCTAGGCGATTGTATCATTTGCTAGTCCGGGTCCATCATCAAATGGTGGCCAAATTTTTGGAATCTTAAATTTACCTTCTAATGCAAACACTCAACCATTAAAACCTGTAATCCTTCTGAACTGGTAACACAAAAACGTGTTATCAAGGTTGAAAATGCAATACAAATGAATAATAAAGATGCCATTATCTATAATCATACTTGGTAGATTCAGCTTCTGGTCAACAATCAAGTTGATTGCTTTGAGTGAACGGGTGACATCCTTAGATGCCATCAGTAAAATAAACGTGACTCGTTGACACAGTCAACTAACATGCCTGGATCTATTTTAGGTAACTATAGAACTAACTTGTCTGGCCTGCTGAAAAACAAAACCAAACAGCCCAATCAAACCAATTTCAAGTGAACACAGTTATGAGCCGCCATTATAACAGGTATATGTTTCAAATATATCAAAAACATGTTATTCATTAAGTCACAAAAAATTTAAATTGTCTCCAAACAGCCCTTAAGAACTCTATTACCTTAGAGATAGATATAGCATCTATGTTGCAATTACTTAAAAGTAAATTGTTTTTGTTATATTAAGATGCTTAGATGAACAAAGGTTTTGGGAATAGCTAGAGTTATAATTCAAAAAAAGTACTTGTTTACGTTATATTAACATGCTCAGATGAACAGAGGTTTTGGGTTCCCATTTGGCTCGTACGTTGAAAGGAAAACGGAGATTTATAGTCTTTTGTTAGAACTTCCTTTTCGTTGTACGACTCTAAGATGGACGAAACCAATATACATGCTTAATTGCATTGCGACTCTGTTAATACTCCAAACCCCATCTATCATTTTACCACTTAACACAAGAGTCTGTTAATACCTCAATGGGTACGACTTCGCGTCCTGGCAATTTAAATCCACCTATAGCTGCTACTATACATCTGCAGGTAGACACTTGACTCATCAAGCAAATCACATATAAACTAATTCAATAGCTTTGCTATATTAGATTTACAATCCAAGCGACCTCCACTTCTAACCTGTTTAACCTGATTGGTCCATTTGGCTAAATCAAATATTGTTTGCAACATATATCAAAGCTATAATAACAGAAGTTCTATCTATTATACCAAGTATTCACCCATCCGAGTCCCCATATGCATCGGGTGACACATATTACAGCATCCTTAACCAAATTTGTCTGGCCAAAAAGTTACTAATATTTCAAATAGTACTCAAATAAAACTATCCATAAATATTTATATTTTATCTTGTTATTTTAGTACTATAAGATACATGAATAAGATGAGTAGGTAAATTCTTACAGGTAATCCATATGCATCATTAACAGTCAGCAAATTGGTGTTATCCATGTCCCAAAAATATGTTGTGTCAAACTGTACAACACCCATAGACTGCTTTCTAAAATCAGAAAATTCTTGTAAAACTGTAAAGTGGAACTTATGTGTCGTCTAGTACAGATATTAGCCCCACAGATTTCTGCAAAAAACACATATCAAATACAACAATCCATGAGGTTAACAAAACACAAATATTTAGTTTTACAATGTTTACTTATGAGGTCATTATCTTCCTCCATAAAGAGTGATTTAAACTGTTTCTTCATAAACTGAAATACAATGGTTAATTTTTCAATATTAAAGTAGATGCCCATTGACGACAAGAATGGTTAAGGAATTAAAGTACTAAACCTGTTTCAGTAGTTTCCACAAGCATATCTTATTGGGTCATCTTCTTTTCCTCGCATCCTTTTTATGAGTACATAAGTCGATAGCATGGCACATGATTATACATATGAATACCAGACTTAAATGTTCCAACCGATATCATAAACCTCAGGCCCTCAGCCATAAACCTACTTTTAATCTCAGCCATAAAAACAACAAAATCCTTTATATATCAATACTAAAAAGCAACAAATCTGCCAAAAATTACAAACATGATATGAAATACAATTTATCTTAAGAGTTCATGCAAAACAGTGATTCATTACACAAATAAAACATGATCAGAAATTAAATATAATAATTAATATTGCATTGAGCCATTTTATCAAACACTTTATGCTTGTCAAATAAACATAAGCTTCATTGAAGAAAACACGTCAAATTAATCAAGGACTTTCATCAAGTATGCAAATGTGTCAAGTACTTTATCAAGTAAGGTTGATTTAAAACAAAATCAATAATCAAAATCTATAAATGTATACAAAATTGATCCTTATTCATTATATACATAAATTGATCAGTTAACCTAATTCGATTGATCATCTAAAAAATTAAAAACAAAATTACCTTAGGATAAGATTATTAAGAAGATACATTCAATCGGCATATGATATAACTGGATCATCTCCCTCTGTGTGTGTTCCTTTTTGAATCCCACTCTCGAATTTCAACTGAAAATAATACCAACCGAGAAACTGATTTTGTGACAGAATTTATAGAAACCAAGATGCTAAAATAATGTTGTGAATGAATGTTTCATGCTCTTGATTTTGTTGAAAGAATTGAAATAGTACCAGGTTACATTTGGCGGTTTTATTTTTTGTTCAAGAAAGCCGAAACTTGGTTTGATTAAGATCTTGATTCAAAAATTAATAACATCCTTATTTTATGGGATTTTGTTTTGAACCAAATTGATTTCAAAATTTTGCAACCTTTCTATTTTAAGAGTAAATGCCATGTGTAGTTTTTTTAGAGTTTTGAGGGATTTTTGAAGATTTATGCCTTCTAAATATAGGAATCACACTTGTGCTTTATATAGGTTGTGATATCCGAGCCTAAATCATTTATAAACCAAACCTAAAAGCTTTCCACAACACAAAAAACACACAAATCTGCTCCATCTCTCCTTAACCTAATTCACACAAAAATCTGCACCCCTCTCTCTAAACCCGCCGCCTCCTCCTCCATCACCACCACCACCACCATCTAATCTGTCGCCACCACCAAAACCATCGTTTAAATACACAGCCACCACCACTAACGTTTCTTCTAGATCTGTAGATCTGACCATTTTTTTGGTTGTTTAGGTGGCTTCGGTTGGGTTTAAGTGGTGGTTTGTGTTGTCTGGCTTAAATTAGTGTAGTTTTGGTAGTTTGTTGGTGGTTTCGGTTTTAAGTTTTGGTTGGTTGTTGTCGGTGTTGCTATAATCGGGTTTGTATTTGATCGTGTTTGTGGTAGAAGTTTTGTGGCCACCATGTAATTTTAACTCTTCAAAACGAAAGATGCTTTGTTGATTGTGTTACCTGTTGCCAGATCTGTAATTATCTTCGATTATCTATACTATTATATAATGTATTTGGGACTATTTTATAATTAGAAAAACTTAAAAATTCAGACTTTTACTTACTAATTATGGAAACAACCACCCCTAACAATCACTCCCAACAATTTATAACCACTTCAACAACCACCCCAATAATTTATAACTACCTCAACAACCACCCCCAACAATTTATAACCACCTCAACAACCACCCCAACAACCACTTTCCACTACCCCACCTCCCTCCTCTTCACCCCAACAATCCGCCCCCGCATCGCGCGGGCACCTTTCTAGTTTAGATAAATGAGGTCGTTGTTTTTATTATTGGCAATGACGATTTTGATTTGGTTCAAAACAATATTTGTAGCTTGGCTACGCAAAATATAGTGTTGCAGCCGTGCCATGAATCTTATTATTTCACTTGTAAAAAATCTTGGCCTCTTTGTTACTGCTTATAACTCCCACACATGAACGCCACCACCCAAGCTTATTCTGCCACCACCACCACCATTAACTGATTCCGCCGCCAACACTACCGGTGTTTTGAGCTTTGGTGGTTTCAGTGGTGTTAGCGGTTTTGGCGGTGATTATGTGGTTTTGGAGGCTTTGTGTTAGTGGGTTAAATAGTGTATGACCATTTTTATTTGATCTCTTATTTGTTTTTTTGTCTTTGTGTTTGCCTAGATGTGTGTTACTACGTTCTTGTTCACATACGTGAGATATGAAAAAAGGAAATATTGTTGTGTTTTGATTTATTGTTTATACAAAAAATAGATTCAGTTGCTACTTTTGACTTCAAAAAACGGAAGGATAGCTAAGTGTGAGATCCACTTAGCAACCTTATATTATTGCAGCCAAAGCATGAATCCACTTAGCAACTTATATCTGAGCCAACATTGTTTCTTTGCTTAAAATTTTGGGATTCAGATTTGTTTCAGTAATTTGTTTAGCTATGAAAATTGTTCTATAAAAGGCAGTGATGGTACATGTTTCATACGAGTAGTTCTTTGTGAAGCTTCTATATTGAATGGTGTTTGAGATATCCTTTTCTGTTGTTGAGTGTCTGATTTTATTGTGATATTCAATCCATATCGTTTGGCATGGAAACACAAAAGATATTACAATGTAACTGTTGTTTGGTCCCATTTTCCTTGATTTCAAATTTGACAGATCTAAGCCAAAAATTAGTTTTATGTCTGATTTTGAAAGTTTTTCAAAAGAGAATATCTTTCAATTTTAGCAATATGAAAATTTTGGTAATTTAGAAAACCAAGAACGAAAGGTGTAAAGTTGGTATGAAAACTACAATAGTCATGGTATTCGATGGATATGAGAAGAAAATGATAAAATACTTAATTTGCTTTTCCTGAATTTGATTCACATCACAATTGCTTTTTAACTTTTTTACTTAAAAAAGATAACTTAATTTTATGTCTAATAGAAGTTGTGTCATGTGAAACTAAGAATTGATACTAGATTTCCCTATATCAAATTATCAATATCAATACATTGACTAGGAAAAATGCAGTACATAGGAAATCATGTGAACCTTGAGATATGGATGAAGTGACTGATCAATGTAGGACTTAGGAAGTCATGTATGTTATGTGCTTTGACCACTCGCTAAAGAAGCCAAGTAATACAATTTAAAATGCTTTTGAAAGTGAACTTAATAATTTGAAAATAATTAACAATATGCTTTTGAAATTTCGGTTTAAAATTCAAAAGCAATAGGCACTCACAAACTTTATAACGTGTCATTTAAGTAGAAATTACATAGAAAAATACAACTTAAAAGTTAGTACATGTGTTAACTTGACAAAGCAAATTTAATATGCTAAATGAAAGCAAATGAGATATGGACAACGTTTTTAATAACTCAAAGTAACAAAACTATAATAATACTCACCTTATCCAAATTAATTGTTCATGTTTTACTTATTGGGTTGTTTCAAATTTATTACCAATAAACTACACACTCGGATAAAGAAACACAAAAAAAGATCGGCTGCAACTAGAGTAATATAAGCTGTGTAATAGCGAACACAAAATTCTTTGATGGATGAATATTTATTAAATACAACTCTCGATTATATTATTATTACGGTTTTAATCGACTACTAACCATTCGGTAGATGGATGTTTATTATATACTACGCTCAAACATAATATTTATAGTTTAAATACAATGCAACTTAAAACGACGCTTTATGAATAGACATGACAAAATTGACACAATAGTATATAAACTAAAAATTCAAATTTGTTACCATAATAAGCTACACAGTAATTCAAATTTTTCAAAAGTGTATGAATAGACATGACAAAATTGACACAATAGTATATAAACTAAAAAGATGTAAAATTGAAGTCTTGAGAAAACCTTAGACGTGGCCAAAAAAAAAAAAGAAAAAGAAAATGTTAGACCAAAAAAAAAGTCATAAGCCCTTTTTGACGTATAAGGTATTGGTATTCGTGAAACTATTGGTTTTGTCAAAGTATGTGAAAAGTTGGAATTGACTCGACAAGCAATTTATGATATGTGAACAGGCAAAAGGTATTAAGTAGAGACTAAACCAAAACAAATATAATAGGGATGTGTTAACCAAGCCCCTCTATGGGAGGGGTCTCACCTATTTTTAGTCAAACGTACAAGCATTTAAAGCAGACAGTACAGACGGCGGCAGCACAAAACTTCCACACACCCTCCCTATGGGAGGGTCCGGTTAACTCAACCCTTAAACTAGGGTTGACAGGTGTTAATGATGGAAAAGAAATTTAAAAAAAAAATTGAAACTTGGTGAGAGTGTGATACGTGGGAATTGCATCAGGCTTTACCTCTCAAGGGATCTTGAGAAGCTTACAACCCCCATCAAGCAGTGTACCTGATCGTTGTAGTATAGTATAGTGACAAGTACCGGGGGATTGATCGTTCAGCTAGGAATAGTGTCGCTAGGATTATAAAACCTAAATACTAGTTCTAAAGATGAGGGATAATTATTTTTGTATTTTTATATTTTTTAGAAAGCAAGTAAAAATCTCGGGTTTTAAGGATTTGGGCGGAATTAGTTGCTAGTCAACTAAATCAATACTAAAGATACAATCAAAATAAAATACTAGAAATGAAAATAAACTAAATTAAACTAAGGTTGTGAGCAATAAGTGGAGAAGTTGTGTTTACTTAGATTTCACTACTCCCTAGATATCTTTTACACGTTAATTACTTGTTATAGTTGCGTGCATGACGGATTGTATTCCTTAATACCATTCATGGGGTGGCGCACTTAATTCCCCAATCCTATGAGTGCCTACTTCACTCCTATGTCAAGCCGGCTAAAAAGCTCCTAACATGGGATCATTAGAATTTACTCATGCATTAAATACAACCAATAAAACCTAGTGCACGTCAGTTCATGTTTCCTAAGACGTTCAAGCATGTTACCATTTGGAGATCTGCCAGTTTTCTTAAGCCTAACATCGAAATCATTCATCCAATACAACCATAAACAAGTAATCAACACATAATTAACATCTAGGTTTCATTAGATCCAAGCAAACACAAGGTAGATCTAGCCTAGCATGATGGAATTAAGACAAGAACAAGATATAGACAACCAACACATAGACATATTGATTGAATTAAAAGAACACTTATCTCAATTACATATGAAAGGGTTCAAGGGCTGAGAACTCTTGAAAAACCTGTAAAATTCGTACTAAGTTCGGCCTTAGGGTTTCTCCAAAACTTCTCTTTTTTATGAATGAAAATTAGAAAACTATATATAGGAAATTGAGGCTGACGGCGTCAAGACCAAATTGGTGACGCTGTCATCTCGCCGCCAAAAATACTTCTCGGACTGCCTTGATCTACTTTTGACGCCGTCACGTTATAGCATTTTCCAGGCCGTCACGCATTTTACTCTTGACGCTCTACTTCGTGACGCCTTCAATTCTGTACTGGGTCATCATGGAAATTACTCTTGACGCTGTCAGATTTTCCTTCTTGACGCCGTCACCTACTGTTCCCAGTAAGGAAAATTAAGACTTTGGTGTTTTCTTCACTTTTATACTCCAAAAACGTCCGAATTGCTTCCTTTTCTAGATTTCTCTCCCAAAGTACCTAAAATCACAAAAGGAACGATTTAGGGCAATATTTGATCAAATAAATTCAATTCCGGGCTTAAATGACCCCCTAAAAGTGGTTCATTTTTCGCCTCATCATATACCCTTACACTTGAGATTTGCTTGTCCTCAAGCAAATGCGTTTTTATTCTAATCAAAATACAAGTTAGGGGTCATTTAACACTAATATAAAAGTAATTACAACAAATAATCGTTCCACTAAAGACCAAAGACAAGCACGGAGGTCATATACTCGCACCTCACAAATAGTGTTTAGATACTCACATCTCTCGGGTGTAATAAAGTATAAATTACAATATGGAAACGGAAGATATCTCTCACTACCTGTCATAGCAAAATAGATTACCATAGGCTTGGGAAAGGATCAAACCTCCACCACATGGCGTAAGCACCTAGGATAAACTATCAAAGAGGTCTTTTAAAGGGTTGTAACGTTAGGTGTAGGGATATGAAATACACGGTTTTGTTGGATAAATGAAGTTTTTACTGGTGACGAGCTAACAATCTTGGTTAATTACATGTACAATGTGGCGTTGCTAAGCCAAGACTAGACTCGACTTAAGCTAATAAATGAAAAATAACAAAAACATAAAATAAACATAGAATAAAAAGGGATGGTAGTCCGTATGTTTTTTTCTCTTTTCCTTTTTCTATTTTTTTCTTTTCTTTTTTTTTTCGATTTTTTTTTTTTTTTTTTTTTTTTTTTTTTTTTTTTTTTTTTTTTTTGCATACACTCTTACCCTACCATCCGAAATAATACATCATAGGGAATGAACATTCCCCTTACACTTGAATCTTTACATACTTTACAATGAACTAATCTAATGACTCGAATTAAGAAAATCAAAACACTTTGAGCACTTTTAAGATTAACGTACATATGGGGGGTAATAAATGATGTTCTTCCCCATTACTCCATAAAATAAGTACTTTACCCATGAGTCCCAATCGTCCCAAAACAATATGTACAAGGATATGACTCGACTTAGCAACCATGTAATCGATTAGATAGTTAACTTAGGGTTTAAACAAATAACAATAATGCACTAAAGATGAGTGCATACACGGAAGGCTAAGGCGATTTGGATGTACATTTAAGTGGGGTGTAACAAATTCTTCCTTTAAGTAAAATGCTTAAAGTTAGAAACGAAAAGATAGGCTCGGAGGGGTGTACTAGGGGTTTCGTGTACTAAAAATGATTACAACGCTAAGGTGTGAGAAAGATTAGTTGACTTAACTAGCCAAGTAATATGACTTAAATGGTCAAGTAATTATGATACGGGTTTAACACAAGGGTGATCCTAATGCCTTTTATCATGTAGTAAATCCTACCACACGAATGTAGTCTCACTAGCGGTCTCGGGATGCATCACTAACGCAAGTTCTAGAATCTAAATGTTACCGGTACACTCATAAGCACTAATAGTAAATGCTTTTCCTATCAAATCTAAAGGCGAACCTCACATATTTGGGTGGAAATTTTTTTTGAATATACGGTTATGTGCTAGTCATACAATCTTCTATCCATGAGACGCTTGCTATGGCTAAAGTTTCACTCCTAAATGTTGTAAAAAAATTTAAATTTGGCGCTAAAATTGCACTAACAAGTATTTCTCATAGTTTTATTACATATCTACCATCAAACAAAACAAACTCAAGCGAAAGTGTACATGTAAGGTGTCATCATTTTACCCTCCCCTTACACTTAGGATGAACATTGTCCCCAATGTTCAAGTAAAGAATGTAAAAGTGAAAAAGTAAAAAGAATGAAATCAAATACTCCCCTGATTCGCTCGGTATGGATAATTAGGTGGCCAGGTTAAATCTTCCTCCAAGAAAATGAACAATCAAAGCTTCCCTTCCAGAATATAAATCATCTTCTTGTCATACATAACCTGTTAATCGTAAGAAAATAGACAAGACAACCTCGCATAAAATCGGCGGCAACCTACATAAGTTACTAAATCCTAGAAAACAAAATAAGATATAATGCTTGTGGAATGAAGTTTGCAGATTTTCTGGAGATTATAAAACTTAATAATTCACAAAAACCATAAGACTCCGTTAGAAAAACAAAACTGGTAAAATTTCCAGATTTTTACACGTGACGCCGTCAAGAGTAATCTCGTGACACCGTCAGAAGTGACCTGCCGAAATTCTTATGTTAAGTTTCCGGAAAATTTCTGGAAAAACTTGGTCTCACTTCCTGGAAAATCCTGCAAAACTTCATTATGACTCAATACAAGCATTTGACTCTAACAAATACGAATATACATGTTCATTTAATATTGTGGAGAATCATGATCGGTTTGTTTCTTAAAAACATATTTGGGGTTTCCCCTTACACTTATCTTTTGCAAAAATACTTTTAGGTGGAGTTAAGACTAGGCCAAAACAACAAAGTAAAGTATTTTCACTATTTAATTGAGAAACATGATCTACCAACAATAAAAATAAAGCATGCATACGGAAGCAAATAACAAATAAACAAAATAAAATCACACAAAACATGGGTTGCCTCCCAAGAAGCGCTTTTCTTTATTTACGAGTCTTGTAGCTAGACTCAAGGTCATGGGTTACTACGTGACCTCATCCATTGAAATGATATACCCCATGTAGTTGTGATCATTACTGTCATGGTGGTAGTGCCTTAACCTATCGATACTTGCAATCACCATTCCACCTACTTCACTTCTCAAGTTAGCTATCCCATCTTGGCTCACGCCTTCAATTGTGAAAGGCCCATACCACCAAGGACTTGGTTTATCGGGTGGTATCTTTGTTTCCAAGTGTCTCAAGAGTACCAAGTTCCCTTCCTCAAATGGTACATGATTTTCTGCGGGTTGAGTATGTTCGAATTCGACCTGAACCTTATTGCTTTTGCTTCTTTCATATTTAGCTTCCTTATAGCTTTTGATTCTTGCCTCCCATGCAAGAATTTTATTCTGAACACGAATGGGTGTCGTGTCAATGTTGTTTTTGATCTTTCTCCAACTCAAATTCTCATGCCCACTTCGCGGAGTCATGGGGAAGCTAATCTTTCTTTTTCCAGATTTAAGCTCAATTTTCCTACCTTAATACTTAATGACAGCCCTAGCGGTGGCGAGGAATGGTGCCCCAAGGATTATTGGCATGCATCCATCTCCTTTATCATCGATGATCATAAAATCAATGGGGTACATGAACCCTGCGACATTAACTAATACATCTTCTGCGATTCCTAGGGGGTATACGTATGAGTGTCCAGCGAGGGACAACCTAACACGAGTAGGGACTGGCATTTTTGACGTTAGTTGGATGTAAATAGTTAGGGGCATAAGATTTACGATCCTTGGTCGGCGAAAGCACTAAGATATTTCAAATCCCCGATGCTAGTTGGTATCTCAAAGTTTCCACACGCTATCTGCTTAGTAGCCACTTTTTGTACCAATAGCCTCTCGAATACTGGTCCCCTAGGTAACGTATCATACTCATCTTTTACCTTTTCCTCTTTCTCAGAACCCTGTTTGGAAGGTTGGTTACACCCGTCACCCTTAATCCAATTTGTTATGGTGTTTTCGTTTATATCATGTTTCAGGTAGTGACTCAAAGGTTGGGATTTTGGTGGTTTTTCTAAGGTCTGTTTAGTAGGGGCTTCTACCTTCTCGTTATCCTTGTGGACAATTGTGATGGAATTAACAAATTGGGTAGTGGGAGTGGCACTTTCTTTCCTTAGTAGCATTCTTTCGGGGGTTCTCTGGTTGGCATACTCCTCTAATAGACTCATCATCTCATTCATTTTCTCCTGCATCTCCTCTTTTTGCTTATAAACTGCTTCCTCGAATCTAGCAAGCCGATCTAAGTGAGTTGCCATATATTCTCTCATCCTAGCTTCAAACTCCGAGCTAAGCTCCTTGGGAGGGGAACAAGGTGGGGCATAGTTTTGAAAAGTCTCGACATTTTCTCTAGAGGGTGACTCAGATATTGGTGTTGAAGTTGGTTTCGAGACAGAATTGACAGTAGCCCATCTAGGACTTAAAGGTCTCCTTTGCCTTTCCTCAAAATAGTCAACTTTTGCCTCGAGTTTGCATAGGAGTTCATCGGGGATTTCGTTGGTTCCTCCAGATGTTGAGACTGCATTGATGGCCGCTTTTATTGTATGATTAAACTCCCACATCTCATGATTATCAGCGGCGAGCTCCTCGATAATTGCCCAGGACTCCTCGGCGTTCTTATCACGCAGTTTACCTCCCGCGGCCCTATCGATTGTGCGCTTAGTGCGATAGTCAACATGGTCGTAGAAAATCTGGACTAATAACCAAATGTTTATACCATGATGAGGGACCTTATGGAGGAGATCCTTAAAACGGGCCCATGCTTCGTAGAAAGTTTCACCCTGATGTTGTTCAAACATCAAAATGTCATTTCTAAGCATTGCAGTCTTCCCCGGTGGGAAGAATTGAGTAAGGAAGCGATTGATGAGATTATCCCACGTGGTGATGGATCCCGCGGGTAAACGCTCAAGCCATTGACTAGCTTGATCTCATAGAGAGAATTGGAATAGGCGTAATCGGGTTGTCTCTCTAGTTTCAACATCTAGGTCTATGGAATCTACGATTTTAAGGAAGTCCTTAAGATGTTGGTTTGGATCTTCGGAACGAAGTCCATGGAATGCACATCCGCTTTGCACCAACCGGATGGCGTCGGATCGCAAGGGGGTCACATTGGCTCCGGTGAGCTCAATGGTGTTTCGGTAGCCTTGGTGTCTAGGTCGGGAATACTCTCCTAAGGTTCGGGGCCTAAGAGGTTCTAGTGGTGGGTTTTGTTGTGGTGGGATGACGGGTTCAAAGATGTTCCCATCGTCCATGATGTCGGGTGGTGAAGAGTTACGAACAAAAACACAAAGAAATAAGATAGACTAAAGAAAACCTAAAAATAAAAATAAAATCTTACTAGAAAGGAATCTAGCAAGTAGACCTAATAAAAAGAGATTCTAACCTAGACAATAACTATTCCCCAGGCTGCGGCGCCAAAAACTTGGTACGTGGGAATCGCACCAGGCTTTACCTCTCAAGGGATCTTGAGAAGCTTACAACCCCCACCAGGCAGTGTACCTGATCGTTGTAGTATAGTATAGTGACAAGTACCGGGGGATTGATCGTTCAGCTAGGAATAGTGTCGCTAGGATTAGAAAACCTAAATACTAGTTCTAAAGATGAGGGATGCTTATTTTTGTATTTTTATATTTTTTAGAAAGCAAGTAAAAATCTCGGGTTTTAAGGATTTGGGCGGAATTAGTTGCTAGTCAACTAAATCAATACTAAAGATACAATCAAAATAAAATACTAGAAATGAAAATAAACTAAATTAAACTAAGGTTGTGAGCAATAAGTGGAGAAGTTGTGTTTACTTAGATTTCACTACTCCCTAGATATCTTTTACACGTTAATTACTTGTTATAGTTGCGTGCATGACGGATTGTATTCCTTAATACCATTCATGGGGTGGCGCACTTAATTCCCCAATCCTATGAGTGCCTACTTCACTCCTATGTCGAGCCGGCTAAGAAGCTCCTAACATGGGATCATTAGAATTTACTCATGCATTAAATACAACCAATAAAACCTAGTGCACGTCAGTTCATGTTTCCTAAGACGTTCAAGCATGTTACCATTTGGAGATCTGCCAGTTTTCTTAAGCCTAACATCGAAATCATTCATCCAATACAACCATAAACAAGTAATCAACACATAATTAACATCTAGGTTTCATTAGATCCAAGCAAACACAAGGTAGATCTAGCCTAGCATGATGGAATTAAGACAAGAACAAGATATAGACAACCAACACATAGACATATTGATTGAATTAAAAGAACACTTATCTCAATTACACATGAAAGGGTTCAAGGGCTGAGAACCCTTGAAAAACCTGTAAAATTCGTACTAAGTTCGGCCTTAGGGTTTCTCCAAAACTTCTCTTTATTATGAATGAAAATTAGAAAACTATATATAGGAAATTGAGGCTGAAGGCGTCAAGACCAAATTGGTGACGCCGTCATCTCGCCGCCAACAATACTTCTCGGACTGCCTTGATCTACTTTTGACGCCGTTACGTTATAGCATTTTCCAGGCCGTCACGCATTTTACTCTTGACGCTCTACTTCGTGACGCCTTCAATTCTGTACTTGGTCATCATGGAAATTACTCTTGACGATGTCAGATTTTCCTTCTTGACGTCGTCACCTACTGTTCCCAGCAAGTAAAATTAAGACTTTGGCGTTTTCTTCACTTTTATACTCCAAAAACGCCCGAATTGCTTCCTTTTCCAGATTTCTCTCCCAAAGTACCTAAAATCACAAAAGGAACGATTTAGGGCAATATTTGATCAAATAAATTCAATTCCGGGCTTAAATGACCCCCTAAAAGTGGTTCATTTTTCGCCTCATCAGAGTGATACGAAAAAAGTATAACATTGCAAGGACAAGATCATCTATATGTTTGGTCATACATGTTGATACAAAAGTTGGGCTTACCTTGTTTGGACTCCTGCTCTCGTACCAATTAGAACTTTAGTGCTTGTGAAACCTGTGCACTAAGAAAGCAAACAACACCGTTAGACTTATCGTGGGATTGTCTCCCACGATTAGACTCCGGCGTGAGAGTAAGTAATCGGTTTTAGGGTTTAGATGAGAAGTTAGGGATTGTGTCAATCTTACCTTTTCATGAGAATATATCATTCTATATATAGGGCGCAGAAACCGTGTAGGTATCTTGCTCCTTACTCTTCACACTCGCGGTGCTTATCCGGGGTAAGGATATCTATTCCGTAGATAGAAGATCCTTATCCTTTAACCGTGCATTTAGGTTGGGCTTTGGGCTTCGTGAGCCCAAGCCGTTGGTAATTATGGCCCAAGTCATTTGTCATGATAACCCACTCGTGGTGGGTTTGGGCTTAGTAATGCCTATAATTTGGGTTCGTGGCCCAACTATAGGCTATACGTCATCATGTCCCCCCAGTCTAGTGTGCGCGGCTCGTAGCCGTGGATACTAGACTAATGAAACTAGCGGCAAGCGTGGCGGGAAGAAATTAAATACTTCCCGCCCAAAAGACTGGAACAATGTATCAAGTCCCAAAATATCACAAAGAGTGCTTCGAAAAACAGGGAGGTTGTCCACGTGTGCCTCGAGAAAAGGGAAAAAGTGTTGTACCGTTCGTCTCCCAGCCACACGTTTTTGTTAGTGGGATCCACATGGCATCCCATTTAGGGTTTCTTGGCTCCTTATATAAATCACCGCCTCCATTTCACTGTGTTTCACACATTCAAAACATTTTTCACCATTTGCAAAACTTTTGAAGCTTTTTCTCTCTTCGATCTTCTGTTTTCATTAGGTAATTGCGCGTCCGCAATATTTAGTACACCGTATTTATACAATGGTTGCTCAGTTACACGAGTTCCACTCTAGGTTGGATGAGGATGACGTACGTCAGTTTTCTTCTGACTACTTCATTCCTCTCGACATCCATCCTGAGGCACCAGATGTGGATGCGTGTATTGCCGATTTCCCCGTTGGGAAGATCGGTTTATATACACACTTTTTTGATTACGCGAATTATCGCGTACCCATTTCTGTATTTTTGAGCAACGTGCTCAATCATTACCAACTCCATATCTCACAGCTGCATTGTATAGGTGCGGCTAAGATATCAAATTTTGAGATAAATTGTCGGTTACTTTCTATCAATCCGACAATTGACCTATTTCGTGCGTTTTACCACACGACGTGGTCGCATGGATGGGTTTCTTTTGCCAAACGCGCAGGGCGCCTTCAATGTTACACTGAGAAAGTAGATTCTTTAAGGCATTGGAGAGAATACTTTTTCTGGGTGGATGATGTTGTATTTCCGTCGCGCTTTGAGTTCTATACTCAAGGGTCGTTGCCGAGGGATGAGCGTCCTATCCCTGGTTCTTACAGCGCCGTAGATGCGGACATAATCGATGGTAACCGCATTCCCATTAACTCCTATCCTGAGGAGTTCTTGGTGCATATGGGGCTGAGCCGTAATTATTTTGATGGTGCGGACGAGGTTCCAACCTTCATCGATGAGAACAGCCAGGGTGGGTGCTCATCCTTTATTGCCTCTATAATGTAAGTATTTTTCTCATTTTTGTTGAATAACTAACTTGTTCTTGTTATTTGTCTTTTGTTTGTCGCAGAGATGGATTTGTTCGCTGTTGTGAAGCTGAAGGAGCCTAAGCGTGTAACGGTGGGGGTGCGTCCCCTGAGGGAGGGTGAGCAGCCCATTTTACAGGCCACGGCGGGGCACCTGACAGTTTTTGGGCCTGTTGAGCGCGAGGACTCTCCCCCTGCAGCTGCGCTTGTTGCGCCAATGCAGGTTGTCCCTCCTATTGAAGAGAAGTCTCCTATGGAAGAAGAAACGCATGTGGAGGCATCCAACAGCGTGGAGATTTTGGAGCCTGCGGAGGTTCGTAGGGAGAAGCGCAAGGAAGCTTCTTCTGGTGGTTATGTTGCTGGTACCTCCAAGAGGAGGCGCCACCTAATTGGTGATGAGGAGTCAGCTGCGCCGGATGAGATGTCTGCTACTAGCGCGGAGAAGAATCAGGCCAAGTCTCCACCACTTGTGTAAGTATCTATAACTATAAGTTTCCTTATTTACCGTATCCGCGTACTAATTATACCTTCATTTTGTAGGGACCATGCTGCAGATGGTGATGCGGCCTTTGCTGACCGTGTCGCATCGCCACAGACTGCTAATGTGGAGGAGCCTTTGAAGGCGGCGGTGCAGATGTCTGCGCAGGAGTTGGTGGAGGAGCTGGCTGGTACTGCTGCTCTCCAAGCTGAGTTGGTCACTCAGCTAAAGGCGCGGGCCATTGTGGAGGGTGGTAGCCTTGCTCAGAGGGATGAGCAGATTGGACAGCTCAAAGCGCAGTTGGCTGAGGCTCAGGCAGAGGTGTTGGCTGCCGATGAGCGCGCCAAGAAGGCGACTGAGGAGAAACTAATGGTTATGGCTGAGCTGCAGCGCGAACGTGGGGAATCGCAGCAATACAAGGCTGACCTCGCCTGGGGGGTAAAATACCTGGAAGAGAGGAAGAATGAGCTCTGCGGCCAGCTTGCTGAGTTTGGCAAGAAGGTAGAAGACTCTATGGAGGCGCAGGAAGAGAAGCTGCGCAGGCTGAGCATAGAGTATGATGAGGAGTTGTATCCTCATCTGATGTCTATGATTGCAGAGCGCAGGTACTTGTTGTACATTCCTCGTTAATCCTTGTATCTTTTATGTTCTTTTCTAATGCGTTTGTTACTATTTGTGCAGGTGGTTGATCAGCCATGGCTTGCGCCTAGCCGCCATGAGCACATTGGAGTCCCCAGAGGTCGTGGGCGCCTTTGGGAAGGTGGTGGAGTGCGCCGTCGCTCGTGGCAAGGCGCAGGCTGTGGAAGAATTGGCTAAGGCGCAACTGCTGAAGGTTTCCCCCGCTGAGGTTCCTGACTATAATGCTGGTGCCTTTGACGAACTTGTGCAGGCGATGTAAGGGATGAGGCTCTTTGAGCTTCCACATATTGCGCAGCTGGAGCGCGACCAAGATTATCCTATCCGATTGATTATGCAGGGATTAACTCTTGGGAGGCACATAGCAGAGAACGCAGAGGCTGAAGCTGACTTTTTCTTAAAGCCTGATGAGTCTCAACTGCAGGTTCCAGTGTTCGCGTAACCGCGTGACATCCTTAACCCCTTCGCTCTTGAGACGGAGGTGCCTCTGAAGGAAGTGTTGGAGCGTCATGTAGAGAGGGCGGCCAAGAAGAAAGGTCTTAAAGGGAAGGCCACTCTCTGCGGTGTGGGTGCTGCACATCTTCCTAGGTCGGATGGTATTGAAGTCAGTGTGGCGACCGTGTCACCAAAAGATGCGCTGTTGTTGAAGAAACTTCAGGAGGCGGGGAGCTCAGCTGCACTAGAACAATCTCCCGAGCGTATCCATAGTGTGTAGATATGTATAACTCGTAGTTGTAGTTTTGTAAAAACTCATAGGTTTTTGGTAAATGAAATTATTGAACTATTTTGTGCACGTATATTGTTTTATGCTTAGATGTTTTGTCTTTATTATGTGAAAGACTTATCTAGAGTTACAATGTGCATATAATATCTTGTATTGAGCCCAGAATTTGTGCATTAAGTCCGTAACTTAAGAAACGTTTGCGGTCCATAACCGTACCAAAACGTGCGAGTAAAATGTGTAGCATGCTACGTTTATCATTTTTAGTAACCAAGTGTCTTGGTTTATTAGTTCGTTTTAAACTTGTTGTTTCGCATTCATTGTGAGATGCGTACTAAAGTCATAAGCTTGTATGAGGTTAGTGTACGAATTTAGGAGTCAGTTGTTATTGAATCCATGTGGTGGAGTGCAGTGTACTGTGAATTCCACTATGTAGGAGTCAATTGTCTTGAATCCATGTTTTGTTAAACGCGCACAGTGTGCGATAAAGTGCATCCATCGTGGGATATACTTATTAACTTACTCCAACGTCTTGATAGTAAGGTTTTTAACAGGGATACGTGACCCGATGTTGATGGGTTTGCAACCCTCTTACTCAACGAGTACTTTAGTAGGTTTACTCATCCTGTCTGCCCTCGTGTGGTCTTAATATGTGCATGCGCGCCATGTAGGCAATAATATAAATAGAATTGAAACATAAATGAATAATGTAAGCAATAATGTTGAAATGTGTTGTGGAGTTAGCTAGAAACCACAACGTTTTATTAATTGTTGCAAGTGCAAAGAGACAATTTCCTAAGAAAAAAAAAAAGTAAATACACCAACATTTATTTAGCGCTTACTAAAGTGCAGAGGTGTCAGTGTGTGGGCCGTGGCCTAAAGGTAGCATCTCTTGAGATTGCAAATGTTCCAGGTGCGTGGTAGCTCGTGGCCTTTCATGTCGCGCACTCTATACGCACCGTCGCCTAATGCCTCTGTGACCTCGTAAGGTCCTTCCCACTTGGGTCCGAGCTTGCCCGTGTCTTCTACGTGGCTTGCATCGTTGGCGCGGTATACAAAGTCCCCTGGTTTGAAAGAAGTGTTTCTGACTCTTGCATCGTAATACATCTTCATCTTTGATTTAGCTTTTGCTTCGCGGATAGCCGCCCTTTCGCGTCGTTCTTCCAACAGATCTAAGTCAATACGTCTTTCATCATCGTTTGTTGTGACGTTAATTTCCGATGTACGGATTGTTGGCATTCCAATTTCTGCTAGTATAACAGCTTCTGTCCCGTAGACAAGAGAAAAAGGTGTATCGCCGTTGCTGACTTTGATTTCTGTGCGATGGGCCCACAGGACATGCGATAGTTCGTCCACCCATCTTCCTTTATGTCTGTCCAAGCGCGCCTTAATTCCTTCACCCAAACTACGATTCGCGCGTTCTACTAATCCATTTGTTTGTGGATGTTTAACTGATGCAAAGTGCTGTGTGATGTTTAACTGCGTGCACCAGTCTTTGAATGGGTTATCACAGAATTGTTTTCCGTTGTCCGAAATAATCTCTCCAGGTAGGCCAAAACGGCAAACAATATTGTCCCAAACGAATCGTTTGACCTGGTTGCCTGTGATACTCGCTACTGCTTTTGCCTCGATCCATTTGGTGAAGTAGTCAATGGCAACAATAAGGAACTTAAGCCCTCCTGCCGCGACTGGAAAGGGTCCCGCAATGTCAATTCCCCATTTATAGAATGGCCATGGTGAGGTGATGGGTGTTAACTCATGTTGTGGTCGACGCGGAATGGGTCTATGGATTTGGCAGTCGTTGCATCTTCTGATCATGTTCCGCGCGTCGCGGTGCATGGTGGGCCAATAGTACCCGGATCGCAAGGCACGCGCTACAACAGACCGTGGTCCTGAGTGCATGCTGCAAGATTCGGAGTGGATTTCCCGGAGTACGTAGTCTGCCTGAAGAGGTCCGACACACCTAAGCCATGGTTGTAAGAATGAACGCCGATATAGGATACCATCTCGAAGTTCGAATCTCTGCGCTGTGCGCCGTATCCGTCGAGCGTCCTTTTGTTCCTGGGGGAGTGTTCCTTTGCTAATAAAATCCATGATGGGTGTCATCCATGTGGGATTTTCTTCTTCTATCACTGTGGATAGTTCCATCTCGGAGATGGATTTGTTCTTCAAGGTTTCCACCAATACCTGTTTTGACAGGTGTGCGAAGCTTGTGGATGCGATTTTACTTAGCGCATCTGCTTTTTTGTTTTCTCCTCGTGGGATTTGTTTGATGGAGAACTTGTCAAAATTCTTGATCAAGGATTTGGCTTTATCGAGGTATTGGATCATGTGTTCCTCTTGGGCTACATACTCGCCTAACACGTGGTTAGCTACTAATCCTGAATCCACATTAGCTTCTAGGTTGCGTATGCCCATTTGATTTGCTATGCGGAGTCCAGCCAGTAATGCTTCATAGTCCGCCTCATTGTTTGTGGCTATGAATTCGAAACGCAATGCATAAGTGTGTTCTGTTCCATCTGGGCTGGTAAGGATAAGGCCTGCGCCTGACCACTCTGCGCACGAGGATCCGTCAGTAAATAGAACCCACGGCTCTTGTATTGGTGCGTCAACCGTTGGTGATGGAGTATCAGCATCTGGCTTCTCGATAATGAAATCAGCCAATATCTGTCCCTTGATCGCGGTGCGAGGTCTGTAAGAAATGTTATGCTCACTTAATAACACGCTCCACTTTTGTAGCCGCCCTGATGCATCAGGTTTAGAGATAACCTGCTTGATGGGTTGGTCTGTAATTACGGCTATTGGATGCGCTTGGAAGTACCTGCGTAGTCTCTTAGCAGCAAATACTAAAGCCAGGACCAGTTTCTCCATAGCGGTGTAGTTAGTCTCTGTCTTTTTGAGGGCTTTGCTTACGAAGTATATAGGTGTTTGAACAGAGTTTCTGTCTGTCAGTAGCACCGCGCTGACTGCTCCATGGGTCGCTGAAAGATACATGATCAGCTCTTCCCCTTGTCGGGGTGCGACAAGCTTTGGTAGCTATGCTAGGTTTTGTTTTAGCTGCTGGAAAGCTTCTTCCGCTTCTGGAGTCCATCGAAAATCTCCCTTCTTTGTACACTTCGTGAGTGTTCTAAAGAGAGGAAGTGATTTGTCCGCTGATTTGGACAAGAATCGATTTAGCCCGGCAAATTTTCCGTTTAGTGACTGGACTTCTTTTAGTGTGCGCGGTGAAGGTAGTTCGATGACCGCTCTTGTTTTTTCTGGGCACGGTTTAATACCATCGGGTTCTATTAGGTATCCAAGAAACATGCCTTCAGTTGCTCCAAAAGTGCACTTCTTTGGATTCAACTTCATGTTTATTCTTCCCAATGTCTTAAACGTCTCCTCTATGTCACGCAGCAATTCTTCTTCGGTATGGCTTTTTATGACTAGGTCATCAACATAGATCTCCAAATTGCGACCCACTTGCTTCTCGAATGCATTATCCACTAAACGTTGGTATGTGGCTCCTGCATTTTTTAAGCCAAAGGGCATTTTTGTGTAGCAATACACCCCTTGACTCGTGTGGAAGGCTGTTTTTTCTTCATCCTCCTTGGCCATTTGAATTTGATGGTATCCTTTGTATGCGTCTAGGAAGCATTTGAAGGGATACCCGCACAAGGATTCTACTTTCCAATCAATTTCTGGTAGCGGATAGCAGTCTTGTGGACATGCTTTGTTGAGATCGGTGAAGTCCACGCACATTCTCCAGCTACCATCGCTTTTCTTTACCATTGCTGGGTTGGAAAGCCAATCGTGGTAATAGACTTCTCGCATGATCCCTGCGTCCACGAGCTTGTACACTTCCTCTAGGATAGCTTTAGCGCGTTCTGGAGCTTGGCCACGTTTTTTCTGCCGTATTGGAGGATATCCTTGTCGGATTTCAAGCTTGTGTTCAGTAATGGCTCTTGGCACTCCGGTCATGTGTTTGGGTTCCCATGCAAAGATGTTTAGGTTCTTTTGCAATAATGCGCACACAGCTGCTCTGCCCTTGTCGGACAGTGATCCCCCAATTGATATCTCTTGGTCAGGATAATCTGGGAGGATTGCAACTTTCAGGTTTGTCACCTTGGTCGTGTGCTGTTCTGGAGCGCGCGGAACTTCATCTGCCACTATGTTACATTCTCTTGGAGATGCGGTAGTGTTGTAGAGGGTGACGATTCCCCCTTCCACTGGGAACTTGAGCATCCCATGTGCTGTGGATGGAACTGCGCGCAAGGCTGATATCCCTAGTCTCCCAATGATGCCATTATATGACGAGGGAGACCTGATCACCATGAAGTTCATCCAAGCTGTTGTAGAATGGTATTCATTACCGATGACCACAAGTATGCGTAATTGTCCCATGGGCCAAATTTTTTCACCTGTGAATCCAGTCAACGACGTCGTGGCCGGAATTAACTGGTTTTGTATCTCAGGTTTTAGCCTTCTGAAGCAGTGTTCATACATGATGTCCGCAGATGCTCCCCCGTTGACGTACATGCGGTGGATATCGTGACCCCCTGCTTGTATCTCGATGGTGAGTGGTTCGACCATTGCGTTGTCCGCAGTGAGAGTGGGGAAAGAGATTTGGTTTCCCTTGGAAAATCTTTGGCTGACTTTTTGTTTCGTGTTTCGCTGCCATGATTGTATCATGTATATCGTATCAGCCTTATTTTTTGGTATCTCCTTTTTAGCCCCATTCTTTTGTCTATCTTTCCCCTCTTTGATGTTTTTAACGAGGTGGTCCATCTTCCCTTCTCTTACTAATTTACCAATTAGCTGATGTAGTTGAACGCACTCGTTAGTGGTGTGACCCTTCTGTCCATGGTATTCGCAGTATCCTCCTCCGATGCGCTTTTCTTCTGGAGTGCTCATGGGTGGAGGTTTTGGAAAATCTGCTCCTTCTGTCGCGAATATTTCCTTAGGGGTTTTTGTGAGTGGGACATACTTGTCGTTATCCCTTCCACTACTTCGGTTGCGGTAATTCCTGTTGCGGTTGCCACTTTGGTCATTGGATTGTTTCCTAGACTGTTCTTGTGGTTTAAAAGTTGAGTAACTTTTTTTGCTGTCCGCCGCCGCTGCTTCCCCTTGGATGAAGGATCTGGTGCGCTTTGTTAGCTCATCAAAGCTTTGGGGTACTTTATCATTTAGCTTCCGTATCAGCTCTGGGTTATTGATCCCGTTCATGAACCCTGAGATTTTTAGTACCTCGGGGCATGCCTTGACTTGCATGCATTCATCCTTAAAGCGCTCCATGTAAGCACTTGTGGATTCCCCTTGGCGCTGTTTTACTCTGGCTAGTTCCACAGGGTTCTTTGCGCACTTCTTTCATTGTGTGAAATTTAGGCGGAATGCTTTTTGCAACTCTTCAAACCCATTTATGCTTCGTCGTGGAAGTTTGCTGAACCATGTTCGCGCATTTCCTACTAAGGTAGAGTTGAACATATGGCACCACACAGGTTGTGGCCAATTTTCAATAGCAGCCGCTGACTCGAAAACTTTTAGGTGATCATCAGGATCACCTGTTCCATCATATGTTTTAACATTGGTAGGCATGCGCCTTCTCTTGTCATCTGAGAAATCGCTTATGCGTCGTGTGAACGCATCAACCTTCTGGCGACGCCAGGGAAGGAAAATATCTTCATCCTCCTCGTACCGGCGTCGGTTTTTAGATTTCCAATGTCCCGTCTCCCTATCCTCGTTGTCTGAGGAACTGCTAGAAGAGGAGTTGTTCCTTCTGTGGCGCTTGCGCCGTTTTTCCTCGGGGTCCAAGTTTGAAGGACTTTCACTTGGGGAGTGGTGTTTTCCAAGCCTATCTTGGATTCTTCTGCTTCCTGACTTTGAGACGCTTAAGCTTGATGAACGTTGTCGTCCAAGTCTATCTTGTATCCTGCGGCTACCAAGCCTAGCGTGGACATTAGTGTGCCGCACTTTGTCTTCGTAATCCTGCGAGTATTGAGAGTTAGATGCTATACCAAGTCTATCGTGAACATTGGTGCGCCTCTCATTGTTTCTGCGCTCATAGTGGCGCGGTGGAGATTTTTCTTGGTTAAAGTCCAGCCAGTTTTGTAGATCGCGGCTTGACCTTCTTCTGGCTTCCTCTTGCATGAGACTAGTTAAAGTCTCATAATGTTGGGACACGAAATCGTTTAATGTCACCTCAGGTGCATCCTCTTCTACTGCGAGGATGTCCGTCTCCGCATGAGGTTCCCTATCTCTATTAGGTGCTCCTGGTGGTACAGTGTTGTCCACTATGGATGCCACTTGGTGGGGAGTGGTAAAGAGAGTGCGTTGAATGTCCTCAGCGCTTAAGACTACGGTAGTAGTTCGGGTTGTCTCCAAAGGCAATTCTACCGCGGTAGGGATTGGAGTTACATTCGACTCACGATGACTAGGCGCACTGGTTATTCCAGAGGTCGGCTTAGGAGTCGAATCTTGATGCTTCTTCCTATGTGAATCATCACGTGTTTTCTCCGGCTGTGGAGTCCGCTGGCCTGAATTCTTGTTCTTCGGCATTCTAGTCTTGAGGTCTTAGTATAGGGTCCCACGGATGGCGCCACTTGTTGATACAAAAGTTGGGCTTACCTTGTTTGGACTCCTGCTCTCGTACCAATTAGAACTTTAGTGCTTGTGAAACCTGCGCACTAAGAAAGCAAACAACACCGTTAGGCTTATCGTGGGATTGTCTCCCACGATTAGACTCCAGCGTGAGAGTAAGTAATCGGTTTTAGGGTTTAAATGAGAAGTTAGGGATTGTGTCAATCGTACCTTTTCATGAGAATATATCATTCTATATATAGGGTGCAGAAACCGTGTAGGTATCTTGCTCCTTACTCTTTGCACTCGTGGTGCTTATCCGGGGTAAGGATATCTATTCCATAGATAGAAGATCCTTATCCTTTAACCGTGCATTTTGGTTGGGCTTTGGGCTTCATGAGCCCAAGCCGTTGGTAATTATGGCCCAAGTCATTTGTCATGATAACCCACTTGTGATGGGTTTGGGCTTAATAATGCCTATAATTTGGGTTCGTGGCCCAACTATAGGCTATACGTCATCAATACACCTAGGCTATTACTACGTAGCATAATGGTTGAACAATATTATTCAATATTTTGTTTCTTGGATTTATTTTTCTTTCTTCCATTTCATCATGTTTATCATTTCCAATATATTTTACACGAAGTACTAGATAACAAGTTTTTAATTAAAACTATTTGGTGCCATACAAAGATATTAAAGCCCGAAAGCACAAACAAATTGACGAAAATATACAACAAACGTTGTTTGCGCGGTTACTTGATCATTAGATACAATGCTTGAATTTATTATTATTACAATCTTAATTGCAAAAGACACTCTCGAACACACATCGACGCTATTCGGAAAAAATTACACCCATGCCATTAGAAAATATTTATTCGAAAAGGTTCCCTAACGCTACAAATGCAATTCATTGAAAAAAAAATATTATTCGTCGATGAAATTTCGTCAAAACTAGACACCGCTGCCGCTAGGCGCGGGTACTCGGCTACTATATATATATATATATATATATATATATATATATATAGAATCTAGATCAAATAAGATCAATCTTAAAGTTGTAAAAATAAGATCCAACTAAAATTTGACAAATGACACTCTTGTTAAAATAAAATTAAAATATTTTTATTGAGTACAACTAAAATTGTGAAAGTTCTGATTGTTTTCTTTTTTAAAATGACGAAAACAAGGTGATACACTTTGATTCGACATGTAATGTATCAGGTTATGATGATACACTTTGATTCGGCATGTAAATTTATAGTTGTGTATCACTAATCTAAACTCATGTATCATTTGATTATTAGTTGCTAAAATGTTAAATCGTATTAATACTTAAATTTTTGTGTATTATTGCTAATATGATTATCTATAAAATGGTTTTAGTGGTTGTTTATACTAGATCTTATTTTTACTACTTTAAGTTTGATCTCACATTAACTCTCCCCTACATATATATATATATATATATATATATATATATATATATATATATATATATATATATATATATATATATATATATATATATATATACATATCGTTCCTTTTGTGATTTTAGGGGGTCGTTTAAGCCCGGAATTGAATTTATTTGATCAAATATTGCCCTAAATCTTTCCTTTTGTGATTTTAGGTACTTTGGGAGTGAATTCTGGAAAAGTAAGCATTTTGGCGTTTTTGGAGCATAAAAGTGAAGAAAATGGCAAAGACTTAATTTTCCATGCTGAGAACAGTACCTGACGGTGTCAAGAGGAAAATTGTGACGGCGTCAGGAGTAAAATCCGTGACGACCCAGTGAAAACCTAAAGGCGTCAAGAGAAGGGCGTCAAGAGTTAATATTGTGACGGCCTGCATAAGGAATACACGTGGCGGCGTCAAACCCATATCTAGGCAGTCCGAGAAATTATTTGGCGGCGAGATGACGGCGTCAGACATTTTTTCTTGACGCCGTCACCTCACAAAAACTATATATACTTTTCTATTTTTCATTCATTAAAAGAGGAACTTGTGTGGAGAATACTAGGGTTGAACCTAATAAACCCTAGGTCATTTTTTACAGTATTATCAAGGGTTTTTACCCCTTGAAACCTTTCATGTTCAATTAAGATAAGTCCTCTTTCAATTCAATCAATATGTCTATGTGTTGTTTGAATATATCTTATACTTGTCTTGATTTCAACATGCTAGGCTAGATCTTTCATGTGTTTGCTTAGATGTAATGAAACCTAGATGTTAATTATATGTTGATTACTTGTTTATAGTTGTAATGGATGAATGATTTCAATGTTAGGCTTAAGAAAACTGGCAGATCTCCATTGTGTAACATGCTTGAACGTCTTAGGAAACATGAACCGATGTGTACTAGGTTTTAATGGTTGTATTTAATGCATGAGCAAATTCTAATGATCCCATGTTAGGAGCTTCTTAGCCGGCTCGACATAGGAGTGAAGTAGGCGCTTATAGGATTGGGGAAGTAAGTACGCCACCCCATGAATGGTATTAAGGAATACAATACGTCATCCACGCAACTGTAACAAGTAATTAACCTGTAAAAGATATCTAGGGAGTAGTGAAACCTAAGTAAACACAATTCTCCCATATATTGCTCACACCACTAGTATAATTTAGTTTATTTTCAATTTTAGTATTTTATTTTGATTGCATCTTAGTTATTGGGTTAGTTGACTAGCAACTAATTCCGCCCAACTCCTTCGAAACTGAGATTTTTAATTACTTTTATAAAAACTAAAAAATACAAAAAGAATCATCCCTCATCTCTAGACCTAGTCTTTAGGTTTTCTAATCCTAGCGACACTATTCCTAGCTGAACGATCAATCCCCCGGTACTTGTCATTATATTATACTACATCGATCAGGTACACTGCCTGGTGGGGGTTGTAAGCTTCTCAAGATCCCTTGAGAGGTAAAGCCTGACGCAATCCCTACGCATCAAGTTTTTGGCGCCGCAGCCCGGGGAAATAGTTATTGTCTAGGTTAGAATTTCTTTTTATTAGGTCTACTTGCTAGATTCCTTTCTAAGAAGATTTTATTTTCATTTTTAGGTTTTCTTTAGTCTATCTTTTTCTTTGTGCCCTTTGTTTGTAAAACCATTTTCATTTGTCTCCATGGCGGATGAAATTCCATTTAGATCATTAACTATAGAGGAACAATTAGTTTACTCGGATAGGTTTGCTTCCTGTTGTTCCAATGAATTTTTAAGTGATCTTAGCTATATACAAGAGGAGATGGGTGTAAAGTTTGATAGGTTTGATGAGTTATGCGCATGTGTGGCCTATATTAAACAATCATTGTTAGGATCAATTCCTTTTAGTAAGACCCTTTGGAAAATTTTTGAGGAAAGCCTCCTAACCGTGAACCATGAGTTCAATGAATTAATGGGTTTGTATACATCACAACTTGAGGAAACAATTAATGAGGATTTAGCTGAACATGATCATATTGAGCAAAAAGACGAATCCTTTAGGCAAATTGAACATTGTAATCAAGTTATTGAGGAAGGTTCTTATGAATCAGACTTAGAACTTGAAATGGCTAGAGAAGGATTTGAGATACTTAGGAACATGTTTAGGTTGGATTCTACTAAAACACGTGATGAGGATATAGGTGATGTTGAGAAAAGGAAGGATGAGGTAAATAACACAAACCTACAAAGTAACCCACAACTCCCACCATCACTTGAGGAATACACACCACCCGTGACTTACCCGAAAGAAGTAGAAGAGACTATAGGAGCCCCAATAGAGGTAGAACCCTTGTACCAAACACCACTAGAGGATATAGGTTTGAATACTTATAGTGATAACCTTACTCTTAGTTCTAGGGAATTACCTAGTGTTGATGAACCGGAACCTCAATCTTCACACAACTTTCCATCCTTAGATATACATCTAGGAAACAAAAGAAGAGCCGACCCACCCATCAACCCATGTAGTTCGGGTAGTCTTAGGATAAAGGTAGTGGAGTCTAAGCCTTGTAGAGAGGAAGCCAATATAGGAGTGGAAAATGACCTTACATGCTTACAGCACCCATTTATGATTGATCACAAGAAACATTATGGGTTCAAACCGGGTTTATTAGGTCAAGATGGATCCCCAACTAGTAGTCTCTTGAAGTTGATAGAAAATGATCCCTTTCTAGGAGAAAATCTTAATCCACCCATTAACCCGATTGAATTTGGTAAGGTTATGATGATAGGAGCACACCCCTTTGAGCATATAATTCATCCACCACACTTTCCTCACGAGGCATATTTCCACCCTAAGGGTGTGTATCATTACTTCCACCCACACTTAATCCAAAGTGTAGTGAAAACATCCCCTATTTCTGTTAAATAAGGATAGAGTCAGGCTCGTGACTCAAACAAAAACAAGCGCTTCTTGGGAGGCAACCCATGCTTTGTGTGATTTTTATTTGCTTCCGTATACATGCATTATTTTTATTGTTGGTAGATCATGTTTCAAAATAAAATTGTGAAAATGCTTTATTTTGTCGTTTGACTTAGTCTTAACTTCATCCAAAGGTATTTCGTAAAAGATAAGTGTAAGGGGAAACCCCAAATGTGTTTTTAAGAAACAAAACCGATCATGATTCTCCACAATATTAAGTGAACATGTATATTCGTATTTGTTAGAGTCAAATGCTTGTATCGAGTCATAATGATGTTTTGCAGGATTTTCCAGGAAGTAGGACGAAGTTTTTTTTTCCAGAAATTTTCCTGAAACTTAACATAAGAATTTCTGCAGGTCACTTCTGACGGCGTCACGTGTAAAATTCTGGAAATTTTACCAGTTTTGTTTTTCTAACGGAGTCTTAAAGTTTTTGTTGAATCATTAGTTTTATAATCTCCAGGAAATATGCAAACATCATTCCACAAGCATTATATCTTATTTTGCTTTTTAGGATTTATTAGCATATATAGATTGCCGCCGATTTTACGCGAGGTTGCCTTGTCTGTTTTCTCAGGTTTTACAGGTTATGTATGACAAGAGGATGATTTATATTCTGGAAGGGAAGCTTTGATTGTTCATTTTCTTGGAGGAAGATCTAACCTGGCCACCTTATTATCCATACCGAGCGAATCAGGGGAGTATTTGATTTCATTCTTTTTACTTATTTCACTTTTACATTCTTTACTTGAACATTGGGGACAATGTTCATCCTAAGTGTAAGGGGAGGGTAAAATGATGATACCTTACAGATACACTTTCGCTTGAGTTTGTTTGTTTGATAGTAGATGTGTAATAAAACTATGAGAAATACTTGTTAGTGTAATTTTAGTGCCAAATTTAAATTTTTTTACAACATTTAGGAGTGAAACTTTAGCCATAGTAAGCGTCTCATGGATAGGAGATTGTATGACTAGCACATAACCGTATCATTCAGAAAAATTTTCCACCCAAATATGTAAGGTTCGCCTTTAGATTTGATAGGAAAAGCATTTACTATTAGTGCTTATGAGTGTACCGGTAGCATTTAGATTCTAGAACTTGCGTTAGTGATGCATCCTGAGACCGCTAGTGAGACTATATTCGTGTAGTAGGATTTACTACATGATAAGAGGCATTAGGATCACCCTTGTGTTAAACCCGTATCATAATTACTTGACCATTTAAGGCATATTCTTAGCTAGTTAAGTCAACTAATTTTCCCACACCCTTAGCGTTGTACTCATTTTTAGTACACGAAACCCCTAGTACACCCCTCCGAGCCTATCTTTTTGTTTCTAACTTTAAGCATCTTACTTAAAGGAAGAATTTGTTACACCCCACTTAAATGTACAACCAAATCGCCTTAGCCTTCCGTGTATGCACTCATCTTTAGTGCATTATTGTTATTTGTTAAACCCTAAGTTAATTATCTAATTGATTACATGGTTGCTAAGTTGAGTCATATCCTTGTACATATTGTTTTGGGACGATTGGTACTCATGGGTAAAGTACTTATTTTATGGAGTAATGGGGAAGAACATCATATATTACCCCATATGTACGTTAATCTTAAAAGAACTCCAAGTGTTTTGATTTTCTTAATTCGAGTCATTAGATTAGTTTATTGTAAAGTATGTAAAAATTCAAGTGTAAGGGAAATGTTCATTCCCTATGATGTATTAATTTGGATGGTAGGGTACGAGTGTATAAAAAAAAAAAAAAAAAAAAAAAAAAAAATCGAAAAATCAAGAAAAAAAATAGAAAAAAGAAAAGAGAAAAAAAACATACGGACTACCATCCCGTTTCATTCTATGTTTATTTTATGTTTTTGTTATTTTTCATTTATTAGCTTAATTCGAGTCTAGTCTTGGCTTAGCAACGCCACATTGTACATGTAATTAACCAAGATTGTTAACTCGCCACCAGTAAAGACTGCCTATATCCAACAAAACCGTGTATTCCATATCCCTACACCTAACGTTACAACCCTTTAAAATACCTCTTTGATAGTTTATCCTAGGTGCTTACGCCATGTGGTGGAAGTTTGATCCTTTCCCAAGCCTATGGTAATCTATTTTGCTATGACAGGTAGTGAGAGATGTTTTTCATTTCCATATTGTGATATATACTTTATTACACCCGAGAGACGTGAGTATCTAAACACTATTTGTGAGGTGCTAGTGTATGACCTCCGTTCTTGTCTTTGGTCGTGGAACGATTATTTGTTGTAATTACTTTTATATTAGTGTTAAATGACCCCTAACTTGTATTTTGACTAGAATAAAAGCGCATTTGCTTGAGGACAAGCAAATCTCAAGTGTAAGGGTATATGATGAGGCGAAAAATGAACCGTTTTTAGGGGGTCATTTAAGCCCGGAATTGAATTTATTTGATCAAATATTTCCCTAAATCGTTCCTTTTGTGATTTTAGGTACTTTGGGAGTGAATTCTGGAAAAGGAAGCATTTTGGACGTTTTTGGAGCATAAAAGTGAAGAAAACGGCAAAGACTTAATTTTCCATGCTGAGAACAGTACCTGACGGCGTCAAGAGGAAAATTGTGACGGCGTCAGGAGTAAAATCCGTGACGACCCAGTGAAAACCTGAAGGCGTCAAGAGAAGGGCGTCAAGAGTTAATATTGTGACGGCCTGCATAAGGAATACACGTGACGGCGTCAAACCCAGATCTAGGCAGTCCGAGAAATTATTTGGCGGCGAGATGACGGCGTCAGACATTTGTTCTTGACGCCGTCACCTAACAAAAACTATATATACTTTTCTATTTTTCATTCATTAAAAGAGGAACTTGTGTGGAGAATACTAGGGTCGAACCTAATAAACCCTAGGTCGTTTTTTACAGTATTATCAAGGGTTTTTACCCCTTGAAACCTTTCATGTTCAATTAAGATAAGTCCTCTTTCAATTCAATCAATATGTCTATGTGTTGTTTGAATATATCTTATGCTTGTCTTGATTTCAACATGCTAGGCTAGATCTTTCATGTGTTTGCTTAGATGTAATGAAACCTAGATGTTAATTATATGTTGATTACTTGTTTATAGTTGTAATGGATGAATAATTTCAATGTTAGGCTTAAGAAAACTGGCAGATCTCCATTGTGTAACATGCTTGAACGTCTTAGGAAACATGAACCGATGTGTACTAGGTTTTAATGGTTGTATTTAATGCATGAGCAAATTCTAATGATCCCATGTTAGGAGCTTCTTAGCAGGCTCGACATAGGAGTGAAGTAGGCGTTTATAGGATTGGGGAAGTAAGTACGCCACCCCATGAATGGTATTAAGGAATACAATCCGTCATCCACGCAACTGTAACAAGTAATTAACCTGTAAAAGATATCTAGGGAGTAGTGAAACCTGAGTAAACACAATTCTCCCATATATTGCTCACACCACTAGTATAATTTAGTTTATTTTCAATTTTAGTATTTTATTTTGATTGCATCTTAGTTATTGGGTTAGTTGACTAGCAACTAATTCCGCCCAACTCCTTCGAAACCGAGATTTTTAATTGCTTTTATAAAAACTAAAAAATACAAAAAGAATCATCCCTCATCTCTAGACCTAGTCTTTAGGTTTTCTAATCCTAGCGACACTATTCCTAGCTGAACGATCAATCCCCCGGTACTTGTTATTATACTATACTACATCGATCAGGTACACTGCCTGGTGGGGGTTGTAAGCTTCTCAAGATCCCTTGAGAGGTAAAGCCTGATGCAATCCCTACGCATCAATGCTCTATAGCATTTCCACCGGTCAACCTTTTAACTTAGCCTATTACCTAGCCAAAAGAATGGCCGACATATCCTTGGTAGGAACAACCGCTCTTCCTTATGGAATGCTTCTCACCCGCCTCTTTAGAGCAATCTCGCCCATTCCTCCTAATGATAAGGGAATGTGCCTTGACTATTCTCTCGTTCCTCACATTTTCGTCCCTCTAGGTGATAAAAGAGTTTTCAAAGTTAAGGGAAAGCGTACTCGCTCTCCTTCACCATCATTGATTGTGTGAAAATCAATCTTATTATAGTATAGTAGTTTTATATCGAAATGATCCACGTGAAATACGGATCACCCGAGTCGTATCCAAGTGAAGGTGAATGGAATCAAGAATATTGATTCGTGAAAACCGTGAATTGAGAAGTGTAAAAGTGAAAATAGCAATCAAGTAATTCAAATATCCACAAACAAAGATGAAATATGCAAAGAGTACAAGCTATTAATGCACAAAAATCTAAAACGTAAAATCAGAAATGCGAACGCGTTTATTAAAACGTAACTTTTATTGAAAAATGATCCTACAAACGTGAAAATATTTTCTAAAAATCTTAAACTATTAAAATGAATTTCCAGAAAAAGAAAAATATTTTTTTGACTTTTCTATTATTTTCTATAAATTTATTTTTTATTTTTATAATTTTAAATGAATTAAAAATGTAAGATAATAGAAAAATAAGTTGGAAAAATGAAAATTAAATTCTGAAAATTCTAAAATATTATAAAAGTATTTCTAAAAATATTTTTGTATTTTTTACAGCTTTTTCTGAATTTTTATTGATTTTTGTTTATTAAAAACTATTTAAAAATAAATAAAATCAAAAGGAAATTAAGAAAAATACTAAAAATGCTTGGAAAATCTGGAAAAATTCCAGAAAATCAAAAATAATAAAAAGAACTCAGAGAAAAATTTTGGAATTAAAAGAAGCTGATTAAGTGCTTATTCTACCAAACTGCTTATTCACAAGTGCTTATTGAAACTTTAAACACAGTCTTATGATAATGCAATTAGCTCAGAAATGCAAACGAATCTATCAAATGATATCACAATAATCCACAGAAACTCAAGAATAAGCAATAAGCTCAAATGACAAGCTTAATAGATAAGTAGTTCAAGCATAAACTGATCCAGAAGCAGAATTGTAATACCATACACTCAACCTACTCATATACAACTCAGAAACCCACACAAATCACAGATACAAGCTTAGAAACTCAATTGCGGGCCTATGTTAACAAACAGATACCCTGTCTCAACCTAGCTTCTAAACAGGTGCTTAAAACTATTCCAATAAGCTCCAATATGCAATCAAAAGGGGGGCAAATGAACAATAGCACTACTGAGATGCTAAAAAGTTAAAAAAACCCTTTCAATTTCAACTAACTGCTACTCTAAAATTCCCCTAGTTTAGCAGCCTATTAACTAGTAAGCTTAACAACAGTTGACTATTAAAAGCTATATTACTTTGACTTACTCCAATTTCAACTAATCAATTTTTGATTCTAATAGTATTATTATACTACAATAATGCTAAATTTAACTAATTTGAACCTATGATTTCAAATGTGCTAACTGTTTTTAACAAGTCTAACTGTTAATTAATCCTACCTCTAATTTTGACTTTAGTGCTTAACTCTACCAACTTTATAACTAATAACTATACTCTAATCTAATGAAAACTAGTGATGCAAGAAATAAGGCATTTTAACAAACAGATAAGTCCTTACTCTAATCTGCCAAACACCTCTGCAGAATCTGATTACTCTACAAATCCTTGCTAAACTCCACAAATTTAACTACAACATCACCAAACAACTATAATCCACTAAATGAATCACTTATCAGCAATCAATATCCACCAGTAAACAGATACAAGCAACGACAGACATCTCAAAACAAGTATCTGATAGATGATTAGGTCCACTAGAATGAAACAGTCAAGATGCACAAATCTAAGATCAATCAATGCTCAGAACATAATCTAGCAACAATTCAGCAAAAGTACACAATGAAACAGTAACTCAACACAAACCAAAGCTAAACTCAGATCTACTCAACTCAGCTAATCAAAACAAGCTATTCAACACAGATCTAACAAAGCAGATGTATCAATGACTATAACAAGCTATAATCTAAACTGAAACTACTATTTAAACAATAAACTCACAAATGGAACAGTAAACTTCAATGTTAAACTAAACTATCACAGTATATGCTACATATGAGAGATCAGATTCCAACTTACAAAGTAATTACCACCTCAGCAAGAATAGAGGTGGATCACTATGCTTGCCTATCTTTAAGATAGGCAGGTCCTTCCATTTCTGACCAAGTCTATCCAATTTACCACAGGAAATTCAGGATCAATCCTCCTTTGACTTTAGTTGACTTCTATTCATTTATGCTTAATGGGAACAGTAACAAGTACACAACAAACTATATAAGTTTGAATGTACTGTTTATAAGCTGAGACAACTTATTTCTAACCTACACAACTACTTTGAAACATTTTTATATTTTTTTATAATTTTCTGAATTTTTATTTATTTATTTTTCTTTATTTCCTTTTCTGCAATTGACTAAGTTTTAAGTAATGATTATAGAAAATAAGCTAAAACAGTTGATTAGAAGCTAGATTAAAGCAGAATTTAAACATAATAAGCAATGAAAAGTAATTAATAACCTGAGATATATGAAGATGAACTAAAACTTTTATTAAAATCTGATAAGAAAATTACATTCACTAAACTAAATACACTCTAATGAAAATTTGACAGCATTTTATTACACTAAAAATTACATACAAATAAGCTAAAATGAGGACCTATTTATAACTGAGGTTAAGGGGTTGAGGTCTTAATGCCATGCTGGCGATCCTGGTGCTCATTTGTGCTTCTTTACATCTCCATATAACCCTTGGATCAAATTGTGCTTCTTTGATTTCATCTTAACCCTTGGATCAAAAATCAATGCGTGGCATGGCCAATCAATTGCTTCCATCTGTCCCTAAACGTGCAATCTTCTCTGACTTGTCAGCATGTTTCTAGAAGGAGTATCCAAGGAAGGAATGTGACGCGTTTTGCCCAATCCCACTCTGCCAAGTGTCCTTATAGCAGCTAATACTCTCTCTGGCACATGCCTGACACATGAAGTGTCTTCTAGAAGCTCAAATGATTAGATATTCATGCTTGATTAGAGTGGGTGTGAACCAATTGAGTCATGGTTATAAACTAGGGTTCATGAAGTGTTTGGGATTTCTGGGTACTGGGGGAAATTGGGGGAAAAGGGTGCGTGTGTTTAATTTTTATTACTTTGACCTCAATTTTGACCATTGACCCTGTAAATAAGCTTTGACCAGGTATGGGCTAGGGGTGAATTTGGGCTTTGGGTTACAAATAGAAATGAGGTTGGGCTCACTTTGGACCAGGCATGTATAAATGAGATTTGTTTTTCATATTTTTAAGCAATAATCTTCCAAGGACCAATTGTGTAATTTGCCAAAACTTCAAGGACTGATTCTGTCACTTTCTCAAAATATAACTCAGGGACTTATTCTGCCAATCTTGAATACATGAAGGACTTATGTTGACTTTTGGATCCCAGCTTTGACTTTTTGACCATATCCCACTCTCGTGCCCGTTTTTCTGATTTTTTGCTTGATTATTTGTCTTTTTGTGATAAATCCGTTCCTGCATATTCACAAACATAAAACACACAATTCTTTGGCATATTGTTAGCATAAGTAGTCTATTTGGGTCGGTATTTGGCCATAAAATGGTATGTGAATTAACACATACCAAAATCCCCCAGACTAAGGTATTGTCGTGTCCTCACGCAATGTGATCAATTCACGCTCTTAGGATAAATAATTTCAAAACTCTTCCTACTGACTTTGTAAAGTAGCAAGGAGGTTCAAAAGAAGTAATAAAATCATTTATTCCCGCAAACGCTCCTTTTTCCAAAAAATTTCTTTTATTCCTTTATTCCACTTTCACTTCTATTTTTGTACTTTTCATACTTCAAACTTGTGACGGTTTGTTGAACTTTCATTATTTTGCAATAATTATTAGGGTCAACGAGTAGAAACACTTCTCATAGAAAAGTGACCGTACGGAAAAAAATCGTCATTCTTGATTTTTCACAAGTCCCCAAACTAAGCGTACAAACGAGATCACAGCTTATCTACAAATTAGATGCTAACACTACTCATAATAGTTACTTGTGGAAACTCCTTACTCCCATGTCCTAAGTTTTGTATCTCAATATTTTATTTTTATTGAGAAATGAATTGCTTCATATTTTCTCGTTTCAATATTTTTTAGTCCGATACTGACACCTAAGTTTAAACGATAAGTAGTTATTCATTTTCTCTTAAGAACCACTGCAATAGAAATTCTGTCCACATCAAGGAATTTTGTTACATACAATATCATAAATATAAGTTGCGGAGTACTACACGTGCACCTCATGTGTCCAATTCAGAATCATACACATGCACCTCACGCGCCAACAACTTATTTTACATTTAAACTCTTATTCAACATAACTTTCAACTTTCACTTTTTTCATTTTTCACTTTTTTTCATACTTTTCTCATATTTTTCATACTTTTCACTTTTTTTTTTCTCATAACATCAATGGAAGCTTATCGGGTAGCTCCAAAACCACATAGATAATCAACTTTTGACTTTTGATTTTTTCACTTTTGCTCTTATTTTTGATGTTCCTTGATATGTACCCAACTTCTAAAGCAAAAATTCTCTTAAGAAAACAAAGAACTAAATATTATCCAAACCTAAATACCAGTAATTAACCTAGAAAATCTATTATATATGGGTGACGTATTTGATGGGAGTAAAAAGCTACAAGTACCTCTCATGAGCTCTAAAGAGAACCACTACTCTACGTTTAGCATCTAACTTCTAAATAAACTCTATCATTTCTCGCTCTTTGCAATTTAAGATTCCAAGTAATGAAACCAGCGACTACTTAGCCGATAATCAGCCACGCATATATAAAGTCAGTTACGGAAACTTGCAAATTCTAGAAGAAGAATTCGCGTTTTCTAGCTCCTGATGTAAAAGACTAGCGAAAGCTTTTAAGCTGCGCATGTATAAAGTCAAGTACGGGAACTTGCAGATTCTTAAGAAAGAATTCGCATTTTATAGCTCCTGGTGTACAAGACTAGCACAAGCTTATGTGATTATCATTGGTTAAGGGAACAAGCTAGGGCTTAACATGCCCGGTCAAGTCAAAATATTTATTCCTACTCTCGCCAGCAAGAAAGTCAACAAGGTGTCAAAATACTTATTCAAACTTTATTATATTTTGCACAACTTTTTTTTTTTAATTTTTCTCATTTTTTTTTGTACTTTTCCATGACTTTTTCAAAAAAATAATTAAATTTTTCAATTTTTTCAATTTTTTATTTTTGGTGGAAAAACGGAGTTGCGAGATTGCACGACATGTGAAAAATGCAAGGTCAAAATCGAATCAAAGATTCACCCTCCCCCAGACTAAAATGAAACATTGTCCTCAATGTTTTACGGGTTAAGGTAATCCTAACAAAATTCTAGGGCCGTTTGTTAATTATGCCAAAGAAAACGTTAGTCGATAAGATTCACGGATATAGGATTTCCAATAGCACCGATGAATGAAACTCGAGTGGAGAGAAAATAACGAGCACGAGAGTCATCATAAATCGCGAACAATCCTAAACAAACATAACAAACAACCACAGAACACAAGAGTAGAAGAGGCACCCCCTCCTCACGTTATTTGTTAGAAAATAGAAAATAAGAAGACGAAATTGGATAAGCATGGGTTGCCACCCACGAAGCGCTTTGTTTTTGATTTCCGAGTCACGTAGCTTGACTCGATCCCCGAATTCAATCGTTCTTAGGGAAAGTTTGGAGATCCGGGACTACCATGGTTGATACGTCCCCTCTAAAGTAATGTTTTAAACGGTGACCATTCACCTTAAAGTTGGGACCATCGGGTTGAGATAACTCAATGGTACCATAAGGGAAAACTTGGGTTATTGTGAATGGTCCAGACCAACGGGTTTTAAGCTTACCCGAGAAAATCTTTAAACGAGAGTTAAAAAGTAGCACTTGATCACCAACGTTAAAAACGCGGTCTTTGATCTTGGCATCATGAATTCTTTTTGTTTTCTCTTTATATATCAAAGAATTTTCGTAAGCTTGATCACGGAGTTCGACTAACTCATTCAATTGAACTTTTATGTGATCACCCGCGGTTTTCAAGTCAAAGTTTGCATGTTTTAAGGCCCAGTAGGCCTTGTGCTCAAGTGAAAATCAATCTTATTATAGTATAGTAGTATTATATCGAAATGATCCGTGTGAAATACGGATCACCCGAGTCATATCCAAGTGAAGGTGAATGGAATCAAGAATATTGATTCGTGAAAACCGTGAATTGAGAAGTGTAAAAGTGAAAATAGCAATCAATTAATTCAAATATCCACAAACAAAGATGAAATATGCAAAGAGTACAAGCTATTAATGCACAAAAGTCTAAAACGTAAAAACGAAAATGCGAAAGCGTTTATTAAAACGTAACTTTTATTGAAAAATGATCCTACAAACGTGAAAATATTTTCTAAAAATCTTAAACTATTAAAATGAATTTCCAGAAAAAGAAAAATATTTTTTTGACTTTTCTATTATTTTCTATGAATTTATTTTTTATTTTTGTAATTTTAAATGAATTAAAAATGTAAGATAATAGAAAAATAAGTTGGAAAAATGAAAATTAAATTCTGAAAATTCTAAAATATTATAAAAGGATTTCTAAAAATATTTTTGTATTTTTCACAGCTTTTTCTGAATTTTTATTGATTTTTGTTTATTAAAAACTATTTAAAAATGAATAAAATCAAAAGGAAATTAAGAAAAATACTAAAAATGCTTGGAAAAATCTGGAAAAATTCCAGAAAATCAAAAATAATAAAAAGAACTCAGAGAAAAATTTTGGAATTAAAAGAAGCTGATTAAGTACTTATTCTACCAAACTGCTTATTCACAAGTGCTTATTGAAACTTTAAACACACTCTTATGATAATGCAATTAGCTCAGAAATGCAAAATAATCTATCAAATGATATCACAATAATCCACAGAAACTCAAGAATAAGCAATAACCTCAAATGACAAGCTTAATAGATAAGCAGTTCAAGCATAAACTGATCCAGAAGCAGAATTGTAATACCATACACTCAACCTACGCATATACAACTCAGAAACCCACACAAATCACAAATACAAGCTTAGAAACTCAATTGCAGGCCTATGTTAACAAACAGATACCCTGTCTCAACCTAGCTTCTAAACATGTGCTTAAAACTATACCAATAAGCTCCAATATGCAATCAAAAGGGGGCAAATGAACAATAGCACTACTGAGATGCTAAAAAGTTAAAAAACCCTTTCAATTTCAACTAACTGCTACTGTAAAATTCCCCTAGTTTAGCAGCCTATGAACTAGTAAGCTTAACAACAGTTGACTATTAAAAGCTATATTACTTTGACTTACTCCAATTTCAACTAATCAATTTCTGATTCTAATAGTATTATTATACTACAATAATGCTATATTTAACTAACTTTAACTAATTTGAACCTATGATTTCAAATGTACTAACTGTTTTTAACAAGTCTAATTGTTAATTAATCCTACCTCTAATTTTGACTTTAGTGCTTAACTCTACCAACTTTATAACTAATAACTATACTCTAATCTAATGAAAACTAGTGATGCAAGAAATAAGGCATTTTAACAAACAGATCAGTCCTTACTCTAATCTGCCAAACACCTCTGCAGAATCTGATTACTCTACAAATCCTTGCTAAACTCCACAAATTTAACTACAACAGCACCAAACAGCTATAATCCACTAAATGAATCACTTATCAGCAATCAATATCCACCAGTAAACAGATACAAGCAACGACAGAAATCTCAAAACAAGTATATGATAGATGATTAGGTCCACTAGAATGAAACAGTCAAGCTGCACAGATCTAAGATCAATCAATGCTCAGAACATAATCTAGCAACAATTCAGCAAAAGTACACAATGAAATAGTAACTCAACACAAACCAAAGCTAAACTCATATCTACTCAACTCAGCTAATCAAAACAAGCTATTCAACACAGATCTAACAAAGCAGATGTATCAATGACTATAACAAGCTATAATCTAAGCTGAAACTACTATTTAAACAATAAACTCACAAATGGAACAGTAAACTTCAATGTTAAACTAAACTATCACAGTATATGCTACATATGAGAGATCAGATTCCAACTTACAAAGTAATTACCACCTCAGCAAGAACAGAGGTGGATCACTATGCTTGCCTATCTTTAAGATAGGCAGGTCCTTCCATTTATGACCAAGTCTATCCAATTTACCACAGGAAATTCAGGATCAATCCTCCTTTGACTTTAGTTGACTTCTATTCACTTATGCTTAATGGAACAGTAACAAGTACACAACAAACTATATAAGTTTGAATGTACTGTTTATAAGCTGAGACAGCTTATTTCTAACCTACACAACTACTTTGAAACATTTTTATATTTTTTTATAATTTTCTGATTTTTTTTCTTTATTTCCTTTTCTGCAATTGACTAAGTTTTAAGTAATGATTATAGAAAATAAGCTAAAAACAGTTGATTAGAAGCTAGATTAAAGCATAATTTAAACAGAATAAGCAATGAAAAGTAATTAATAAGCTGAGATATATGAAGATGAACTAAAACTTTTATTAAAATCTTATAAGAAAATTACATTCACTAAACTAAATACAATCTAATGAAAATTTGACAGCATTTTATTACACAAAAAATTACATACAAATAAGCTAAAATGAGGACCTATTTATAACTGAGGTTAAGGGGTTGAGGTCTTAATGCCATGCTGGCGATCCTGGTGCTCATTTGTGCTTCTTTACATCTCCATATAACCCTTGGATCAAATTGTGCTTCTTTGATTTCATCTTAACCCTTGGATCAAAAATCAATGCGTGGCATGTCCAATCAATTGCTTCCATCTGTCCCTAAACGTGCAATCTTCTCTGACTTGTTAGCATGTTTCTAGAAGGAGTATCCAAGGAAGGAATGTGACCCGTTTTGCCCAATCCCACTCTGCCAAGTGTCCTTATAGCAGCTAATACTCTCTCTGACACATGCCTGACACGTGAAGTGTCTTCTAGAAGCTCAAATGATTAGATATTCATGCTTGATTAGAGTGGGTGTGAACCAATTGAGTCATGGTTATAAACTAGGGTTCATGAAGTGTTTGGGATTTCTGGGTATTGGGGGAAATTGGGGGAAAAGGGTGCGTGTGTTTAATTTTTATTACTTTGACCTCAATTTTGACCATTGACCCTGTAAATAAGCTTTGACCGGGTATGGGCTAGGGGTGAATTTGGGCTTTGGGTTACAAATAGAAATAAGGTTGGGCTCACTTTGGACCAGGCATGTATAAATGAGATTTGTTTTTCATATTTTTAAGCAATAATCTTCCAAGGACCAATTGTGTAATTTGCCAAAACTTCAAGGACTGATTCTGTCAATTTCTCAAAATATAACTCAGGGACTTATTCTGCCAATCTTGAATACATGAAGGACTTATGTTGACTTTTGGATCCTAGCTTTGACTTTTTGACCATCTCCCACTCTCGTGCCCGTTTTTCTGATTTTTTGCTTGATTATTTGTCTTTTTGTGATAAATCCGTGCCTGCATATTCACAAACATAAAACACACAATTCTTTGGCATATTGTTAGCATAAGTAGTCTATTTGGGTCGGTATTTGGCCATAAAATGGTATGTGAATTAACACATACCAATCATCTTCATCATCCGATATGAGCGATGACGATAAACTTCCAAACTCCAAGCTACCCCCTTTAGACTACCTTCAAGAACTTCCCGTCGTTAGCAATGCATCCGAAGAGTTCAAGCAAACCAAAGGAATTTTCAAGTGCTTTGGAAGGTACCTAAGAAAGCTCAATAAGAAGATAGACCGGTTGTGAGATGTGCGATTAAGGAGTGTTTGGCTTATGTAGGTTTTAGAACTTTGTATGTGTTAAACTATGTGATTTGTATTGCTTTTTACTTCCATGCTTTATTATTTTCTTCGGATTATGTTTCGTATGATCCTTTATGCATATTGACAGTATTTGAGGTGTTTGTCAATTTTTCATGCTTATGGAAAATTTCACTAAGTATAGTGAAATTCGCTAGCCCCCGGTCAAAGTCCTATGATATGAATGTCTATATGTCCATTTTTTGCATTTCCTAATCAGACATATAATAAATTTTCATTTTAAGAGTTTTCGAAAAATTTGAAAATCGTCTCGTGGGTCAAAAACGTGGACTGCCTTGTTTTTCAGGCCTGACGGATCTGGAGGCACCCTAAAATGGGTTCCGCCAGTGTAAATTCTGGGCAACCCAATTTTGGCCCAACGGACCAGACGGAACCCAAAACAGGGTTCCGCCTGTGTTTCGTGAGGGTTCCGCCAGTCACCTGCAGAAATTTTTTGTCATTTTTCTAAATTTCAAAATTTGTAAAATGTCAAATCATTATCTTTAGTGAGAAACATCTTCCTTTACTTCCAATAAACATATTAGGATCAATCTCACTCACTAGAACTATTAGGAAGTCATTTCCCGCCAAAAACTCAAATTCAAACATAACTAACCCAAGGAACCCTTACAAAGGATCCTTCAAAACCTTTAGAACATTTTCAACCAAATCACTTCCCATGATCACTTAGCATTGAGTGCATAAGTTAGTCTTTCACTCCACCCAATTCCATTGGATTGACATCCAATCATTTGACATGTTCATGGAAATTTTCTAAATCATTAGAAACCTCAACATTTGTATGGTAAAACATCAAATCCAAACACCCCTTCCAACATCTCTTCCACTCTATAAATTTGACAATTTTGCAACACTTCAAATCACACCATCACCATCAAAATTTCTTCTCTCAAAGCTTCAAAACCACACCTTTGAAATGACTAAATCCAACACCTCATCCGAATCATCAAAATCCCTTGCAAAAACCGCTAGGATGAGTGTAAAACCTTGTTGCTTCAACAAAACCATCAAATCAAGCTCATCATCATCAAGTGATGCATCACTTGACATCTCTTCACCTATCCAAGATTTCCTTAACCTTACTACCTCAACACCTTGCAACACCAATGTGATCACTATTCAAGATTTGCTTAATCTTGCTACTCCAACACCCTCTCCAACACATTGCAACACCAACTTAGCCACTATTCCGCCACCAACTAGACCTTCAAGTGATTCAACATCACCTTCTCAACAAACTCAACCATCAAAAACTCCATCACCTCAATCACCAACACTTACACCAATGGAACTTTTCCATACACCACCAACATCACCACTACCCTATTTGGAAACTTTAGAAGACCTATCACCTAAATCATCAAGCCCTCCGTCATTGTCACTCTTTGACACCATTGCTCAAATGGAAACCCAACAACAATCAAGTGAGCAATTAGATGATGAACCTCGTCAACCATCATTGGTTGAACGTTTAGCTTACCGTTATGCTAGACCATCAATTTTTCCACAAGATCAAGGTCATACACACCTACAATCTTTTGTGTTTCACCCAATTTACAAAGACCTTCATGGTAATCCTTCCGTAGAACCAAGCTTCTGCCACTTTGTTCAACAACAAGAAAAACCACAACAAGAACCACAACAACAACAACAACAACAACAACAACAACAACAACAACAACAACAACAACAACAACAACAACAACAACAACAACAACAACAACCACCACCACCACCACAAGAGCATTCCCAACACTTTGAATCTCTATTTCCTTCGTATAAGAAAATAGAAGCATCCATATGGGAAAAATCTCCAAACCTTAATGATGAGATTGACACTCATTTAAACCACCTTCATGCCTTCAAACGTATGGTTGACTCTCAAATCAACCATATTATGGTTTTACAAACAACGTTACACTCATCTAATGAAGGAACCAAAAACACCTCTCAACCATCCACATTTGCTCCTTCAAGTTCAAACCATCCACCACCAACAAATCAAACCTCTCTTCCACCAAACTTTCCCCGCCATGATTGCGGATATTGCGAAAGAACCGCTCACATTAGTGAAGGGTGTCGAACGGATATTTGCATGCTAACCAAAGAAATGAGGTTTATCCTAAACCACATTTTGGACCGTCTAGAGTCTTTGTCTCACCCACCTCAACTCTAGAGTCTCCAACAATAGGGACCCATTCATAATAACACCAAAAACACAAACCTACAAACCAAAAGCGTTTCACTTCCACAACATTCAACATGAAACCCGCTACATCCTCCAACACATATTTTTATCCTTAAACAACCTTAGCCTTGTTTTTGGAAAATATTTCTCATTAAGGAAAATGGTTGTTTTCTTTTATAGATGTAGGATTTTATATTCTTAGTTTCTTTTTTATTTTATTTTTTTCATAAGTAGGATGTTATCTTTCTAATTTCTTGTCTTTGACTTTCTTAAAGTCAAATTTTACATGAAATGAATTTCAATCTACTATAAGGTATGCATTGTTTGTTGACCATTTAGGTATTGTGAGTAAAACTTTGCCTTGTTATGGTAGCATACATATATCTTGTGTTTTAGAAACTAATTTTTTTTGTGGGATCATCATCCATGTTTCCCTTCCATGATACTTCATTTAGGGGAGTAATATTCAATGGGGAGCATGAGAATTGCATTATTCCTCAATTCGCAACTCTTCACCTCATGACTTGCTCTATGCTCGTCCATTGCGACAACTAACATTTTTTTTGTAGGTTCAAAATCCATGTCTCCTATCTTGGCACTCCTTTTAGGGGGAGTATCAAACAAGGGGGAGCACGTGCATAGTTCCACTCCGCTACTCTTCTTTCTGTTTTGATAAAAAGGGGGAGAATTTATATTAAACTTGTTCTCATCTTTTCTCTTGCATATCACATCATCTTAGCAAAAACAAGTTTTAATACAAACTTTATAAGACTTAACACTAAAACTAGTGGCTTACTTATAAATAAAGTTTATGTTTTGTCATCAACAAAAAGGGGGAGATTGTTAATATAAATATCGCCTAAAAACGTTATTTATATTTTACGATCTTTGCTAAGTTTTGTTAATGACAAAGTATGAACTTTAGTTTATAGTAAAAGCATCACTTTAGTTTTATGTCTTGTATAACTAGATTTTACATTTCATCTTAAACATAACATTGTTTTTATTTCTTAAATTAGTAAGTGTCACATCACATCAACATGCATTTATGGTAAGTTTGTGTGTTTGACTTACCATAAGTTCTTACACATCTTTGGAAGCATTCTACTTTGATTCAATGTGTGTTTGACTAGAATTAAGTTGATGTGACTTTGGTTGGTTTGGAAAGATTTATTGCAAAACCTACTGTGTGCCTGGCGGAACCCTGGAGGTATACGGGCGAAACCCATCTGAGGGTTCCGCCGTATCCGCCAGACCTGCTGAAGGATTTGCTATAAATACCAAGCCACTTGCTAGTTTTTACCCCATCATTTTAGGACATATATTTCACATATTCTCTCATCTAACTCAGTAACATTTAACTTGTGTGATTCTCTTATGTAGCAAAGGAGTTCACAAGTTCTTCCAAGAAGTTACAAGTTTCAACTCAAAAGTTGCAAGACTTGTTAGCTTTGTTATGTATGAACTTTGGTAGTTTATACTTCATTTTTATCTTGTGTAGAAGTGATTGGTTAGTATTTTAGGCCTCAAAATACATAGTGTGACGGGAGTTGTTGTACCCTTGTAAAAGAACTATCGGCAGTGGTTGTACCCTTTTAAAAGAACTCGACATCTAGCTTAGTGTCGGAAATAGTGGATAGGCGACGTTAGGTTGGTTCTACCTTGAACTAGGACCCGGTATCTAGCTTTGTACCGGATAAAGTGTAAGCGGCGATTGTAAAGGTTTCTCCACCCGTGAAAGGAGCTTGTTCACTAGTGCTTGAAACTCTCAAGTTGGAAACTCGGGGCATGGATGTAGGGCAAGGAAAAAGAGTCATTGTAGCCGAACCACGATAAACAATCGTGTTGTGGTTTGATCGTTTCTTTCTTTGTCTTTGCTTATTTACATATTGTCTTTAGTTAGAATCGTTAATTACAGGTAAATATTTTCAAAGATTAAACAAGTAATTTGAGTTTATATCTTTAAACAAACGTAAAGTTTTAAAAAAGATAATCAAGTGAAAATGCAGTAAACTATTCAACCCCCCTTCTAGTTTTCCACAAAACCATTTGAAGACTTTAATGAATTTTCTCTAAAAATATCCGATTCCTGACTTATAAGCAAATCATTTTTTAAGTAAATCTAGGAATGAAACATAAGCATTAAAAGAATTAATTGGGGTTGGAAGATGTACACCTTTCACAACGACATAATCTTTGTCTTGTGATGTATTTTCAGCAGTTGATGATTTGAATGGACACATGTAGTCATCATGTCCTTCTTCTTCACATACGTTGCATTTGTGTGAGAAGATATCTGCCTTTTCTGTATGTTCTTCCTTGTCATGAGAATCTTCATCAAGCATTTTGAAGTAACCTTCCATGTATTCATTTTGCCTTTGATTCATCCTATTCTGATCAAAGTAGCAGTCTGATGGGTTCTTGAACATGGGAATAGGTTTACTCCTATTTCCTTTGTAAATCATTTCTAAACCCTGCGCTTCCAATTGTCTTACAGAAAGAATATTAAGAGATACATCTGGTGTGGAGTATACACCAGGAATGATCAGGATTTCTGATCCAATTCTTATCTGCACCTCTCCAATTCCATGAACAAACATCAATTTCCTTTGATCTTCAATCTTCTCAACTGTGAATTTCTCCTTCAACTTTGAAAATAGATTCAAGTTAGAGCAAACATGCCTATTAATTCGGTTGCTAATATACCAAATTTTATTCCATCCTTCCTCATCAGTTCCTTCCACCATAAAGTCAGTGGACAAATGGATGTATTTAGGGTATGTTATTTGAATCTGTGGTGTGTTGGTGATGTTTCCAAGGCCTGCATCTTATATGAGACTTCCCTTATTTGGACAATTTTTTGCAATATGTCCTCTAAGTCTGCACTCAAAACAGATATATTTCTTGTGCCTCTCACTAGTACAAAAATGGCCTTTCGTCACACATGGTCGATTTTGAACGGTCACACGGTGACATTTTTACGTGACTAAATGTACCAGAATAAAATAAATAGCCACACTTGATCTGACTTGTGTGACCATTTTGGAATTCTATTGTCACACATTTGTGTATTTATGTGACTAGAGGGTAACTGGTAAATATTTTTCGATCATTTAGTCACTTTTAATTTGGGACGTGTGACAGATTCAAATCAGCTTTAAACATTAGTCACACTACAGATATACATATGTGACAAATATATGTCACACAATTGAAGAGTGTGACCAAAATAGATATATGGTCACATGAAGTAATTGCGTATGTGGCTAAATTATATAGTCAAGTTTGTCACACATTATTTAAACGTGACTGCTATTCTTTGCTGAATATTTAGCCAGATATGAATTTAAAATGTGTGACAACTGAAAAGTAAGTTTGAAGCGTTAGTCACGATATACATTTAAAAGTGACAAATATATGTCACACACTTGAAGAGTGTGACCAAATGTCATATATGGTCACACGAAACCATAGAAACATGATTAAGTGTAACGAAAATTCGATACATATGGTCACGTAAGTTAATATGTGCGTCTAAAGTTTAGTGTGTGTTTGCTTGCCACAACCTAATGTGTATAGTCACATTTAATTGTAGCACGATCATGTGATTATAGGCTTTACAATAGTCACACCATATCACAAATGTGTATCTAAATTATGTTTATTGCCACATTATAAGGGTATTATATGTGACCAATACATTCAAAATAGTCACATTGTGATATTTATGTGACTATTATTTATAGCAAAATGTGAACTCAGTTATCATTAACCTTGATATTAGTCACATTGAGTGTTTGTGTGACTAAATTTAAGATGTTATATATGGTCAAATGAAGTATTTATTTAGGTGTCTAAATCATAGAGTCATATTTTGTCACACATTATTTAAGTGTAGTCACAATTCGATACATATGGTCACACATTTCTGATAACTTATGTAATTCTGAGGGGTTAGATATGGATTTTATAGTCTCTCTAGTTTGAGTCTAATTTGATATTAACTGCATGAATTGAGTTCAGACTATTAGTCGATCATGACTCTTCATTTGCCCCATTACAATGCTGCTAGTTATACTTAGAACTGCTAAGTATAATTAGATGTTGTGATCATTGTGCATATGTTATGGCTTGTGTTTCTTTGTTTCTAGACTAACATTTTGCAGCAAAGGCAAGGAAAAAGCTGTTTGGAATGGAATTTGGGTGAATGCTAGTAACTCAGAACTTAATGCTGCTTGGCATAACTTAATACTGATAGGCCTAAATTAATGTTGCTAGGCATAATTCTAGACTAGCATAATTTTTTTGATTATAACAATATGTATAAGATAATTTTTTCATCTTTTTTTGGTTTAATGAAGCAAGAAAGTTAAAATTCATATAACAATAAACCAAAAAAAAAAAAAAACAATTCCATAACAAATTAAAAGTAAATTAAAAATTGTTCATACATAAAAAGTTAATTAACAATTAAATTTCTGAGATTTCTCCGGATCAAAAGCCAAATGTACATTATCGTAGTCAATGGCATCCTCTTCGTCACTCAAAAATCCAACATCAGCCGCATCCTCTTCCACTGAACCAACCCGCGGCTTTGATCGCTTGTAATCTGCCTCATCTTTGGCAATTTGATGCAAACTTGCTTTGCGTGCTGCCTCCTTTCTTCCAGAACTCCACGACTCATACCACTCGTTAATGTTAAACACCTTCTCTTCCTTACCTGCATAAAATAAAGATTTATCGATCAATACTATACATTAAGAGAATCAGATATGTATATCAAATTAATCCTTATACATGGTTACATTAGTTTGAACTGTTTTTTTTATTGAACATATATGACATAAATACCTTTTGAACTTTCTCCTTCAAAATGTGGTTTCCTGAAATCAAATAAGCATTACAGATTATTAATTTATAGAAGTTGCATCATGCAATGTGGTTTGAATTTTTACGTGTACAAAAGTTTACTTACTTTGAGCGCTTCTTCTTGAATGAAACGGACCTTGTTCTTTTCTTGTTTCCAGCCATTTTCTTATAAGATTAATTGTTTAAAAAGTGTTTGTTGAATGCTAAGTGGCCTTAAAAAGGGATACATTAACATTAAAACGCCTATGGTAGTCTTAGCTAGTAGGGAATTTTGAAAGTCTAAACATTAAAGATTATTGCAATTTACCAAGTTTAACGTCACATTAGCATGTGAAATGCACTAATTACTCGTGCCTAATTGTAATCATTTTAATTTTACACATTAAATGCTCCTAAACATTCTATAATTTTATTTTTAAACTTTAAATGGTAATAAGCATTGTAAGTGGTTTCAAATGTTAGAAAATATAGTAAGAATAAACATAATGGTATTAATCTAGTTATTAGTTGTGTAAAATTTATGTTTGTGACAGTGTTTACTCCCTGAATTGGCAAACTTACTTCAACACTGTTATGACCTGATTAATAAAGAGATCCAACACCTTTTTTTAATGTTACTTGGTTGATAGATGAAATAAGAATTTAGATTTTGTTGAGAAAGAAATCATGTAGGACCTTAAATATCACAACTTTATCACACACAATATAAGCTTGGTGACTTGATATGTGAAGTATGTTAGAGAGAGAAAGTAGAGAATGTAGAGAAAGAAAGAAGAGAGAATATTATTAGAGAAGCACACACTTACACACACAAGCACACCTTACAAATGAGAGGTAAGGTGCCTTTTATAGTTCCATACATAGGCTTTCTATGGGCTTGGGCTTGGACTTGGTTACATGGTAGATAACAAGGCTTATGAAACATAGCACATAACATATTAGCTTGCCAAGTCCAAGGCCCAATGACTAAACTTTTACTAATCTTAACAAACGACACAAAGTTACAATATGAGAATGACCATCACTTCTATATATATATTTTTTAATGCTAACAATCTCCCCCTAAGGGGTGGTCATTCGAATGATGCTCCACGTGAGTGGGTCTTCCGTGTTCTTTATCTTTAACTTTTTGTGGCGTTGTAGAATAGTCTTTAGTCTTTGTTCCTTCATGCTTTGTGATCGTTGATAACTGATTTTACATCGTTCTTAGTTCCTTTGTGATGTGGAGTTATCTGCCTTTCGTCACTTCTACATCTGTGGTGGTTGTCTGCCATTCCAACATGCTCATACATCTTTGGATTTTGATATTCATATGCACGTAGTTCCCTTTCTTTCACTTTGATCTTTAGTCTTTATACTTTGTAGATTCTTCTTTTTGGCGTAGAATCTTTCTTTGAACTTTGTGTTGTATAGATCTTTGAGGGAGCTTTCTTTAACTTCCAGATGTATGTATGAGCACGTGGAATCTGTCGCCATGGAGATGAAGTGTCCCTGCATATAAACAGTTAGCAATAAAACATCCGGTACTTACAGATAAGGAATTAGAGATCATCAACAGCATAGTGTGAAGACTCCTTCTAATCATTATCAAGGCCGTTCCCATGTCACATATTCTCGAGAGAGCTTACAAGACCTACTTAGTAGCTCAATGACTGGGTGAGTCGCTGGGGATCACTCCATGACTGTAGACCGTTTGAAACCACCGCGAACACTAAGTGTAACCCATAAAGAATTACCGAAGTGACCTGCTGTCAGGGCTGCTTGATGTTGACCCTGGCAGGAATTTCCATTCAATCATTGAGAATCACAACAGTGAATCCTCTCATAAATGTTCTGGCAGATTGCTAAGATCTGCGTAGGACTCTAAAGTTTACATCTGGCATCCTTAATGATGAACACCAGTGTAGAAATATCATGTGTTCCTATGAGATCTTTTGATGAATCTCGGGGCTCTAGACTCGATAAGTGCACATATGGTTTCCTATGCGGAGATTAGGGAGAGGTCTCCTGCTTCAATATCAACCATCTCTAAGAGACAGGTCGATAGATTACACCGGTTCCCCGTGAGAATGAAACAAGCTCTTTTAAGAGAACTTGAGTGGTTAAGAAGGTTTAGTGCAGTTCGTCACTGGGTCCATGACGTCTTTGTCTTCAATACCGGTGTCACCTTAGTAACAACCAGTAGCATACGAATTGTACCCGGTGTCTGCCCTAAGGTTGAACAATTGGAGGGCTATTTTTTTTCACCCTTTTTCATAACTTTTCTTTTTAATTCTTCAACCCCTTCTTTCTCCTTTCTCATTTTCTCCTTTTTTCAATCATACCTAAGGACTTATAATTCTAATCTATTGGAATTGTCCTGGGGTAGATCCCTCCGGCTCTGGCGGATCATAGGACGGTTTTTTTTCTAACCTTAGTCACCTTATAACTCCATGACTATCCTATCATTGCCATGAAACCATTTATAGAAAATCTCTCAAAGTGTTTATAATAATAAAACACATTGTTGTCACTTCGAGAGTTTTGCATTTCTTTTGAAGGACTCCCCTTCACATGTGCTCATGAATTTTTTAGAAATTTGCACATGCGTGAGGAGTTTGCACTTTTGAATTGATCCACTTTCAGTGAACATGACCGATTCGAGACACGCTTACATCACTAGTTAGACTAGCTTGAAATTATTACTCGTCCTGGTCAAGTCAAAGAAAGTCTCTCGATACGGTACATTCTACTCAGACAAGTCCTATTCGAGACACGCTTACATCACTAGTTGGACTAGCTTGAAATTATTACCCGTCCAGGACAAGTCTTTTCGATTACTGACATTTTAAGCTTCGTCAATTGATTGGTACTTACTGAGTCGAGCTCTTTTGAGATTTAGCCACAATCTTTACACATTTTGATCACATTTTAATCATGTCTTCTCCCCCTCAAAAATAACATATCGTGATATTTTTGACATCAACTGATTAAGAAAAAGCTTTTGGAGAGAAAGACAGATTTTGCATGAATTTGGAACATTTTTGTTTTTTGTACTCCCCCTTAATGATAGCATATTTAAAATTAATTAAGGGTTTAGAGGGAGTTTTCTTGAGCACAAATTTTTTGAGAGATTTTGAGAAATCCTTTGATCAATCTTGAAAAAGTGCTCAAGAATTTTGTTTGAAAACGAGTTTATGCTTGAAATCTTTTTCGTTTGTTTAGACTCGAACTTTTTGAAAAAGAGTTCGTCATTGAACGTACGAGTCTTTGATTTGAAAATAATCAGAAGTCATTGTTCGGGTTCGGGTTTCGTACTAATGTATACGAAAGCCATAGTGAAGAAACTTTTGAGAAACGACATGTTTTAGAAAAACATTTTAAAGAACTCCCGCTCAAGCATCTGTACATGTCCGTATCATTGTTGAATGACATTTCTAGAAACGTACAGAATATTGATTTATACGAGAGACATGTCGTGAGAGGAATATTTTTGGATTTTTTGATTTTATATTGTTTTTGTATTTTTTGAAAGTTTTATATTTTTGTATTTTGTTTTTGTTGGTTTTTCAAATTTTGTATTTTGTTTTTCAAAAAATATTTACAGCGAAGCGATTTTGAAATCATTTTTCAAGAAGATTCGAGAAGACGTTCTAGCTCCTCAGGAGTTAGGCTTCGCATGCCAATTCGTCGAACTAAATAGTCAAACCTTTCTTTTGGAAGGGCTTTAGTAAATAGATCGGCGAGTTGATAATCAGTCTTAACGAAAAATAATTCAACAGTACCCTCTTCCATGTGTTCTTTGATGAAATGGTAGCGGACTTTGATATGCTTCATCTTAGAGTGATGTACGGGATTGCACGAGATGGCTATGGCACTTTTTGAGTCACAATACATAGGTATTCTGTCAAAAGTAAAGCCATAATCTGTGAGCTGTGTCCGCATACAAAGAACTTGGGCACAACACGCAGATAGAGACACATACTCGGCTTCGGCGGTTGATAGCGCAGTACAATCCTGTTTCTTTGACGACCAGCTTACAAAATTTTCACCTAAAAATTGTGCTCCACCTGATGTACTCTTTGCTGTAACTTGATCACCAGCATGGTCTGCATCTGAAAATGCTGTTAGATGAAACCCCGAATCCTTCGGATACCAAAGTCCCATGTTAATGGTGCTTCGTAGGTACCGAAAGATCCGTTTAACCTCTTTGAGGTGAAGTTCGGTAGGCTTTGCCTGAAACCGTGCTAATAAACAAACAGCAAATTGAATATCGGGTCGACTAGCAGTCAGGTACATGAGAGAACCGATCATGCTCTGATATTTCTTCGGATCGATAGGTTTCCCAAACAAATCAGCACCTATTTTTGGTGAAGTGACCATTGGTGTACCAACAGAATCACAATTTTCCATTCCATGTTTTTTCAAAATCTCTATCGTATATTTAGCTTGATTGATAAAAATGCCACGAGGTGATTGATGTACTTGTAAACCAAGAAAGATTTTTAGTTCCCCCATCATGGACATTTCAAATTTGCTTTTCATGAGATTTTCAAATTGTTTTGAATGGTTAGGATTGGTTGATCCAAAAATAATGTCGTCCACGTAAATTTGAACGATCAAAATGTCATCTTTGAACTTTTTGATAAACAAGGTGTCTGTTGGTCCCTTTTACTTGGTTAACCGTAACTAAGAAGTTAAAGTAACCAAGTCTTATGACATTGAACACGGATGTAGCAAATGATTAACAATAAAGAAATATAAACAAAAGAGATAATAATTTCCAACGTTTAATTCTTTATTAGAAGTTAATCAAAAGAATCGTACCCAAGTGTTTGCGGAATAACACTTGGGGTTGAATTGACAAGTATGGTATGGACTTCTCTCTAAACTCAACTAGTGAGTGACAACTTAAATTACCCACTGAGCTATCTCAGGGGCTTGTGTTGTTCTTTGGAGGAGTAAAAGTGGTTTGTGAATGCTTTGCATTAATTGCACAAAACTTGTCAACTTTTACTCCTCACATTTGCTTCCTATTTATACACAAGTATAGAACAACTAAATATACATTGGACCTAAAGCTTCTTTAACAATATCTTGAAAGATATTATTCTTCTGGCAAAGGAACCTTCATTGAGTTAGATCCAAAAGGCACTTTCTGATGACAGACTGGTTTTAACCATTTGGGGAAAGTCTGACATTAAAGTGATAAAGCACTTTAATAAAGCAGCTCAGACTTTCCCGCCCAGTCCCGCCAAAACTTCAGTCTTCATGTCATCAGTCTTCAGTACGTTTAAGTTGCTGAGGAGTCATTGGGGTTCAGTGAGTTATTGTCATCCTCACTGAACCCATCACCTTCTTCTTGGCTTAGATCACACTTCACTGAGTTCCGCCTCACTGAATGGAGAACCTTTCTTCTTAGGCTCGGTCTTAGCTCCCTGAAGGTGACTCACTGAGTTACTGTTCACTCAGTGACTTGTTTGTACTTAGGGGATTTTACGTTCAAATCCTTGTTAGAAGACTTGGGGAGTTCAGTGACCCAACAATCTCCCCCTATTTGAACATACAAATTTCCTAAGTGATACTTGATTCAGCTTGAGTCGTCAGGGTACATCTTCTCTTGCTGAATGTTTGTTGTAATTGTAAGTAGGACATAACTTATTTAAACAAAACATCAGTTTATTCATTAGCTATTACATTTTCCTACAAATTACAAACAAAATAAAAAAAGATAGTTGTTGCAGATCAGATGTTCAGATGATAGCCAAGTCCCTCAATCTTAGCTTTCTTTGATCTCAGCAGGTGTTTCTCAGGATGCTCCTCAATCTTTGTCCTTAGGTCCTTACAGAACCTTTGGTTTGCACCACTTTGAATAGGAGCAGCTAACATCAGGTATGTTACCATTGCCGTGACCCCTGCCTTGTCTATATCGGACCACCTTTGGAAGCCAAGGTCTCCATATTCATCAGTGAAGCATAGACCTCGTTCAGGGTGTTCAAGCACGGTGTTGTTCACGAAGGTGATTCCTTCAGGAACAGACCTGTCACATTCCAATCCTGGGACTTTGATCTCAGGCTCGGATTCGATGTGCTTCCTTTTTCTCCTTGTGGTGGTTGAAGAAGCAGTTCCTGTTGTTGGAGCAGGAAGAAGGGAGGGAATGTTGAGGGCTTCAGGCATTGCTCTCAGTCTGTCATATCTTTCGCTCAGTGACTTGAGAAGTTGATCAACAACGACGCCATTTTTCTTGGCAATGATGGGACGGAGTTCATCAAGTTCAGTGATCCCAAAGTCAGCGAATTTGAATGGATTATGAACATCCATTATTCTCTTATCAGCCCCCCTGAAGACAGTGACCATTGCGGGTTTGGTATTCCTGTGGATTTTGATGTCAGTGATGGTTTCAGGCTTCAATCTTTCCTTCATCACCCAATGATATCTTTCAACCCTGGTCTTTCTGATTTGAGCTTGCCTCTTCAGCTTTTCTTCCCTTTCCTTTTTCAGAGCATTCATCTGTTCTTCCTGAGCCTTTTTAAAGGCTGCACCAGCTTGCTCATTAGCTAGTGCCTCAGTGTCCAGACCAATCTTTTCAGCCTCCTCATGAACAACCTGTATCAGTTTAGGCTTGCTCAGTTTCTCTTCTTCAGCTGCCTTTGCCGCTTTCTCAACTTTTCCCAAGTAGTCTTGTATCTGGTCATGAGTAAGTTGATAGATTTTTCCATTAATTTCATACGGGACCCTGATAGGTTCATCAGGGTCAACTCTGACAATTTTGGAGGCAGGCTGGAGTCTGACTTCAGGTTCTGAGGTGGTGGCAATGCTTTTTCCTCTGTCCTGAAGTAGAGTAGAGGAGACTGGTTCCTCTTGTGGGGGAACTTGAGTGATTGGTGTGGCTTCAGTGACATGCTCCCCCTCAGTGTGAGAGGGCTGTCCAGCTTCTTGTTCATCAGTAACAGGGGTTTCAGTAACATTCTCCCCCTCAACATTTGCCGGAGCTGCAGTGATGGCAAGTGTTGGAGTTACTGAAGTAGAAGTAGAACCCTTGAAGGCTTGAAATATTTCCGTCATCATAGACTTGATCTCCGCAGTATCCTGATAAATGAGAGACACCCTGGAGTCAAGGGAAGCCTGAGAACGTTCAAGGGCAGTCATCCTGGAGCCCATTGTCCATGCCAGAGATGTGGACTTCTGGAATTGAGCTGTCACTGATGCTTCCAACTGAGTGAAGGAAGACTTGAGGGACTCCACCGTGGAGCTGAGATTCTGAACATTTGAATCCCTTATCAAACCAAGTAACTCAGTAAGGGCCGCCGAGTTGACCTGATATGTCTCAGATGCCTGAAGAATTCTTTTGTTGAGCTCAGGATCATCCTTGACTGATTCTTGAACTGACTTAACCCCTGTAGCCAGCTCCTTAAGGGATTCCAAAAATTGATTGATGTGCGAAGCCATTTGTGTCAGGGAGTGATTGACAGTGGAATTTTGCTCCCTGACATCTTCATTGTAATCTTCAACAGCATCTTTGAGAAGGTGATAGTGGACTGCTTGCTCAGTATGCAGATCAAACACCTCTTCAGTGACCCCCCTGTACAAAACATTAGTCATTTTCTTGATGAACCTTTTGAAGGCTCTTTCAGTGAGAGGAGTTGAAGCGTCGTCTGAGGTTTCCGGCTCGGAATGTTGTTCATCTTCATCATGGTTAGAGGGTTGAGGAGACTGAGTAACAGGTTCAGGGACTGTCTCCTCATCCTCCATATCATCTCCGGCCGTGAAGACTTCCTCGTCACTGTTGAATTCATCATCAGAAAATAAGAATGCCTGAGCATCCGCCAGGGAGGATATCTGCAACAATTGGAGGTTATCCGGCTCCTCTTCATAAGAAGATTTGCCTTCGTTTTGGCCAGGTCCTGACCCCTCAAATCCGGTAGGTTGGGTTTTACCTACCTGGTCTTTAAGGCCAGTTCCCAAGTTATGCGCACCTCCGGGAGTGGTTGTGGGTTCCATATCAGCGGGTGGTTTATATCCCTCTGAGTCTTTGTCCCCCGTGACCCCTTCAGACACTGATGGGTGTTTCTCAGTGCCATCCCGAGGAGCCGTGATTGTTGTGTCCCTATCAGTGGGTTGTTTGTTTCCCACTGAGTCTTGGGGATAAGTAGGGGTGCCCTCAGACAAAAGCTTTGATTTGCGAATGTCCTCATCAGGCAAGTGAGTGGTTGAGTCCCCCTTTCCAACAGGCTTGTTCTGGCCTGTCGAAGGTTTAGGGACATTAACTCCCTGATGCTTGGGTTTTGATCTACCCGAGCCTTTAGCAGGATGTGATTGTTTGTGGACCCCCTTCTCAGTGGAGTAGTGCTGCCCCACCGAGGATTTAGGATCCCTTACTCCCTGAGACCCTGGTTGTGATTTGCCAGAGACGTTAACAGGATGTGAAGGTTTGTTTTGTTTCGGCTCAACTGTCTTGTTTATGACAGTAGAGTCTTTGGAAACGGGTTTGCCCGAGGACACTGAGTGTGATTTCTCAGTGCCCTCCGTTGGCTTTTGTTGCAGGCCTAGTGACTGGGTTATTATACTCAGGGTGTCCGCAGTCAAGGGCGGTAATTCATGCCCCTTTTTGGCAACTTTAGGATCAGACGTCTCAGTGTCGAGTGACTTGGGTTGAGCCACCTTCCTGGACCCCTGACCCTTCTTCCTCTTCACCCTTTTGGTGGGAGAGGGAATTGGTGATACTTTATTGTCACCCTGGATAGCAGTACGCATGTACAATGTCAGGGTGACTGGTGTAACCTCAAGAGGGTCGCGTGAGTAATTTGCCTTGTGTAGGACGTCAGGCTCAAAACCTACTGCGTCAGGCCTATCATACTCAGACCCAAGCAAGTCTTGTAGGGCACAGGAAACAAATCTAGGATATGACATATGTTTTTGCCTAGACTTCCCCCCTAACTTTGCTATGAGGTCCCTGAAGATGATTTCTCCAAGGTCTATCATTTTACCCTCAATGAGACAGAACACTATCATTGCTTGAGTAGTGTTTAATTGCTCAGTCGAGGATTTATTTCCCCAGAGAACCTGAATGACAAAAGTCATTAGAATCCTCCAGGGAGCTGGGAACCAGGTCTTAACAATTGGGGCTTTGGATAATAGGGACCCTGGTGTCACCTCAGGGTGATTTTTGTCATAGGGTCCCAATTCCAACAAGACCTCCTTTACCTCTTTTTCAGAGGGTTGGGCAGTGAAGGTCGTGGTATAATCAAGCCCAGTGGCTTTGACAAAAGTTTTATAGTCAAGAGTTAGGGACTTAGTTCCATTCTTGACTGTAAACTTGATTTTGGCCTCTTTTGGCGCATCAGGGTTTTCAACAACCGCTGTGCACCAAAATTCCCTCAAGTAGTCATGATAGATGACTGAGGGGGTCTTAGTGAATGAGGTGGTCAGGAAACAGTTCTGAAGGAACTTCACCACATCCCTGTATTCAGGGTACCCAGCAGGGTAGGCAAAGTTCCCCACTACATTATTTTTGGTAAGGTCTACGCTTTCCATTTGGAAATCCACATTGGGTGCGTATTTTACGACCTTAGAAGTAGCCATTTGGTAATAAAAAGCCTGGTTTGAAAAATGGGTATGGGTGAGGAAACACACGCAGTTTTGAAAACAATTCGCAAGAGTTTTGTTAAAGATTTTAAAAGCGTGTGTGTGTTTCCCTTTTTGTGGGGGTATTTATAGGGTAAAGATTTGGGAGGTGATGTTGCGGATGCCAAAGGTTTAATTTATTTAACCGAAACGGCATAATAATTTTGGTTTGATATCCGCATTAAATGTCACGATTCCCACTACCCCTATTTTCTCTCACCCTTTGGGGTGCTTCTGCAAATATTGCACTTTTGCAGGAAAAACAATCATCACACGTTTTGTGTGTGAGAGAGCATTTAATGCTCAGTGGTGTTTGGTGAGAGAGATGTGGGGGCCCAAGGAGTGGGTGCCAGTTGTGTAAGTGACATATATTCCTATATTTAATAGGATTCAGTTACCTACCTGGGACATTTAACTGACTAAATACTTAGAGCATTTAGTTAGGGTATTCAATGCCATTTTTCATCCTGAGCCCCCTGAATGATTTTTTCATTCAATAAAAATGAGTGTTTCAGGAAGGGTGTGATCAGGGACCTAGAGAATATACATCATGTTGGAACATTTTTGATCAGTTCCCTGATTCTATGTCCAACATGCCCAGTTCAGCTTTCAATCTTGTGAAAGTGGGTTCATCCAAAGGTTTCGTGAAGATATCAGCTAGCTGATACTCAGTGGGGATGAAATGTAGTTCAATTTCTCCATTAGAGATATGGTCCCTGATGAAGTGGTATCTGATATCAATGTGTTTGGTTCTTTGATGAAGTACTGGATTGTTTGAGATGGCTATGGCACTTGTATTATCACAAAAGATAGGTACCATCTTATACTGAATGCCATAGTCACTCAGTTGGCTCTTCATCCAAAGTACATTTGCACAGCATCCAGCAGCAGCCATATATTCAGCTTCAGCTGAGGACATGGCCACTGACTGTTGTTTCTTTGTACTCCAACACACAAGTTTACCACCAAGAAATTGGCAGGATCCTGAAGTACTTTTCCGATCCATGTTACATCCTGCATAGTCAGAGTCAGTGTACCCTTTGAGATCAAATCCTGAACATTTTGGGTAATACAAACCAAGGTTTGAAGTACCCTTCAGGTACCTGATGATTCTCTTGACAGCAGTGAGATGTGATTCTTTTGGGTCAGCCTGGTATCTTGCACACAGGCAGACTGAGAATTGGATATCAGGCCTTGAGGCAAGTAAGTACATCAGGGATCCAATCATTCCCCTATATTGGGTTTGATTCATTGATTTTCCAGTGAGATCAGGGCCAAGGTTGTTTGGAGGAACCATAGGAGTTTTTACTGAAGAGCAGTCAGTGAGCTCATACTTCTTCAGTAGGTTCCTGAGGTATTTCTCTTGGCAAATGGATATTCCTTTTTCAGTTTGTTTGATTTGTAGTCCAAGAAAGTATGTGAGTTCACCCATCATGCTCATTTCAAACTTTGTGGTCATAAGTTTTTCAAATTGTTTGCAAAGTTTGTAACTTGTTGAGCCAAAGATGATGTCATCAACATATACTTGGACAAGAATGACATCATCCTTTGTTCTGTAGATGAACAGTGTGTTGTCAATTCTTCCTCTGACAAACTTGTTTTGGATCAGGAAGGCTGAAAGAGTTTCATACCATGCCCTGGGTGCTTGTTTCAGTCCATAAAGGGCTTTGTTAAGCTTGTAGACATGGTTGGGGTATTCACTACTTTCGAAACCAGGAGGCTGTTGCACATAAACATCTTCTTTGATGTTACCATTCAGGAATGCACTTTTAACATCCATTTGGTAAACTTTAAAGTTCATGTAAGTTGCATAGGCAAGGAAGATCCTGATGGCTTCCATTCTTGCAACCGGTGCAAAGGTTTCCTCATAGTCTATACCTTCCTGTTGATTATATCCTTTGGCAACCAGTCTTGCTTTGTTTTTGATGACTGTGCCATTCTCATCAGTCTTGTTTTTAAAGACCCATTTCATACCAATGATTAAAACACCCTGGGGGCATTCAACAAGGGTCATGACATCATTTCTGTCAAATTGTTCCAATTCATCTCTCATGGCCTGAACCCAACTTTCATAAGTCAGGGCTTCTTTGACATTTTTAGGCTCAATTTCTGAGAGATAGTCAGCATAAAGACATATATTGGCAGTGGCAGCCTTGAGTTTGGCAGCCTTGCTTCTTGTGAGCATGCCTTCAGTGGGTTCACCAATGATGTTCACAAGCTCAATGATTTTGGATCTAGTCCAGCTATCCTGAGGTTTGGGATAGGAATTTGAGCTTGTAGGAGCCTGATTAGGTTCAGACTCAGGAACATGAGGTAACCCATCAATATGTACTTCAGTGACAACTGTAGGGACAATTTGTTCTGTGGGTTCCTGAACATTTTGTTCAGTGGTGTCAGTCTCATTTGAGACAGGCTGAGTTTCTATGAACTCACTGATAGGTGGTTGGGGTAGGTTGTGAGGAATGATGTAATAGGAGACATCAGCATCAGCTTGGTATTGAGTTGAGGGATTGTTCTCAGGATGATACTCATCAGGAGGATATCTTGATGAGTCATCAATACCAATTTCTTCTACTGAGGAATTTGAGAACCTGATGGATTCAGTGCTTTCATCAACAGTAATGTGATAAGTTTCCTCAGTTTGCTGTCTCCTTGTGTTGAACACCCTGAAGGCTTTAGAGACCAAGGAATATCCTAATCAGCTTTGGCATCAAATTTACCTAAGTGATCCTTGTGATTATGAATAAACACAGGACACCCAAATACATGAAAGTAACTGATGTCAGGAATCCTTCCTTTGAATATCTCATAAGGTGTCTTATTGTGCCTTTTCACAATGATTGACCTATTTTGAGTGTAGCAGGCTGTTTTAACTGCCTCAGTCCAAAAGTGTTTTGAGAGGACTGAGCCATTCAGCATAGTTCTTGCTGCCTCAATGAGTGTTCTATTTCTCCTTTCAGCTACTCCATTTTGTTCAGGAGTATAGGGAGAAGTGAAATTTTGAGAGATTCCTTTCTCATCACAAAAACACTCAAGGTCTTGGTTTTTGAATTCAGTGCCATTGTCAGTCCTGATCTGTTTAACTTTGACATCATTTTGATTTTCAATGTTCCTGACAAATGACATGATGGTTTCAGTTGCCTGACTCTTTTTGGTCAGGAAGTAAACCCAAGTGTATCTTGAGTATTCATCCACAATGACCAGAGTATACTTCTCATGGTGTATGGACATTGGACTGACAGGTCCAAAAAGGTCCATATGAAGAAGATGCAGGCAGCTTTTGATGGAAAAGGTTTGTTTGGTTTTGAATGATGCCCTGTGGTGTTTTCCTTTTTCACAAGCAGAGCAAGGCTTATCCTTGGTATATACCAGGGATGGAAGGCCCAGAACTTTGTTCTGTTTGGCCAGGTTGTTGATGTTTTTGAAGTTGAGATGAGAGAGTCTCCTATGCCATAGCCAGTTGATTGTCTCACTTGCCTTTGAGAATAGGCAAGTCCCATTTTGAGTCAGGGATGACATGTCAAGGACATATACATCATCCCTTCTAGGTGCAATCAACACAACTTCCTTATTGGCATTAAAGATGGTCCCTCTCTTATCATCAAACTGAACTATGTATTTTGCATCACATAGTTGGGAAACACTTATCAGGTTGTACTTCAGACCATTCACATAAGCTATTCTTGTAAAAACTATACCATTGCAGTTTACTGAACCATAACCCTCAGTGGGAGCTGATGAGTTATCACCAAATACTACCTTGGGTCCTGGTTCTTCCACATATTTGTGCAGAAAATTTTTCACACCAGTCATACTTCTGGAGCATCCACTGTCTAGATGCCAGGTAGGATCCTTGATGTGTTTCTGCACAAACAGTAAACTGGGTTAGTTTTGCTTGTTGACCCACCTTCTGGTGGGTTTAGTCCTCAGGGACTTTTTGAACTCAATTAGTGAATCATGGTCTGAAGTTATGTGACCTGAGCTTCCACATGTTTTACATTTTGTGGATGTTGATGCATCAGGTGACTGAGAAGTGTTGGTTTGGTTTTTCCTTCTGGACTGAATCACTTTGTCATGCCCCCTGGTTTCATGGGAGGGATCTCCACAGATGTCACAGCATATTTTCATCAAACAATCATCAGGAAGATGATCATTGAAACCACAATGAGGACATGGTGAAAAAGGCTTAGCCTTCAGTCTTTGTTTGGAAGGTGTGGCGTACTGATAGCCTTGGGTTTTGTACTGACCCCTTGCCTTTAAAGAGGCAGTGTGGGGGATGTGATCACAAGTTCTGTGGTCCTCTTGTTTGCATATCATACAAAATAGGACTCTGTAGCATTTATCAGTGCTGTGATTTGGATAATTGCACAGTTCACATCTCCCTGAGGGTCTGGGTGTGGTTTTTGGTTTGGAGGATCCTGAGGATACTGAGGGCTTGGTAGATTTAGAGTCAGGGTTTTTCTCAGTAGACTCAATTTTCTCACTCAGCATCCTGACAAGTTCAGCAAGCTGATCAACCTTTGAATCAGTGCTTTCATGCTTCACTTCAGTAGTTACTGAAGGTTTTTGGTGTTCAGTGGGTGCAGGAGTAGGTCTTTTCAGAATAGTCCTTCCTAACCCTGACTTCTCTTTTGGAGAATGTGGTTGAAAGACTAATGGTGCAAGGTTAGAATTGGGTTCTGCTCCCTGAAGTTGTTTCAGTGGAGGGAGTGGTGAATCAGACTTAGACTCTGTGATGGACTCAGTAGGACTAAGTCCATCAGTGACTCCTAGCAGCTCCTTGATAGCCTGACTTTCAGGCTCCAGAATTCTTCCAGTGTTAAAATTAGGCAATTTACTATCAGGATTGTTTCTTTCAATCCAATCACTGGGTTTGGGAGCTAGTTCCTTGCTAGAGAGTATGTTGGTAAATAGAAAAGTTGTAGAATGACTACTTTCCCCTGAAACCTCAGTGAGTTGATCATCACCCAGACCAGCCTTGTTGGGGCTGGGTGAGAGACTCAGTGTTTCATAAAGTTTGGGGTTTTTCTGAGTCCACTTCCAAATAATTTCCTTTTCTTTCTTAAGTTCTTCCTGAAGAGCTTGATTTTGTTTTACAAGTTCAGAATTTTGAATTTGAAGTGTGACACTTTCAAGTTTGGCTTGTTTTAAGACAAGTAATTCATCTCTACACTGATTTAATTCAAAACTGAGTTTGTTAAATTTTGAAAACAGATTAAGTCTTTGCTCTTCAACATACTTAAGATCAACATTAATATAGTCTAAGTAAGATTTCCAATCATCATTATCATCCATAGAAAGTAAAAGATTTACCTTCCTCATTGTGATGTTGACCCATTCACCATCTCTTGCATGACTCTTCCCCACAGCAAGTTTGTTGTCTTCTGATAGAGCCATCAGGGCACTGACGTGAACTTCATCGTCATCAGAGGACACTTCAACCTCATCCCAGTCGTATGTTTCAGCAACAAGCCCTTTGTTCTTGGCTTGAGTAGGCTTAGGAGCCTGAGGAGGCTGAGAGACTGTTGAGGATGATTCAAGAAGGGCAAGTTTGGCTTTTGCCTTTCTATACTTTGCTTCAAAGTCAATTTGAGGGACTTTTTCAAATCTTTGACTAGACTGAAGCATTTTTGGTTGAAATTTGCTGGGGCCTGAAAATGAGTTATTTCCTGAAAACTTGAAGGATGGTTCTGAGGTTGTTTTTGAAAAACAATCTTTAGCAAAATGCCCCATTTTGCCACATTTAAAGCATTCAGTATTGTCATTTGCTTTTGAAGGAAATTTGTTTTTCTTAAAAAATCTTTTTGAATTAGCAAGGAGTGCTCTTTCATGAAATTCAATCTGAAGATCATTAAGATACTCCTCACTGGTTCTTTGGTCAACCTCATCATCAGAACCATCCTGAAAATCCTGCACAACACCTTTAGAATAGAAAGCAGTTGTTATGGGTGTGATTGTCAAGGCCTTTTTGGTCTCCTGAGCTTTACCAGGGTATCTCCTGGTGATAAGATTGTCTTCATAGACAAACTTCCCATAGATGGCAGGGAGCTCAAGATTCTGAATGTGGTTTGCATTTCTCAATCCCTGAGAGAAGTTTAACCACTTCTCAGGGAGACTGTTGACAAAACCAACATTGATTTCATGTTTTGACAGTATAACACCATCATTGGTCAGCTCATTCAGGAGGGTCTTATACCGAGTATAAGTCTCAGAGAGACTTTCAGAATCCTTGGCCCTGAAGGTATTGAATTCAAGCTTCAGGTCCATGATTCTATTCTCTTTGGTATCAGAAGGCCCTTCATAGCTATGAACCAGGTCAGTCCATGTCTGCTGAGCAGTGGGACAGTTGATCACTGATTCCATTATATCATCAGGAAGGCATGATATAATGATGCTTTTCAGGCGCTGGTCTTGATTGACCACCCTCCTTTCATCTGGGGTCCACTGAGCTTCAGGTTTGATTAAACCTTGGGCAGTTGTTGGGACATATGGACCCTCATTAATCAGTTTGATATAATAAGGTTCCATCCCAGTTAAGTAGCAAAGCATTCGCTTTTTCCACTTGTTAAATTTTCCAGCTTCAAGTCGAGGGGCAGTTGCTGAATAACTTCCACCCTTTTTATCAACAAGCTGGGGAACATCTATGTCAGTCATAGTGGGATTTTGATTTTAAAAACTTGAGCACTCTTTAGGTTTTGAAAACGTGTAATAGTTTTATAAATCAGAGGCTCTGATACCACTTGTTGGTCCCTTTTACTTGGTTAACCGTTACTAAGAAGTTAAAGTAACCAAGTCTTATGACATTGAACACGGATGTAGCAAATGATTAACAATAAAGAAATATAAACAAAAGAGATAATAATTTCCAACGTTTAATTCTTTATTAGAAGTTAATCAAAAGAATCGTACCCAAGTGTTTGCGGAATAACACTTGGGGTTGAATTGACAAGTATGGTATGGACTTCTCTCTAAACTCAACTAGTGAGTGACAACTTAAATTACCCACTGAGCTATCTCAGGGGCTTGTGTTGTTCTTTGGAGGAGTAAAAGTGGTTTGTGAATGCTTTGCATTAATTGCACAAAACTTGTCAACTTTTACTCCTCACATTTGCTTCCTATTTATACACAAGTATAGAACAACTAAATATACATTGGACCTAAAGCTTCCTTAACAATATCTTGAAAGATATTATTCTTCTGGCAAAGGAACCTTCATTGAGTTAGATCCAAAAGGCACTTTCTGATGACAGACTGGTTTTAACCATTTGGGGAAAGTCTGACATTAAAGTGATAAAGCACTTTAATAAAGCAGCTCAGACTTTCCCGCCCAGTCCCGCCAAAACTTCAGTCTTCATGTCATCAGTCTTCAGTACGTTTAAGTTGCTGAGGAGTCATTGGGGTTCAGTGAGTTATTGTCATCCTCACTGAACCCATCACCTTCTTCTTGGCTTAGATCACACTTCACTGAGTTCCGCCTCACTGAATGGAGAACCTTTCTTCTTAGGCTCGGTCTTAGCTCCCTGAAGGTGACTCACTGAGTTACTGTTCACTCAGTGACTTGTTTGTACTTAGGGGATTTTACGTTCAAATCCTTGTTAGAAGACTTGGGGAGTTCAGTGACCCAACAGTGTCAACAACCGTTCCTTTTGTGAAATTGTTTTTGAGCAAGAAAGATGATAGTTCGTCATACCACGCTCTTGGAGCTTGTTTTAGACCATAAATTGCTTTCTTAAGCTTGTAGACGTAGGTTGGATGATCTTTGTCGATGAATCCCTCAGGCTGACTCACATACACTTCTTCTTTCAGAGTTTCATTTAAGAAAGCAGTCTTAATATCCATCTGATAGACTGTGATGTTTTTGTGAGCTGCATAGGCTAAGAAAATCCGGTCTGCTTCAAGTCTAGCTACAGGCGCGAATGATTCTTCGAAGTCTATCCCTTCTTCTTGTGGATAACCTTTAGCCACGAGACGAGCTTTGTTGCGAATAACAGTCATTTCCTCATCCAGTTTGTTCTTCCACAACCACTTGAGATCAAGAACACGTTTATCAAGTGGTCGTTCAACAAGTACCCAACTATCATGTAACAGGTATTGAAGAAATTCCTCCTGCATCGCTTCAATCCAAGGGTTTTCTGCCATTGCTTCCCGAATGTTCTTAGGTTCTTTGAGGCTGATTGAGCAAATGTAGATGCACAATTCGAGATCGGTGGCAAGTTGTCTCCTTGTTTGAACTGGCTTTAAAGGTTCACCAATGATATGTTCTATTGGATGGTCTTTTGTCCATTGAAACGTAGAAGGGTACCTTGGGTGTAACAAATGTGTGTTAGATGGTTCTTGTAACCTTGAAGAAGATTCAGTAGAGTCTGTTGCAAACGGGTTTTCAAATACTTCTTCTTCTTCTTCTAACGTAACATCGTTTGAATTATTTGTTGGTTCTTCTTGAAAATTTATGTTTTGGTTTTGCTCATCAACTCTTGGTAGAACAGTTTCAAGTACTGGAGTTGCTTGAGTAGATGTAGATGATGTTGATGTAGTTGGTGCTTCAGCTTTGATTGTTGTAGATGCATCTTGTGATGGTGGTGGTGGTTGATGGTTTTGAGCGGGTGCAGCGGAGTGTTGTTGAGAAGCATTGGTCGAAGTTCCACCATAGTATTCATCAAACATTAACTCGAAGAAATTTTCCAGTTCTTGTTCTGTTGGTTTGTCCATGTTTGTTGATTGAGCTCCTTGAGGCACGAGTCCTGAACTGATGTGTCCAGAAGTCTGCATGTTTGGTGCGGGTCCTAATCCGTTTTGATTAGAAGCCATTGGATTAAGCACGAGTTCTTGAGCGTATCTCTCAGAAGCCATTTGTGTAATCTCGTCAAACTTCACATTCATCGTCTCCATAATCCTTTTTGTTCTTCTATTATACACCCTGAATGCTCTCGAGTTTTCTGAATATCCAATGAAGATTCCAATATCACCCTTAGCTTTTAACTTCCCTAGATCTTCTCGGTCATTCGTCGGATAGCACAAAGCGCCAAACACGTGAAGGTAAGAGATGTCAGGTTTACGGTTGTTCACTAGCTCATATGGGGTTTTATTGAATCTCGGATGGACTAGGGATCGGTTTTGAGTAAAACAAGCAGTGGCTACAGTATCAGCCCATAAGAATAGAGGTGCACTAGAAAAAATCAGCATTGTGCGAGCAGCTTCCACAAGAGTTAGGTTTCTTCTTTCAACTACCCCATTCTGCTGTGGAGTTCTAACAACTGATGTTTGGTGTGTGATTCCAACATCTTCAAGGTAAGTTCTTAACTCCTGGTTTGTAAATTCTGTGCCATTGTCTGTTCTTATAATCCTTACTGGAGCTTGAAGTAGAACTTGAATATGCTTCAGAAAGGTGATGATGATGCCTGGTGCTTCATCTTTTGATCTCAAAAACTTTACCCAAGTATATCTTGAATAATCATCAACAATAACGAGAATATACTTTTCCCATTAATGCTTTCAACTCTCATTGGGCCACATAAATCCATGTGCAACATATGTAACCTTGCTTCCGAACTAGGTACGGTTTTGGGTTTATATGATGCTCTTATACTTTTTCCTTGTTCGCATGATGGACATAGGTGTTCCTTGGTGTATTTGAATTTAGGAAGTCCGGTGACGATGTTGTCTTTGGCTAACTTGTTGATGGTGTCGAAATTGAGATGGGATAAACGTCTATGCCACAGCCAGGACTTAGTTTCGGTTGCCCTTGTCATAAGACAAATTGGTGATGTAGAAGCCATTTGGTTGATGTCAATAGCGTACAAGTTTGTACCACGATTACCAGTTAAGAGATCATCACCAACCAAATTTCTTATAAAAACCGTGTTTCTTCTTAATGCCACTTCTAAATCTGCATCACAAAACTGCCCAACTGAAAACAAGTTGTGTCCCAACCCTTTGACGTAGTAAACTCAAGTGATTAAAAAATTCCCAAATTGTAGATCTCCATAACCCTGAATAGCTACTACATGATCATTTCCAAAGCGTACAGTTCCCATAAATTTCCAGACGAAATTGATCAGCAGCTTTAAATTCCCGGTCATGTGCTTGGAGCAACCCGAGTCGACGATCCAAAGACATATTTTGATAACCTGCCAAGAACAGAAGAGTTTGTATTTGGAAACCGTTTTGAATTAGGTTCCATGGGGTTAGGAGTAAAAGCAGAATCACACTCATAGACAGTTGCTACTTGATTAGCTTGAGTTATTTCTAATTTGCCGTTCTTAAGAGTGAACTCTCTACCCGTTGGAATCCACATACAAAACTTAAGGTAGTTCCTAGGCATTCGACTAATAGTGGTAGTCCTAAATCGTGCAACTAATCTTTCTATAGATCTAGATCTAGCACTAGGTCTTTTTGGAACATTCTTCTGTTCAGGCGTAACATTCACATTCTTAGAAACACATTCATCATGAACATCATTAATTAAACATTTCTTGCATATTAAACAAACAGAGTCATACATGCATTAGAACCAATACTTTCGACATTACATTCAGATGAATCATGTTTCTTATTAAAAAGCGATAAATTCCTAGGGTGTTCTTCTACTTCTTCAACTTTATTCTTGCTACTACTCGTAGAGATAGGCGAGACTCTATTGTTCCTTGTATTGCTCCTAGGCGTTAGTCTGCTGCTCCTAGAGGTGCTTTCTAATCCTGTAGAAGGTAAGGTACACACATTAGGATTTATATTGTTGTCCTTTTTAGCATCCCTAGATTCTTTAGAATTAGCCTTTATGAACTTGTCATTTGTCTTAGATGTTGAGGCAGACGCACTAGTGGGACTAATCCTAAAAAGGCCAGGTGCTATCACTTTTGGTGTTTCGACAACCGCTTTTCCTTTATCAACAATCTTAACATTTTCACTTTTCTTAGGGAAGGGTGTTGGAGTGACTGGTTTTGTCAAATCCTTTTTCTCATCGACTTTTGGAGCAAATTGTGAAATTGACATTTTTGGTTTTTGAACCGTGTTTGAAACATTTGGTTTCTCCGAAGTCAATGGTTTTGCAAACTTAGTTTCCTCACCCTTTCCTTTTTGACTTTCAAGCTGAGCCCTTAAAAGATCATTTTGCTCTTTCATGTTCTTTAAGTCACGCTCATACGACAATTTGTCATACTTGCATTCTTCCTTTTTTCGATCAAGTTGTTTAAAATATGACACATTTTCTTTTTCAAGCTTTATAAGAGCATTTTCATATTTTGAAACAATTTCGGAGGTCTCAGCTCTTAGTCGTTCATCGTCTTGAACAGAATATGTTTGTAAAATGATGGACATAATGTCAGTGGTCATAACAGCTTCGAAGAGAGAATCATTTAGGTTTTCCAAAACATTCATGTTTTCACGAGTATCATTAGCTTCGTTTACCAGGGATTTGTGGTCCTTGACAAAGTCGGCCGTTTCTTTTAAGAAAGCTTGTTCAAAATGGATTACCCTTGCACTGATGTTATTCAGTGGGATAGTAATTTCGTTTTGAAACACCTTTTTCTGTTCGATATGAAAACTAGAATGCCAGTTGTTAATATTGATGGTAGTTTTCGATGCTACAATATTTTGAAGTTCTTGAATTCTCTTTTTAACGTAATCAAGAATTTCTCTAGCCTCACTTGTATTAAAAGTGTTGTTAGAGGACATTTGTTCTATTTTTGAAAGAGATTTGGAAACAACTTTCTTTTTAGACAAGAATTTCGCAAATGGTCGTTTTATGGAAAACCCAGATGGTTCTGTTTGTGGAACAAAAGTGATTCCCGAAAGTTTGTTCAATTTGTTGTAATCAATGGGTTTCAAATCCTTTTGTTTCATTTTATTTATGCTCTCTTCGACATGTTCTATCGTTAGCACAGAATCCCGAACGACGGGAGGATCATGTTTGGTGTAAATCACATTACCATTGTACAAAACATTCTGTTCTTGCTGAGCTTTCTTGAGATTACAAGGGGTGTTGTTACCAAGAGCCATTTTATGTTTCGTATGGTAAATCGGATTAGTTTGATTTGAAATAATTTTCATTGTTTGACTTGACTGTCCCGACTTAACCACTAATTCTTCTAAATAAGCAATCATGTGTTCTGACTCTACGATTTCTTCCAAAAGTTTGTCTTCTTTCTTTTCAAAGTCCTTTTTCAACTCATCCCTTTCTTTTTCAAGATTGGTATATGCTGTTTTTTGTTTAGAAAGTTGGTTTTGTAAATCAGAAATTTCCGCGTTTAAAGATTTTATCTTTTTGAAAGAATTAACATCAAGTGTATCAAACTTGAGTTGCAATTATTGTTCCCTTGAAACGGAATTTTGATAACCAGTTTCTAATTCAGACAATCTTTTGTTATGAAATTCAAAAGCTTTAACGGTTGCTTTGTAACTCTCAAGCTCAGCGGTCAACTTAACATTTGCGGCCTTAACATCGTGATTGACCTTTTGCACATTCTCAATTTCAATACGACAATTATTCAATAATGATTCAAAAAAAGCACGTGTTTCCTCATCATTCTCAGCATGCTGTGAAACGAAGCCTCCATTATGATTCACATATGGAGTCGCTGAAGGAGTATTGCTACTACTTGGCATGTCCAGGAATGTATCATAAGTGGGTGCTTGCTTCTCAAAATGTTGTTCTTTATGAGGAGACATATCAAATATATCATTATTGTGACATGTGTTGAAATTAGATACCTCAGATGGTGCATTGGTGTCATAAACAGGAAGTGTGTCAGAATCTGTGTCATACTTAGCTTCCTGAAGATTCGCCATGAATATGCAGTTCGCATCGATATCCTCTCTATCTTCCATGTCATCCATAAGAGCCATAAAATCATTCTCCTCTGCATTCAACTAAAACCCTGCTTTTGCCTTTTGTGCTAACATCACTGCTTTCTGCAAGTACTCTAGATCTTTCTTGTTCGGCTTAGTAGGACAGTTCCTAGCCATATGACCTACACCATGGCAGTTGAAACACTTTACCAGATTACCCTGATTCATATTTCCCAAATTCCCAACTACTGGAGCTGCAACGTTTCTATTCTGATTACCCATTGCCTGATTACCAACATTCTGACCCCTCTGATTTCCAACAAACTGACCCAACTGATTCCCTACATACTGACCATACTGATTCCCTGCAAATTGACCTGCATTCTGATTTCCTGCATACTGACCTGCATTCTGCATATTCTGATATCCCTGCGGATTCCCATAAACTCCAACCATTTGGCCTCCGTTGCCCATATTGAAACTCGGCTGAGCAATCTTCTTGTTGCGAGTGTTCAATGATATCCTTTGGTTGTTGTTTGTTGGTGTAGAATATCGTCCTTGGAATGTTTTTGACAGAAAAGCAAACGCTTGAGTCAATGCTGCATTAACTTCATCATTGTCAGTGAATTCCGGTTCTTGGAATTGTGGGTATTGCTGTTGTGGAATAACTTGTTGTTGTTGTGGGTAGAATTGTTGTTGGTAGACCGGTGTTGGTTGTTGAATGCATGATGGTTACATGTAGTTGTGAATGGATGATGATGGTTGTTGAGTGTTCACTTGTAATTGTGTTGGTGTATTAGCAATTAGTGCGAGAGGATCATGATTCTTTGCCAATCTTTCTTTCCTAACTTCATTAGCCTCAGCTTGGTTTTGCTTCAGAAAGTCATAGAGTTGATAATAATTCACCTGATGTAAGTCCTTTGTCTGATTAACAATTGTAACATAACGACCCCATTCTTCTGGAAGGTTGTTTACGAATTTGATGTTTGTTGCAATTGTTCGAGGTGTCAACTTGTTTCTGATTAACTCGTTCATCAACGTGCAAAACCTTGTGTAGTATGATTCAATTTGTTAACCTTTAGTGGATGTAAAGTTCTCCCATTCAGTAAGAAGTTTGTTCTCAACATCTTGTTGTCCAATTTCTGTTCCATGACATATCCTTCTTACACGTTCCAACATAGCATAAGCAGTTTCACAGCTGTCGACCGCAGCAAAGATCTCCCGTGGTAATCCAAGTTGGATTAAATGCATTGCCATATCATCAGCTTTGATCTGCGCCTTGTCTTCATCAGTGTAATCTGCTTCTATTTGTATACGCACTAATGGTTCAGTAGGAGGTGTTGTATTTAGATTACCTTGAATTTGAACTTGTCTTGGCTGAAATGGACCGTTTTCTATGGATTTGATCATAAGGTGCCCGGTATCCTTTGTTTTGATGTAATGAAGCATGCGACTTGTCCATGGGAGATATCCATCTTTTTCAAGCATTGGAGGTCGGTTTTCCGCACCGGCTGCATGAATGTCTTGCTGAGTTGCCATTGATGAAGTGTAGCTGGATAAAGTTGATTCTTGGATCGTTCCAACGAAATAGGAGTAGAGTTTAGAGTAAGTTGATGCAAGTTTTTATGGTGAAAATTTTGACCTAAAACCTTAAAACCTCAATAACTTCTTCTCGGAGCGTTTTTAGGCCTCGAAACTTCGCCTAAATATTTAGCATGTCGTTCTCCTCTGTCTCACGGTCGTTTTGACAGCTGATTCGTCGAAAACGGAGTTACGATTCAAAAGTTATGGCCTTTTGAAGTTTGGTCGTCAAAAACCTCACTTTTGTCAAAATTCTCAAAACTTTGCTGTGTTCTCGAACCTTTGGATTTGCGAAACTTCTCCTGATTGTGAAACTTAGGTGATTTCGAAACTTGTGTTCTCGAAAACTTTGACAGATTGCGAAAACTTGAGTGATTTCGAAAACTTTGAGGTGTTCTCGAAAATTTTGGACTTTTTCGAAAATGCAGTGTTTTTCGAAAAAACAGTGTTCTCGAAAATTTTGCAATTTTTCGAAAACCCAATCTCACAACGAAATTTCAAAATTATACAATTTCAAAATTTAGCCCAAAATTCGAAGTAATTTCTTTCTTATACAAGAGAGAAAATACCGAGTATCCAACGGTGAGCACGAACGGAGTCGTATCTTGTGTTCTCGAAAAGCAGTCAATATGTGATTTCGAAATTATGGTAGTTATTTCGAAATATTGGCAGTTTTTTGAATAAGCTTAAAGCACACCCAAATGACGTTTGCAATCCAAGATTCTTGTACTTCTAGGCTAAAAAACACCAAAACTTGAAGAAAGTTTCAAACTTGATGATTTTTATAAAACTTTTTTGTGATCTCGAAAACAAGTACAAAAATCAAATACGAAATTTTAAGCTAGAATCTTCAAAAAGATTTAAACTTTCTTGTTAGGAAAAGGTTTATAACACTAGTTTGTAATAAAAAAAGTGTAAAAAACCAAGAAAAACAAGAAAAGTAAAGAACTTTTCTAAGAAAAACGTGATATAAAGCTTAAAAAAAAACGAAACACAACAAACTCTTAACCCTCCTAAATCATTGTTAGGCGATTGATACCACTTGTAGGACCTTAAATATCACAACTTTATCACACATAATATAAGCTTGGTGACTTGATATGTGAAGTATGTTAGAGAGAGAAAGTAGAGAATGTAGAGAAAGAAAGAAGAGAGAATATTGTTAGAGAAGCACACACTTACACACACAAGCACACCTTACAAATGAGAGGTAAGGTGCCTTTTATAGTTTCATACATAGGCTTTCTATGGGCTTGGGCTTGGGCTTGGGCTTGGACTTGGTTACATGGTAGATAACAAGTCTTATGAAACATAGCACATAACATATTAGCTTGCCAAGTCCAAGGCCCAATGACTAAACTTTTACTAATCTTAACAAACGACACAAAGTTACAATATGAGAATGACCATCACTTCTATATATATATTTTTTAATGCTAACAAATCAAGAATAAGGTGAGAAGCATGATGGTACAACAAGGGAACAAGCAAAAGGATTACATAAAGTCAAATAAAATTGAGGTATAACAAACACATTATAAAATTGACTTCATAAAGTCAAATAAAGTAGTACAGAAGGATTACAACATGTTTATTCAGGTTAACACAAGTTTATTCAAATAAAGTACTTCCTAAACTAATACATTTTCTTTTTACCCTTCCCTTTTGAACAAACTTTGGGCATTTTTGTTCCCATGGTTTTATACCCTTGTCTTCACAAATCTTAGCATTGGGCAGGCCTAGCACCTGAACCCTCTCATCAAAAATCTCTTTGGCAGTCTTTTTTGGAGTTTTTAGCTTCCTAGCATCTTCCTTTTTTGTGCCTGATCCAGAATATCCCTTTGGAAAGTAGTTTGCCCATGGATTTGGAGGACCTTCAAAACTGCTTGATATGTGAAATGAACTTGAGTCACTGCTGTCAATGTTAATGATTTCTGCAAAAAAAGAAAAAATATATTAAAATTAAAAAAAAATACATAGTGTAAATGAAATAAAAGATAATGTTGCAATTCAGGGTGTGTTTGAAACAACCTTTGTTCTTGGAACTCATTGTTTCAATAGGTAGAATGGGGTTGTGGAAGCTTGCTTGGTTTGTTTGGTTTTTATAGAGAAAAAGGTATGCCTTGTTAGTGTTTCAAAACTGCAAAAAGTAGTCAATTGTGAAGAAAAAAATAGTGTTTGTTACCCTTCTTGCAGGCATGAAATTGTGCAGTCAAGAAATTACTTTTTCATATGTGCAAACATGAGAAAAAAAAATAGTATTTGTAGTACCAAGGCCAAAAATGCAGGTGTGCAAAGACCAAGGCTAAAACAGTCAACTGATGTGGAAAAAAATAGTCAATGTTGCAATTCAGGGTGTGTTTGAAACAACCTTTGTTTTTGGAACTCCAATGGCCATATTACTTGGTGGATGGTTGGTTTTAGATCATAAAAAATAATGGAATTCAATAAACCAACATACGTAACCCTTCTAAGTTCCCGCTACAGCTCCTTTTGTCGTTTCAACTCCCTTTGAGCAAAGGCCTGCACCAGGCGCATTGCTAGATTGTTGAAAAAACAAAAGGAACTGTATGGTAACTTAGAAGGGAAAGGTATGTTGAAATTCCAGACTCATTTATAAAGTTAAACCATTCATCCACCAAGTAATGTGGGCACCTAGTACAAATCGGCACACATGTACTAATTTTAGGACTCGTGTAATTTAAAATGGGATAAAAAGGTCAATATGATACAAATGTTGAGTAAAGAATAGAGTCTAAGTAACATCACTCATCTTGAATGCCATAATGAAGGAGTGTGGCCTGTCATGAACAATACGCACTATATCATTATCGCATTGAAGACGTCTCAATTATCAGGACAGATCTATCTAGCGTTGAAGAAAGGTTCCATTGCTTTGTTTTTTGGACAGCGTCTAATAATGGTAGTAGACGTTTTCCAAATTAAGCAAGGGAACCAATCTGAAACATTAGATAGATCTGCCCTAATATTGAGCTTTAAGTTATTAGAAAACAGATTCTTACTATCATTTATATTGCTCCCTTAGATGTGACGAACATACATATTAATTATGTAGATTCTACGACATTAGAGAGCTAATCGTGCATGAATGACAAGTTGAACATATAATAATAACCAGCTAGTGGGTTGTACATATAATAATAACAAGTTGAACACATATGAATTTTCTAACAGATATAACACGTATAAAAACCGAGTTCTCAATCCTCATTACAAGGAAGGAGTTTTCTCCAATTAGAGAATCAAAAGGCTCCCACTAGGTTTTTGAGCTTGGTACCTAATGGACCACATATGTCACAATATATGACAGCGTGAACCTAAAGACCGGACAAAAAGCTAGTACTCTAGTAGGCTGTACATATTAAGGTTTCCAAGGCATAAAAAACTTGAAAATTACACACATCCGCCACTTTTCTTCCTTATTCTCTCAATACAAATGCAACATAATTCTTATAACAGATAGTCAACCTAAGCCTAAGATAAAATAAGCTAATCCAAGCAAACCTTAATATCTCTTTTGTTCTAATTATTCACAAAAACAACATAGCATGTTCTTCCTTATTCTATGAATACGAATGCAATGCAATTCTTATAACAGATATGCAACCTTAATAGGTGAGTTCATACATAATCGATATGATGATGATACAAAAATTGCCTAATGGCTATAAAAAAATTGCCTAGGCTAGCATCATATTACATATTAACCATACTTAAAGCATAACCATTACTAAAATACCCTACCAATTGAAACTAAAAACAGGGGATGGCCAAAAGATACCACAACAATAGCCTAGACTTTCTCAAACCAGGCCAGATGATGCTGCTTCTCTTCCCTCCCTTCACGTGCCAAATCCATCAACCCAATTAGACCGGCAAGAATTTTCTTATTTGTTGCCAAAGTCTCCTTCATAAACCTCAACCCATCAGCACCTTCATCGTGAAAAGGGCAAAAATGTTCCCCTTCTTCAATTAGCTTTTCAAGGTGCCTAATCTCCTTAGCTAGGTGATCACGTTTTTGCGCTAGCAACATAATTAAGCCATCAATTTCAGTGTATTGTTGGCTGAAAAGCAGGAGGAAGACATCGTCAAGATCATCAGACTCAACGATTTGCTTTAGTTGTTGAAATTTAGGAGTGGAAGCAGCAACATATGGTGTAGGTGGCGATGCCATTTTAATAGGGATGGTTAGGTTGAGAGTTTGAAAGAAAACGAAGACACTGTGTAACTCTTGACCCTAACTATAAGCATTTATATTTGTTCATCCGCCACTCAAATGGCAAAATACTTAATTGCACAAGATTCAATGTATATACTTACATTAAAAACTATGTACTAAATCTTTTTTAACAAAAAAAAAATATATTAATACTATGTACTAAAGAAATGCAATCTACATAATTAAATTATTAAAAGTATAAAAACTAAAAGTATAAAAAGTAGTAAAAGTTTTAAAACTAATAAGTGAAGTGTGTTTGATACTCTTTGTATATATTATAAGTTTAAAAATTATTAAAAGTATTAAAAGTATAAAAACTAAAAGTATAAAAAGTAATAAAAGATTTAAAACTAATAAGTATATATTAAAGCTACATTTATATTATATACGGTTCGGTTCGGTTAACCACGGATATCTAAAAGTAAATACCGAAACTGAATCGTGATAAGCGGTTTTTCCGGTTTTGGTTTTTTTTGGTTTCGGTTCTTCGGTTTTGGGTTTTTTTCGATTTCGGATTGAGCGGTTTGTCATAATATGACACTCTAAGAAACTATAACCCAATGCATATGACCCCTACGATGTCAAATATGTGACCAGTGATAACCTAACGCACATGACCCATGACCAATGTGAATTAGCCATTATCACCGGTCATGCATGGTTTCCATTACACTAAAAGCCACTATAACCCAATGCACGTTACTCATGACCCATGTTAATTACCAATTGTCAACAGTCATGGATGTGTCGTAACATGACACTCTAATGCATATGACCCAGCCATATGATGTCAAATACCCATATTAATGAATGTGACCAGTGATAATTACCTAATGCACATGACCCATGACCCATGTAAATTAGCCATTATCACCGGTCGTCATGCATGGTTTCCATTACACTAAAAGCCACTATAACCCAATACACGTTACCCATGACCCATGTTAATTACCAATTGTCAACAGTCATAGATGTGGCGTAACATGACACTCTAAGCAACTATAACCCAATGCATATGACCCGACCATATGATGTCAAATACCCATATTAATGAATGTGACCAGTGATAATTACCTAATGCACATGACCCATGACCCATGTGAATTAGCCATTATCACCGGTCCATGCATGGTTTCCATTACACTAAAAGCCACTATAACCCAATGCACGTTACCCATGACCCATGTTAATTACCAATTGTCAACAGTCATGGATGTGTCGTAACATGACACTCTAAGCAACTATAACCCAATGCATATGACCCGGCCATATGATGTCAAATACCCATATTAATGAATGTGACCAGTGATAATTACCTAATGCAAATGACCCATGTGAATTAGCCATTATCTCCGGTCGTCATGCATGGTTTCCATTACAATAAAAGCCACTATAACCCAATGCACGTTACCCATGACCCATGTTAATTACCAATTGTCAACAGTCATGGATGTGTCGTAACATGACACTCTAAGCAACTATAAGCCAATGCATATGACCCGGCCATATGATGTCAAATACCCATATATATTAATGAATGTGACCAGTGATAATTACCTAATGCACATGACCCATGACCCATGTGAATTAGCCATTATCACCGGTCATCATGCATGGTTTCCATTACACTAAAAGCCACTATAACCCAATGCACGTTACCCATGACCCATGTTAATTACCAATTGTCAACAGTCATGGATGTGTCGTAACATGACACTTTAAGCAACTATAACCCAATGCATATGACCCATATGATGTCAAATACCCATATTAATGAATGTGACCAGTGATAATTACCTAATGCACATGACCCATGACCCATGTGAATTAGCCATTATCACACTGGTCATGCATGGGCTGCACCGGCTTAGTAGGTGTATATCGTTTGTCACAGACACTAAGAAGCAAGTATCTAGGGACCTCCCGATCATGATATCCGGGATCGAGAAAGTTTGAACTCGGCTTGAGCTTTGCTCGAACAGCTCGATTTATCTGTAAAGATGTGTTTTCTAACACAAATTAAAATTGAAATATAATATAACCTAAGAATTGAATTCGGTTCGACTTCAACTCGAAAAGCTTGATACATTCATAAATAAATATTTACACTTAGTACAATTAAAAAAAAACATATTTTTTTATTACTTACAAGCTCGAGAACTCAACAATAACTCGAGTCGAACTTATATAAGATTGAGCTCAACTCATTAAACATTTCGAGCTCATTTGATAGGCTTTCAATCTCCAAAATTTTAATCAGGCGCTCAAGATCCGCCCTTAATTTTCCCTAGAAATTTCAATCTCCCGCTCAAGATCCCGCCCCTTTTTCCCCAAAATCAAAACACTATCACTTACACTAGTCAGATCTATCTTCTATCTATTCATCTATTATCCTTCTCTCTAGAACCGACTCACGGCACCGCCACACTTCACCGCCTTATCTCGCCGTCGTTCCACCAACCATCGCTCCTCTACGCCATCACCATCATCAAGACAAGGGAACTATATGGGAGAGTTTGTTTGCTTCGGTTGTTTGGTTCGAGATAACCACCACATCCACCACCATCACAGTCGAGCCACCATCACCCTCATCTCACCTATCCTACTCTGATAATGGGTATGCTCAAACACATATTTAATTTATATTTTATTAAATGTGTAATCGAATATAAAATGATTTATATTGATTTTCGTGGATTAAAACAAGCCTAAAACATGTTTTTGATTATAAATTCGTGTGGTGGTAATCGTTGCAGGTAGACTTATTAAGACGACATAGTTTTCCTGTTTATTGGAATGGAGACAATCGACGTGTTCTAAGAGGCCACTGTTTTGCTCGTAAAGGGAGTCTTACTTGGTTTCCACTCCGGGAGGATGTTGCTGAACAGTTGGAGTTTGCTTATCGCAGTCGCGTAAGTGATCTAATAAAAGATTAACATAGCATTTGTTATATAGGAAATTAACTCAAATATGGTTGTTTTTTGTGAAACTGTTTCATTTGTACCAAATGTTAGTGATTTGCTTGCTTGGTAATGTGTTTGACATTTATTCGTTCCAGGTTTGTCACTGCAGAACATTTCAACCATCTGGATTATTTGTTGCCCGAGTTGATATGCAAGGGTCTGTCCCGGTATGTTGGTTTTTGATGCTAAACTTATATTTGGGACATCTAATTTTTTCGTCTTTTATGTTAGCATTAAGCACGTTACTTGTTTCTTGCAGGGGCTACATGCTATTTTCACGGGTGAGGATGATACATGGGATGCTTGACTAAAAATTCCCTCATCTGATTTTCTGGCACAGTTCATTTTCGAGGGACTGGAATTAAATTGAGGCGTGGGTATGCTCCATCTCAGTCACCAAAGCCAACCCATCTATATTTTTACTGTTTCATGGTTGGCAGATCTTATATTATGCAGCGTTATTAGTGCCTTGATTTCTTACAGTTCATAACATCTGTTTATAGGATGAGTTACGTCACCAAATAGAGGAAGAAATTGACGATTATTATTCACAGGTAAAACTAATGGCATTTTTCTCAGGCTCTATGTTTATAATACTTTCAAGCTCAATTTATGCTTATAACTCAGTGTAAGTGGGAATTCTTCTAAGAAAGCCCCTTCTTCAAGTCAGCATTCTGGGGTCCTAACTTGTTTAATGGAACATGTAGCTAACCATCCTGCTACCAGCTGGGATGAGGGTAATGCATTTGAATCTTATGAAGCAGAAAAAGAATTCCAATATAAGGTATACCAAGTTGGTTTACTAACCTTTTGTACCATTGTAGGTTTTAGGTGCTATTCTGGACTGGTGCATGTTTTTTTGCATTTCGTAATACTGTAACTTCTAACCATATCATTGTTACTGTTTGCGATCCCCGTTAAAGTCATATAGATTAATAATACTAAACTGTCTGCTTGTTTTGTTCTACAACTGCAGCAAAATGGGTATTTGAATACAGATGACACATCAGACCGCTTTTTCCGTCGGCTGTTGGTAAATTTTTTCTAATCTCTAAAATGGGTATTGTATATTACTATATTTGTATGTGCTTCTAACTTTTGTCTTTTCTACTTAAAACAGAGACGGAGAATATCCAGATGATGATATTAGTACTGCTGTTAGTACTGCTAGTACAAAGTTAAGACTGCTCGAAGTTAATGCTGCTAGTGTATTAGTTACAACTGTTAGTTATAAGTTAGTATTGTTGTTTCATATGGTTAGTATTGCTTGTATGATATGTATAATTAGTTGTTTATGAAACAGATTAAAGATACTTAGGAAAGTATTGTAAGCCGACTAGGACTCCTTGGTGTATAAAAAGAGGTCCTATGGTATAGAGTTATATACGAATTTTATATTTACAATTTAATTGTATTTGAATTTGTTTTGATATATATTTGAATTTGTTTTGATATATAATTATTTCTTAAATGTGACTAAAAGATGTATATAGTCACACTTATTAACAGTTTTGGTCACTATTTGTTTTATTCGTTGTGTGACTAAATATTATAAAAGGTCACACAAACATAAAATTCATGTGGCTATTGGATAATTAATAGTCACACAAAATACATATTTCTTTATTTTAAACAGCATATAGTCATGCTTATTAACACTTTTGGCCACTGTTTGCTTAATTGTAAGTGACTATATACCCAAAACAAACATGCATTGTGTGACTAAATATTACAAAAGGCCACACAAACATAAAATTCACGTGACCATTGGATGATCAATAGTCACACAAAATACACATTTCTTCACTTTAAATAGCATATGGTCACACTTATTAACACTTTTTGTCATTGTTTGCTTAATTGTATGTGACTAAATATCTAAAACAAACATGCATTGTGTGACTAAATATTACAAAAGGCCACACAAACATAAAATTCAAGTGGCCATTGGATGATCAATAGTCACACAAAATACACATTTCTTCACTTTAAACAACATATGGTCACACTTATTAACACTTTTGGCCACTGTTTCTTTAATTGTATGTGACTAACTACAAAAAAACAACACCCGTTGTGTGACTAAATCATCACAAACGTCACATTTATTAAATATTCATGTGGCCACAGGACGGGAAATAGTCACACAAAATACACATTTAATAGAATAAATCATCTCAAATGTCACATATATTATATATTTGTATGGCCAAAGGACGAACAATAGTTACTCTCAAAAAACATTCGTGTGACTGTAAAGTGTTTACGGTCACTGATTATAACTAATCCAACAAAACTTGTGCCTAATTTGTCACACATATTCGGGGTTTTGGTCACTTTTTTTAGATGGAAAAGGCCACGAACTCAACAATGTGACCATATGCCACCTACGGTGGCGGGACCTTTGGTGACACACAACGAAAAAAACGTGTGTGACTATATGCATATCGTCACACATTTCTGGCGTGACCAATACAACTTTTTGTACCAGTGTCTCCAAAGTTGCTTGTTTCTGTGATAATTGATTATTATACACATGAAACTCTTCTAGTTTCTTTTTCAGCATATCCTTGCACTCTTTTGAAATTTTCTTGATGCAATTTCCAAAAGTCGATTCGCTTTCTCTCTTGATCTGTCTTTGGAAGAACTCCTTCTGAAATCTGTTGTGTATCATTCTCCCAGGCTTTTGGCTCTACCACATTTTAGAAGTGCCAACAGATTTCCTATTGGGGTTTGCCCACTTGTTTTCAATGTGAGTATTGGTGTTCACCATGGTTTGTGCAGTGTGATTAAGAGTGAATAAATGAAAGTTTAATGCAGAAATGTTAAGTACTTGTACACGAAATATTGGAGGGAAAATAACAAGAAATAAATGTTATATTGATTGATATTAACTGTTAATTACAAATACATATATATAGTTTGTGAACAGGCATGATCTAAAGGTGTGATGGTTCAGTTTGATCCAAGCAAGAGTCACAACCTTTTAATGGTTAACTGTCACAAACCGAATTTCTAACTATAATAACTGTCTAAATGACATGTCATCAATCCTAAATATGCAATCTTACTGGTTGAATACATGTCTGCAATAATATAATACACGTCTGTTATAAACTTAGTAATATGAGAAGCATTTGAACTTATGAAATCCAACACAGGTATCACTAAATGAACAAGTAAAAAGTGGGGCAAATAGTATATTGGGTAAACAGCTTAATGGAATGCCCGAAGCCTCTTTTGAATGTTCAGTATGTTCTTAAACAAAATGTGGATACCACTAATAATGTTAAACACTTAAAACATCTCTGGAACATAAAAAAAACCAACAATACTAGCAATACATATTTATCTCAATTTGAAAAATTACGTAATAAAAGCCAGTTTACAACCAGATTACAAAGCACAGCTTAATGTGATACCCATCACAATCGGAAAACAAAATGGTTAATTAGACCTTGGGGTTTTCATAGTAAAGAACATGTTTTTTGGGCTTAAAGAGGTATCTTGAACCATACGTCGAGCGAATTATATCGGCAAACAGACCATATTGCAAACACAGGTATAGAATGACTGGTAAGATAGCAAATACCGCAATAAGGATTGGAATCCATAAAAAACCCTGTTGGTAAAGGACAAAAAAGCTGACACCGAAAGCCAACGTCATGGTTGCTATTGATATGAAAAGAGTTGCCAGGCCTGCCATGAGCTTGTTGGGTATTGATTCTAAGAAATCACGCTCAGCATAACGAGACGTGAGGATAGATAAAAATATGAGAATTGAGCCCGAAGATGCGAATAAAGAAATGGCGTCGGCCACGACGAAAACCACAAAAGTCGCTTTAGAACGGAAGACAGGAATACCATTGTATCTGTCATCAGTTTGGGCATATCCACCTGGAACTGTAAAGGCTGCGGCAAACACTATAGTTGCAATAAGCGCTGCGACTACCATACATTGACTGGCAGTTCCTTTCATCCATTTCTCTCCTTGTGAGACTAGTTCTTTATGTTCCCTGGTGAAAAGCTCATGTGGTGTTAGATCATCTCCATTCTTCCTTTCTCGATATGATGGAGGGATCATATCCTTTACTTCCTACATTACAAACAAACAAGAATATATAGTTATAGGCCATTTTATGGTTATATATTATATATGTATAATAATCATGAAAGGAAAATGAAAAGTATGTCAAGAATCGCTAAAACAACACAGAGAGGATCGTAGATATGTACCAGGAACCACAGTAGTTCCCGTTGCATTTGTAAAGCAACTCCTGTGACATCCTCAAGCCGCTTTTCTTTCGCACTCTTCCCAACTAAATGCAACATGTTGTTGCCTTGTGTATCTTTCATAGGAGTTATCATGTCCTTCATTGCGCCTATTTCGTACAATAGGTTGTAGATGCCCTCGTGACGATGTTCAACAGCAATGTGAAATATACTTAGACCATTATCATTTATCTTCCATATGAGATCAGGATAGAGACGAATGAGCTCAACTAAAAATGTAGTATTTCCTACTTCCGCAGCAACAAACAACACTCGAGAAGAGAATGTTCGTTTTGGATTTTCTATTGCATAACGCATTTTGGCAATTCTTACATTAATGAGTTCTTGCAGTTTATGAGCTTGATCAGGTCTAATTAAGTTCTTGGTTTCATTATGTATTTTCACAATATATTCAGAAATGAGCTTTTGTAGTTCTAGAACTTGATTTCCCTTACCAGAAGCCATCTTGTTTTCTTTAATCAAGAGTTGTATTTCATCATGCATGTCCAGAACATGTTCAGAGACGAGGTTTTTAAGTTTAGAAACTTGGTTTTCGTCTTTTGTTATATTCTGAGTTTCCTCTTGAAGTTTGTTAAGATGTTTATATAGTCGTGCAGTGTGAATGACGCTTCCTGAATCTGACATAATAATCGGATCTGGTGTCCCTCTAAGTATTCTATCGATATCATTCTTATCCATTTGCACAATATCTTCCCAAACGGTTCTCAGTAACTGCAAGGCTTCACTTTCTTTTTCAGGAGTTCCCGTATTTAAATGAATGAATGCAGAAACTGATAGCAACAACCAGAAAACAAGCCAAAGAGTTGTTTGATTATGCCAAATCATTATATTACAGAATTTACAGGTAAATTAGTAATAGTTGAACTTGGATTCTATTTAACAATTGATAAAGGGGTGTGTTATTAATACCTCCCTATTTTGGGTTATTAAAACATCAAAAATATAACAAAATTTTAGTTTCTTGAAGAAGATTTTTGAAAAGAACCAATTTGATCGCGCTTGCCTAATTGTTTTGTACCATTTTTCTATGAAAAATATAAAGCATCTCCATTGTATCAAGTTTGCTCAAAATTCTTCACAGAAAAAAGCTATCAATTAAAATTAACAAAGGTTTTTAAGATCGAGATTCTACCAAGGATCATTTTCGTCTTTGAAAAATCGTGATCGTAAGATCATATCGAGATTTTAAGATACTACTATAATGTCATTTTCTTAATATCCTTCAACATTATACAAATCTCTAGATTAGTATATATCATAAACACAAATCATAGGAATATTTCATGAAAGTGTTGTCCTAAAATTTGATTATGGATTTTTTAAGAAGATTAACATGTTTTTAAAGTTTATAAAAAATAATCCATAACTTTGTAATTTTTAGTTTGTTGTTCTAGAAAAATAGATTTGGTCGGATTAAATCTTAAGATCGGAATCCTATGAGATCTTATTCTTGCAAAGATTTCACGTAGGATCGGGATCGTTTATGCTATTTAACATCGTAAAATTGTAAAATGCCAAGATCATGATCAGAATCCTAACAACCATGAAATTACCTCCAATGTGAAGAAAAAAAGCATTGGATAATTTTTTTATCCATTTTAATAATTAATTGGAAAATGCTAAAACCTCCTACCTTTTCATCCTACAAAACCTCCTACTTACAGGATCTTGACAAATGTCAGAACTGATGGTTTGTATGCAGAGATAGAATGAGTGGAAAAAAAATTATATAATATTATTATGTGTGTAGGAGGATTTGTAGGATGAAAATGTAGGAGGTTCTAACAATTCTCTAATTAATTTACTATTGAATGGGCGTGAGAAAAAGTTGATTTAAATCTTTCACTTAATGACTCGAGGTTGCTCATGTATTTGATGAAAGTAAACCATCATTTCTAATGATAAAATTGAATGACGTTTTTTTAATTGAATAAGTCAATATACTAAGCACATTGGAGATGCTTTTAAGTTTCGTGTACTTAAAACACATAATTGTTATTTTTACATACCTCCTAATTGACATTATTTTTCATTGTATATATGACTTAATTTTAGTTATTCATAACAGTCATGTTGAAATTTTTGTTGTTTTTTAGTATGCATTTAGAAATCATTTTTACGGAAGAGCTTGCCAACCTAACCCGTTGTTTTATATTCGTAATCCATGTATGCACAATGCACATCATTATCAAGATATAAAATTATAATTTCAAACGTCAATAGTAGTGGATGTTGACATTGAGACGGTTGGTCATTAATGTGCAAGTAGAGATGTTTACCTGATTTAATGGTTCTCTCAATGATATTAGACTCTTTTGCCCGAAATGCTTCAGGCTTTCGTGCCAAAACTCCAAGTACATTGCTCACCCTACCAATGTGCGGAAACTTTTTCACTATATCTAAGGCGATATCTATAAAAGAAATTTGACATTTGGTTCATAAGTGAATATTAAAACAAACATCAATCAATAATATGTGGAAGCAAAAACTCTTGGTCTATGTAATTGTGTTTTGCTTACCCTCTTATGCTAAGATTAATCTTTACAAAAAATGCAGATAACAGTTTTGGTGATTAGAGAATTTAGACAATATATTAAGCTGGATGCTACGAGTGGTTAAATTCCCTACGTGTCTTAGCTTGGCGGTCTCCCACAACCCTAGTAAAAGGGGGCATGCACGAGTCACAATTTACACTACTTAACAAACATGGACTGGAGAACTTACCGAACATGTCACTCTCCACACATTTTTCAAGAAGCCAACCACGATTCGTATCTGTCCATCCGTCATCACGCAATCCCTGGGATTTTTCATAAAGATACCTGACTACTTCGTCATTTCCAAACAAGGCAGCCGCATAGAGTGGCATCATTTTTTCTCCTTCACCACCAGGGATTGTCAGCAAGCCCTTGTTCTTTTCTACCATGATCTTAACTGTTTTAACATTTCCAGCTGCAGCTGCCAAATAGAGGGCAGTGTTGTGATTTTTGTTTACCATTTCCAAGTCGTCCTTTGACATCATATCCACCAGATTTTTCACAAACTGTTCTACGTTTTTGGGACCTTTTGCGGAAGCTGCAATATGAAGCGCCGTTTCTCCATTTTCGGTGATACTATACTTTACCAACTCTGGTTTCTTAACAAGGATGTCATTAGCAACTTCCCAGTCACATTTTATCGATGCTTCGTATAGAGGGACACCAATTTTGAGGTATTCCGTTTTAGGTCCTTCAAAGTTGTTCCAATACAGATAGTTAGTAGAATTTGATATGATCTAATCATCTCAATACTTTTTTCACTTAGATAAAGCATCAATAATAATACACAGACATGTTTTGGGCTCACAAATCAACTAATGTCGACCCCACTATAATCAAAACTCAAAACCAATTATTTACATTAATCATAACTGAAATTCAGTTCCATCTTTGGGTAAGGTAGGCTCAGGCTGAAATTCTAGGACTCGTGTATGCATCTTCATGTGGAAATTCTAACAGAATTTAAAATTAAATATCATATTGTAGTATAAACTGCAGAGTTTCTTAAAATTCTTGGGGTTCAAACCCCGTGGATTAATCGGCCAAAAATTCAAAAACCATAGTTATCCAAAAACAAAATATATACTACCTCCGTCTCAAATTTATTGTCCACTTTTTTAGTCTTTCTTCTTCAACTTTGACCTTAAATATTTTTGTGGGTGTTATATAATATTTGATGCAAAATATATAAATGGATTGGGTTTTAAGTGTACTTTTCAATGATATAATTTTTCATTAAGTATTATATAATAAAAAAATATATATTTATGGTCAAAGTTGAACTACTTTGACTTTGAAAATTCAAAGTGGACAATAATTTTGGGACGGAGGGAGTATATATATGGGGATATCTTGGCTACAATTATTGTAGCAAAGATGGCCACAATCCTCACCAAAATTACACAAGAAATGATTTAGGACCCACTAAAATAATTCAAGGACCCACCAGAAAATTCAAGGACGCAAACATTATAATATATATATATATATATATATATATATATATATATATATATATATATATATATATATTAGCTACAATTTTTTTTAGCCAACTCCCTACAATTTTATGCTATAATTTGTGGGTCTCTGAATTTTCTGGTGAGTCCCTGAATTATTTTTGTAGGTCCTGAATTAGTTTTTGTGTAATTTTGGTAAAGATTATAGCAATCTTTGCTACAATAATTGTAGCCTAAGATATCCAATATATATATACTCTAAAATAATGAATCGCCTCCTTTTCTATTTCAATTTGATATAGTGTTACCTGTTAAATAGCAGAAAAGGAATACTATGCTATAAATAGCAGCAATTACCTTTAATTAGATCTGTAAGAGGGAGCTTCATTTCTGCTGTATTTAGGTTAGATTGTGGAGCATCCTGCAGATGATGGTGCGTGTCACTATTCTCGGTTTCTAACGCCTGCACAGTGACAACATAAATTATAATCAGTATTAAACAAAATAATTGCACATGCACTATGACTAGAACTAAACGTTACAACAGATAATAAATACCTTGTCCATAGCAGGAGATTATAGTGAGAGGTGTTAGTGTGTGTGTTAAAACTGAAATGCCTTATGTGAGTGATTATTTGGACATGAACTGTATCCTTTATATACAATATAAATCGCATAAGTCAACGTCAAAGTTTACAGAAAATTAGTTTTAGGTGATTTATCTATCTCTCCTATATATAAAGAATATATAATATATAGGCGCAAAACTTTTTGGCGCTTTTTATGACGATGAGTGGTGAACAATGAGCTTTTTTATTTTTAGTGTTCGTTTGGCATGAGAGCTGTGAGATTTGCTATTTTTTAAGAAAGCTTATTTTTTCAATGCTTCTTTATGAAGCTGTGAGCGGTGAGCAGTGAGCTCTGGCTACAACTCACAGCTACTGCCCGCACACTAGTACGATCGACGCTTTCCCCGTCGACTTTTTTTTTTTACTTTGCCGTCGTCATGTCGACGGCATGATTAGTTCCCATCGACATGTCGACGGGACCATGAAGACGGTGATGCCCCGTCGGGAACAGCATTGCCGTCGACAATCGCCGTCGACATTGTGGGTCCCACTTCGTTTTTCAGTCAAAGAAATTCTTTGTCCGTCAAATTGTTTCCATCGACATGTCGACGGGATTGTATATGTTATTAACAAATTAATTATTAAACGTTAATTAAGTTTATACAATCCCGTCGATATGTTGAAGGGTACAATTTGACGGGTCAACGTATTGGTCAACGTTTGTTTAATTATTCTGTCGACACGCCGACGGCCTTACTAAACCACCAATATTTTTTTTATTAATGATGTCGTCGACATGTCGACTGCATCATTAAACAATCAATTTTTTTTGTTTGACGGTGTCGTCGACATGTCGACGGTACCAATGTTATATACAGCTAACAACAGGCTGCAAAACCAGTAATATTCTAGAGTTTTTTCGGAAAATTTTCCGGAAAAATCTATCAAAATCTGTGTGGTGCCATATGTTTAACTCCAAGTTAGTAGAGAATGCGCGAACTTGGTTTAGCAAGCTTTCACGAAGAAGCATAAACGGGTTTGAAGAGTTGCGAAAAGCATTCCGTTTGAATTTCACTCAAAGGAAGAAGTGCGCCAAGAACCCTGTTGAACTGGCCAGAGTAAAACAGCGCCAAGGGGAATCCACAACCGCTTATATGGAGCGCTATAAGGATGAGTGCATACATGTCAAGGCATGCCCCGAAGTGCTAAAAATCTCAGGGTTCATGAATGGGATCAATAACCCAGAGTTGATAAGAAGACTGGATGATAAGGTTCCCCAAACCTTTGATGAACTGATGAAGCGAACCATATCCTTTATCCAAGGGGAAGCAGCTGCTGCGGATAGCAAAAAAGGTTACTCAACCCACAGGCCACAAGAATAACCTGGGAGACAATCCAATGACCAGAGTAGCAGCCACAGCAGAAACTACCGCAATCAAGGAAGTGGAAGGGATAACGACAAATACACTCCACTCACGAAGACCCCAAGGGAGATATTCGCGACAGAAGGAGCAAACTTTCCGAAACCTCCACCAATGCGCACCCCAGAAGATAGGCACACAGGAAGCGGATATTGCGAATACCATGGACAAAAGGGTCACACTACCGACGAATGTGTCCAGTTGCGCCAACTAATCGACAAATTAGTAAAAGAAGGAAAAATGGATAACCTCGTTAAGAACATCAAAGAGGGGAAGGACAGACAGAAGAATGGGGGCAAAAAGAGACACCCAAAGACAAGGGGGACACAATCTACATGATACAATCATGGCAGCGAAAGACAAGACAAAAGGTCACCCAAAAGTTCTCCTATGGGAGTGAAATCTCTTTCCCCACTCTAACTGCGGACAACGCAGTAGTGGAACCACTCACTATTGAAATACATATGTGGGGTCACGATATCCACCGCATGTATGTTGATGAAGGAGCATTCGCAGATATTATGTGTGAACATTGTTTCAAGAGGTTGCGACCTGAGATACGGAGTCAGTTAATTCCGGCCACGACATCGCTGACTGGCTTCATAGGAGAAAAGATATGGCCCGTGGGGCAATTACGCTTACTTGTGGTCGTGGGTAATGAGCACCACTATACAGCAGCCTGGATGAACTTCATGGTGATCAGGTCTCCTTCACCATACAATGGCATCATTGGAAGACCAGGAATATCAGTCATGTGCCTTGTACCATCCATAGCGCATGGGATGCTCAAATTCCTATTGGATGGAGGAATTGTGACTCTCTACAATACCGCTGTGTCACCTAAAGAATGCAACACGGTGACAAGTGAAACGGAGAGTATTCCAGAACAGCATACAGCCAAAGTGTCAAAGCTAAAGGTTGCAATTCACCCTGACTACCCAGATCAAGAGATATCAATTGGAGGGTCGCTGTCTGACAAAGGCAGAGCGGCTGTGTGCGCACTCTTGCAAAAAAAACTTAGATATCTTTGCGTGGGAACCAAAGCATATGACTGGAGTGCCATAATCTATCATAGAGCACAAGCTACAAATCCGCCAAGGATATCCCCCAATACGACAGAAAAAGCGCGGCCAGGCTCCAGATCGCGCAAAAGCCATTCTAGAGGAAGTACACAAGCTTGTAGATGCAGGCATCATGCGGGAGGTCTATTACCATGACTGGCTTTCCAATCCAGTAATGGTAAAGAAGAGTGATAGCAGCTGGAGAATGTGCATAGACTTCACTGATCTTAACAAAGCATGTCCACAAGACTGTTACCTGCTACCAGAGATAGACTGGAAGGTAGAATCTTTGTGTGGATACCCCTTTAAATGTTTCCTAGATGCATACAAAGGGTACCATCAAATTCAGATGGCTGAGGAAGACGAAGAGAAGACAGCCTTCCACACAAGTCAAGGGGTCTATTGCTATACAAAAATGCCCTTTGGCCTAAAGAATGCGGGAGCAACATACCAGCGGTTGGTGGACAATGCGTTTGAGAAGCAAGTAGGTCGCAACCTGGAGGTTTATGTTGATGACCTTGTCATAAAGAGCCATATTGAAGAAGAATTGGTGCGTGACATTGAAGAAACATTCAAAACATTGGGGAGGATCAACATGAAGCTAAATCCCAAGAAGTGTACTTTTGGCGCTACAGAAGGCATGTTTCTTGGGTATTTAATAGAACCCGATGGCATTAAGCCCTGCCCAGAGAAGACAAAAGCTGTCATCGAACTCCCTTCACCACACACACTGAAAGAAGTCCAGTCATTAAACGAAAAATTAGCTGGGCTAAATCGATTCTTGTCTAAATCAGCACATAAGTCACTCCCTCTCTTTAAGACACTCACGAAGTGCACAAAAAAGGGAGACTTTCGTTTGACTGCGGAAGCGGAAGAAGCTTTTCAACAGCTCAAGCAACATATAGCAGCACTTCCTAAACTTGTCGCACCCCGACCAGGGGAAGAATTGATCATGTACTTATCCGCAACTCATGGAGCTGTCAGCGCGGTGCTATTGACAGATAGGAACTCTATTCAAACACCAATATACTTTGTAAGCAAAGCACTCAAGAAGACAGAGACTAACTATACTGCTATGGAAAAGCTGGTCCTAGCTTTAGCATTCGCAGCTAAAAGACTGCGCAGATACTTTCAGGCATACCCAATAGCTGTAATTACGGACCAACCTATCAAGCAAGTTATCTCTAAACCTGACGCATCGGGACAACTACAAAAATGGAGTGTGTTATTGAGCGAGCATAACATCTCTTATAGACCACGCATTGCGATTAAAGGACATTGGCGGACTTCATCATAGAGAAGCCAGATACCGATACTCCACCTTCAAAGAGCGAAGTAACGCTACGAGAACCATGGGTTCTATTCACGGACAGATCTTTGTGCGTGGATGGGTCAGGCGCAGGTCTTATCCTTACTAGCCCAGATGGAATGGAATTCACTTACGCACTGCGTTTTGAATTCACATCCACAAACAATGAAGCAAAATATGAGGCCCTACTTGTTGGATTACACATAGCAACTCAAATGGGTGTACGCAACCTAGAGGCAAATGTCGATTCCAGATTAGTGGCCAATCACGTATTAGGCGAATATGTGGCTAAGGAGGAACACATGATCCAATACCTCGACAAGACCAAGTTCCTAATCAAGAATTTTGACAGGTTCACCATCAAACAAGTTCCTAGAGGAGAAAACAGAAAAGCAGATGCGCTTAGTAAGATCGCATCCACAAGCTTTGCACACCTGTCAAAACAGGTATTGGTGGAGACCTTGAAGAACAAATCCATCTCTGAGAGTGAGATATCCACAGTGATAGAAGAAGAGAATCCTACTTGGAGGACACCTATCATGGAATTCATAAGCAAGGGGATATTACCCCAAGAGCAGAAAGACGCTTGACGTATACAGCGCACAACGCAGAGGTTTGAACTTCGTGATGGTATCCTATATAGGCGCTCATTTCTACAATCATGGCTGCGATGTGTTGGACCTCTTCAAGCAGATTACGTACTAAGAGAGATCCATGCTGATTCATGCAGCATGCACTCAGGACCACGGTCCGTTGTGGCGCGAACCTTGAGGTCAGGATACTACTGGCCCACCATGCACCGCGATGCACGCGACATGATAAAGAAATGCAGTAATTGCCAAGTTCATAGACCCATCCCACGCCGACCACAACAAGAGCTAACGCCCATCACTTTGCCATGGCCATTTTATAAGTGGGGTATCGATATTGCAGCCCCCTTCCCTGTCGCAGCAGGAGGACTAAAATTCCTCATTGTGGCCATAGATTACTTCACCAAGTGGATTGAGGCAAAAGTAGTAGCAACTATCACCGGCAACCAGGTAAAACGATTCGTTTGGGAAAACATCGTATGCCGCTTTGGACTACCTCGAGAAATTATTTCGGACAACGGAAAACAATTCTGTGATAACCCGTTCAAAGATTGGTGCGCACAGCTAAAAGTTACGCAACACTTCGCGTCAGTTAAGCACCCACAAATCAATGGTTTGGTTGAGCGCGCGAATCATAGTCTGGGCGAAGGAATTAAAGCGCACTTGGACAGACACAAAGGAAGATGGGTGGAGGAGTTGTCACACGTCTTATGGGCGCATCGCACGTCAATCAAGGTTAGCAATGGGGATACTCCCTTTGCTCTTGTCTATGGGACAGAAGCTATTATACCAGCTGAAATTGGGATGCCAACTATCCGCACTGCAGAAGTTAATGTTGCAACCAGTGACGACGAGCGGCGCATAGACTTAGACCTATTGGAAGAAAGATGTGAACGCGCAGCCATAAACGAAGCAAAATCCAAGTAAAAAATGAAAGGATACTACGACGCCAAAGTTCGAAGTACCTCATTCAGACCTGGGGACTTCGTGTATCGCGCTAATGATGCAAGCCACACAGAAGATACAGGAAAACTTGGACCAAAGTGGGAAGGACCCTATGAGTCATTGAAGCACTAGGACAAGGAGCGTACAAGTTGCGTGACATGGATGGCCGTGAGCTACAACGCACATGGAACATTTACAATCTCAAGAGATGCTATATTTAGGAAAGGCTACGGCCCTGCACACGGATACTCTTGCACCTTAGCGAGTGCCCAATAAACATCCGTGTATTTACATTCTCGTTTCTTTTTTTTAAGACAAATGTTCTTTATTTTCTCTTTTCAAAAACTTGCAAGTATTAATAAAAATGTCGTGGTTTCTAGCTAACTCTACGACGCATTTAACTTTATTGCTTACATTTTATTTATGTTTCAATATTGATATTTTTTTACTTTTGCCTACATGGCGTGCATGCATTAAGACCCACGATGGTAGAAAGGATGAGTAAACCTAATAAATAACTCGTTGAGTAAGAGGGTTGCAAACCCATCAACATTGGATCACGTATCCTCATTAAACACCTTATTCTCAAGACGTTGGAGTAAGTTTAAATGCGCAACAATGCACACAGTGCACGTTTAACGAATTAGGAGTCAAGACTCTTGGTTCCTTAACTTTGCAGTACGCTGCAAATTAATGCATACACTTATGAATTTTTATTTATTAAGTCATGAACTTAATATAATTTTTCCTAAGAACACTTTGGTCAAAATTTGACTCTTGGAAAGTCTTTCATGTAAAGACAAATAATCTAAGTACAAATAGGATGATGCACATATGCATATGAACTGTTAGGAATACGTTTATTCATATGAAGACTCGGTCACCCCGAGTGTAGTTTAGCATATTGTAGCTCGTAGTAGTTATCATATTAGTTAGTATGTAGTTTAGTATTAGTTAGTATTTGTGGAGTCGGGTCGGGTCTTTACCCACTGTCAGCTCGCTCCACAGCCCGTTTTAGGAGGCGTTTCTATTGTAACTATAAATACCCTTTCCCACCCAAGGGAAAGGGTTGGACCTTCACTTGCAATCTAACATATATCTATTTTCTCTCAAGGCTCCCAACCTCATCACTTTCTCTCTCTAACTTCTCACTAAAATTCTCTACTTAAAATCAACCTAAACACTAAACCATCCATGTTCTCATATTAGAGTATACTACAATTGGTATCAAGAGCCATGGTTCTATCCTAGGATTCGTGGTATGCTCGTAGTTATAACTTGGTTTGTGATTTTAGGTTGTTTTGAAGTTCATATAGTGGGTTTCACATGAGTTTGATCTCGTTTGGTGTTTGTATTGGCTTGTTTCTTGTACTTTCTTGATTAGATGAGTAATTAGTTCATAGGTTTGCATTTGGAGCAGTTGAATTTCTCATTTGTGTGGTTAAAAGTGTGATTTTGGGCGTTATTCTTACCAGCGAGTTGATGTTTTCAAGTAGAGAGTTGGCAGGTTCTTACTAGCGAGTTGACGTTAGCGTGTTGGCGTTTTGCCATTTTGGGACATACGGACAAATCGCTACGATAGTGACAGTTTTGTCTCATTACTAGCGAGTTGTCAGGTTTTGGAACTAGCGAGTTGGTAGTAGCGAGTTGAGCAGTTAGCGTGTTGTCAGATTAGCGATTTACTAGCGAGTTGTCAGGTTTTGGAACTAGCGAGTTGGTAGTAGTGAGTTGAGCAGTTAGCGTGTTGTCAGATTAGCGATTTGTCTACCAGCGAGTTGTTACACTAGCGAGTTGACTCCATCCAGCGAGTTGGTGATTAGCGATTTGGTATTAGAGAGTTGCTTCCATTTAGCGAGTTGTCTGCTAGCGAGTTAGTTCCAGTATTCAGCGAGTTGGTGTTGTCAGAGGGTTGATACGTTCTAGCGAGTTGTGGTATTCTTAGTGAGTTGGTTTAGGTGCATTAGTGTAAGTTGTGCGCTGTTTCGACTTAAGTTGTTACCACCATCTCTACAGTAACTTGACGTTGTGAGGCTAATCTTATGACTTGACTTGTTATTTTAATAGTAACTTGACGTTGTGAGACTAAACTTACGATTTGACTTGTGTTCTGTGGAGCGGTTGTAATTCGACTTGTTGCAACAAAACACGAAACATACTTGTGTTTACAACTTGACATTTGGACTTACTCACTTTCAATAGCATGGCAAGTACTTCCTCTGATGACATTCAGGCCGCAGGGTCGGATACTCGTCCTCCTATGCTGGACAGAACTGACTATGAATCATGGGCACAAAGGATTCGTCTCTACTGCTTGGGAAAGGAAAACGGTGTTAACATCTTGAAATCCATTGATGAAGGACCTTTTCGAATCGGCACCACTAGAGACACAATCGCAGCCACTGATGACCAACCTGCTGCAGTCGGTCCAGATAGACCTCGCACCTACAATGAGCTGTCAGATGAAGAAAAGAAATGCTATGATGCTGACATCAGAGCATCGAATATTGTCATTCAAGGGCTTCCTAAAGATGTCTACAAACTCATCAACTTTAACACAGAAGCCAAAGCAGTTCGGGATAATGTAAAAATGTTTCTTGCAGGGTCTGAGTTAACCAAAAAAGATCGGGAGTCTCAGCTATATGATGACTTTGAGCACTTCAAAATGAACCCAGGTGAAAGCATCACTGACTACTATGTCAGATTTCACAAGCTGGTCAATGATATGAGATCCATCAAGATGACAATGCCCAACATTTAGCTTAACTCAAAATTCATGAATAACATGGCACCAGAATGGGATAGGTTTGTTACAGCCGTTAAACTCAACAAAGGTCTCAGGCATACTAATCATGAACAACTCTATGCATATCTCCAACAACATGAGAAACATGCTTCTTATGATCGGTTAATGCGAGAAAAGTTCAATCCTTCAACAACAAATGACTCTCTTGCCTTTGTCTCTAATGTTCAACAACTCACTAAACCTTTAAATGATCAATCTTAACCACAACAACCTTCATCCAGGTCTACTCCAACTAATGGTCAATCACCAACTCCCTCACCATCTGCTTTAAACACCCACCTGGACTCTGGGTACTCTCACACTGATATGATGATTGATAATCTCTCCAACCAAGTATTCTTATTAGTCCAACAGTTCAGAGCTGTACTTCCACCAACTAATAACTAACTCAGGACTTCGTCTAACCCACGAAATCAGGCAGTCATAGAAGATGGAAGGGTGGTGGTGCAGAATGTGCAAGGAAGATAAAACCTCAATCAAAGAAATGCTGGTAGAGAAAATGGGCAGTATAGAGTCGGGAATGCACTTCAAGTACAAGTTAGGCAGCCTAAGTGTTATAACTGTGGAGGGTTGGGCCACATAGCTAGGAATTGCACTCACCCAAAACGTCCTCAAAACTCTGAGTACTTCAAGGACAAGATGTTGCTAATGCAGGCGCAAGAGAATGGAACTGCTTTGGATGAAGAAGCTCTGCTCTTTCTGGCTGGTGATGACGGGAATATGTTTGATGTTGATGTGGATGATCAACCTGTTCAGGACATGGAACTAAATGATCCGAACATCTTTCAAGTTGAAGACTGTGATGCTTTTGACTCAGATGTTGATGACGAACCCAGAACTCAAACCATCTTCATGGCTAATTTGTCTGCAGCTGCTCCATCTCCATAGCAGTCTGGCTCTTCCATTACATCTGCTATTTCTGAGGTACCAACGTCACTTAATTCTAATCTGAATTATCCTACCAATCCACAGGGGGCGTGTGACTCGGTACAACTCAAGATTATTGACAACACAGACACCACTGATATGGGAAATACCAATAATATCCCATATGAAAGGTATGTGAATGACAATAGACTGCCAGTTGTACCAAGTGACATGCCATCGGTTGATTCTAGTGAACTTGAGCTGCATGAGCACACTATATACAACCCTGATGATTCCTTAACCACTAGAGTTAACATCCTTAAGGATCAGGTAAACATATACGAGCAGCGTGCTAAATTTGAGCTTAATGAACGTGAGCAGAAAATGGAATGGCAAATGCAGGCTTACATATCTGAAAACAATTCCAAACAAGAAACATTGAAAAGGGAGTTAGTATCTTTAAAAAAACAATTGGATCAAACTGTTAAACAAAAACAGGAAATTCAAAAAGGGTTGACTTCAATCAAACTCGAATACAAAGATAAAGAAACTAAACTTCTAAATGATTTCTAAAAACTCAAAATGTTGAAAAATAAATTGGAAGATAAGTTGTACACGCAAGGCCAAACCATTCAATCTGCTCAAATGATGCAAAACCATAGGAAACTAAGTGATGAATTTAGTGAACAAGATGCCTCTAAGACTAAAGCCAAATTCATTAGAAATGGTATAGGTGCTCAACCTGCGTTATATGATGCAAACACTATGCTTGAACCTAACCATGCCCCTCCTGATGTGAGATCCTATGACGAGATTGATGAGGCGGAGGATAGAACTAGGAAAAAACTTGCTGAGTGATTAAAGGATCCCCTGTGCATAGCTAAAAATATTGTGTTTCACCATGATTATACTAATGACAGTCATTCAGCCATTTTTGTTCTTCAAAAGAAAATCCTCCCTGACAAAGTGTTTTGGAATATTGGCATGGAAAAAATGAAAGCTGAAAGAATTGTAGGTAACACACGTACTATCTTTAGGATTGCTGACCCAACCATCTATCCTCTGAACACACCCAGGCACCTTGTACCATATACTCTTCCCACACAGTGTAATACCCTAATTGGGTTATATGTTCTAGGTCAAATGTTTAATGACTTTGAAAAAACATGTAAAGTAAGAATTACACCAACGGGGATTACAGAAGGGCAGTGTTACCTAACTGAAGTCATGCCATTTTTCGATCTTCTCAAAGAACATTTTGAGGGCCTTAAAAATACCATTAATAATGATGTGACTCAAATGAAAAAGGTCTTTAAAGAGGTGGAAAGTGAGGGTAACCAATTGGCTATTGATCTCAAATACAGTGAAATTGACAGGAAAAACATTCTCATTATGAATGAAAACTTGATTGCTAATTGCATTGCACATGATGTTTTTTACACTGTCACCGGCTCAGCATTATCTGCTCGACAATTTCATGAAATGTCGATCACTTTAAATGTCTTCCAGAATCGTGTGATTGAGCTTGAGGGGGAGAATTACAAACTAAATAACAAAATTCGAAACGACGACCATGATAACATGGTCAGGAATTTCTCAAAACTAGAAGTTGATAATCTTAACTTGCAACTAAAATATCAACATCTAGAAGAAAACATAAAAATATCAAATGGCAAGACATCTTCGGATGCTTCTGAGTTTGACACATGTTTTGAATTAGCCAAAAAGGATGAAGTAATTCAAGCTCACTCAAACACGATTCAGAAGTTGAGGGCCCAAATTGCACAATTAAAGCCGAACAAAGGCGACGTGATCAATACCAATTACTAGAAGTCGATAGATTCTCAAAACTGTCAGAAACAAGGCATTATCAATGAATTACAACATGAAAATGAGTGGCTTCGTGCTGAAATGTCAAACGCTAAACAACGTTACAAAGAGTTATATGAGTCTATTAAAATAACACGTGACCAAAACGATGAAAGAGTCACTTCTTTGTTAAACGAAATTGAGAATCTAAAGACTATGGTGAAGGGTAAAATGCCCGTCGTTTCATGTGATCATGCAATTTTCAATGTACATGCTTGTAAGAAATATGTGTGCGATGCTTTGAATGTCTCTCTTCCCCTTAGGAACAATACATTAGTTCATAGCAACTATCTTAGATATCTTAAGGATTGCCTGGTCATACTTAGAGAAACCATTGAAGATGAGAGGATACCTAAACCACTGGATGATGTTATTGTTGGTGCATGCTTCCTTACTAATAGAGCCCAGGAATTATTAGAATACGCTATAGGATCATGCCCCAAGAATGATAACAAATCGGATAGGTCGTTTGCGTCGCACTCTAACAGTGGCAACAAACATGTTACATTTGATTATCCCCAAACCATGTCACAATCCACCATCATGATCACCGGTAAACAAGTGGCAATTAAGCATACTAATGTTCCCGTCATTGCTTCTACAGGAGTAAACGGTGTATCTAAAGCTAGCAAGTCACAGCCTAGGTGCAATACAAAGAATGATAGGACTTTGCCGGCTAAGAGTGCACTTATGAAGGAAGTAGAAGAATCCTCTAGGAACAATAAAGTTATGATTAATGAATGGAATCGAGTTGAATCAAACATTTGTGTTAACAATGATGTAATTAATTCGAATTCTGGTGCTATTTGTAAGACTTGTAACGAATGTTTATTTTTTGGTAATCATGATGCTTGTGTTGTGTCCTTCTTAAAATCTACTATGCAATCTCCTGTCATGAATGTTTCAAGTGCTAAAAGGGTTAAACAAGTCTGGAATAAAACAGGAAAAGTGTTCACTCATGTTGGTTATCAATGGACACCTACTAGAAAGAAATTAACCCTAGGAGAAAAGTGCCCGTTGACTAGGATCACTAACTCCAAAGTTGTGCCAATTAAGAAATGGAAACCTACTGGTAGAAAGTTCCTAATAGAAGCACTTAGTACCACTCCTAGGTCTAGTGCGTCAAAATGTGAAAATTCCAGTGATATATCCGTGACATATGATAATCCAATATTTGTGTGTGCTAACCAAACGGACCCCAACTGTTTGTGGGCTCCAGCGTTTTCAGTTATCCATCATTGTCTTTTTTAAATGCAGGTCGTACAAATTGTCCTTTGGTATTTGGACTCAGGCTGATCAAAATATATGACTGGAGATCGCTCGCGGCTCAAGAATTTCGTGGAAAAGTTCATTGGTGCGGTCAGATTTGGGAAAGACCATTTTGGATCTATAATGGGTTATGGTGATTACGTCTTTGGAGACAGTGTGATATCCAGAGTATACTACGTGGAGGGACTTGGACACAATCTATTTTCTGTTGGTCAATTCTGTGACTCTGATCTTGAAGTTGCCTTCAGAAAACACACCTATTTTGTTAGAGAATTAGATGGTGTAGATCTCCTCAAAGGGAGTCGGGGCACTAACCTTTATACCATCTCTATTGAAGACATGATGCGGTCCTCTCCAATTTGCTTGCTTTCAAAAGCCTCTAAGAACAAATCATGGTTGTGGCATCATCGTTTAAACCATTTGAACTTCGGTACCATCAATGAACTCACACGTAAGGATCTTGTTCGAGGCTTGCCCAGACTTAATTATGAAAAAGATCATCTATGTTCCGCATGTCAACTAGGCAAGAGCAAAAAGTACACCCATAAACCCAAAACTGTCAATTCCATCATGGAAGTCCTGCATACTCTTCACATGGATCTCTGTAGACCAATGAGGATTCAAAGTATCAACGGAAAGAAATATGTGCATGTTATTGTTGATGATCATTCTCGTTTCACATGGGTAAAGTTTTTACGATCAAAAGATGAAACTCCGAAAATCATCATCAAACTCATTAAGCAATTGCAAGTTCGACTCAACAAAACAGTTAGGTTCATTTGTACTGATAATGGAACGGAGTTCGTGAACAAACAACTTACCCAATTATATGAAGATGTCAGCATTAGTCATCAAAAGAGCATCCCACGTACACCTCAACAAAATGGAGTTGTTGAAAGGCGTAATCGCACCCTGGTTGAAGTTGCAAGGACTATTCTCATCTTCTCCAAAGCTCTTATGTTTCTTTGGGCTGAGGAAATTGCAACAGCATGTTACACACAGAACCGATCCTTGATACATCCTCTCCACTGCAAGAGTCCATATGAACTAGTTCATGGCAAAAAACCAGATATTTCGTTTCTTCGAGTATTTGGTACATTGTACTATCCAACAAATGACAGTGAAGACCTTGGGAAACTTAAGGCCAAGGCCGACATTGGTTTCTTCGTTGGCTATGCTCCAGAACGAAAGGGGTAGCGAATCTACAACAAACTAACCAGAGACATAATGGAAACAATCCACGTTACTTTTGATGAGCTGACTGAGCAACCGGTTCCTGGACGATCAAGTTCTGGACCCGTACCTAACCTTTTGTCTCCTGGACCTATAAGCTCCAGGCTTGTACAGAATCCCACTCCTGCTACTCCTTTTGTACCTCTTACAAGTGAAGATTGGAAGAAACTGTTTGACCCTATGTTTGATGAATACTTTGAACCTCAAAATGTGGATGCTCCAGAAGCCACAGTCGTTCCACAACCAGCTGGGGTAGCAAATGTCCCAGATGATAATGATGGGCTATCCACTTCGTTGTCATGGGATCCTGAAGCCCCCACCATCAGTCGTTCAGTTACAACATCTAATGGTCAATCTTCATTTGTACAACGAGTAGCGGCTGTGGATAATTCGTTTGAAGTAAATCCTTTCGCTCCACCTGATAATGAGCCGTTTGTTAACATCTTTGCTCCTGAATCGTCAAATGATGCTACATCCTCAGACGAATCTAACACGGATACCTCAGTTCCCTATCTTCAACCCCATGAACACCTTAGGAAATGGACAAACGATCACCCAATTGACAACATTATTGGAAACCCTTCGCGTCCGGTATCAACCCGTAAGCAACTTGCAACCGACGCATTGTAGTGCTTCTTCAATTCTGTCCTCTCTAGAGTTGAGCCAAAAGATTTCAAGGATGCAATGTCTAAACACTCATGATCACTGCTATGGTGGACGAGATTCATGAGTTTGATCAACTTGATGTGTGGGAATTAGTACCGCTTCCCGATTGTGCTATGATCATTGCTCTCAAATGGATATTTAAAGTTAAACTTGATGAGCATGGAGATGTATTGAAGAACAAGGCTAGGCTTGTTGCAAAAGGATATCATCAAGAAGAAGGTATAGAATTTGAAGAATCCTTCGCACCTGTTGCTAGAATTGAAGCCATAAGAATATTTCTAGCAAATGCTGCAAGTCAGAATATGCTGCTCTATCAAATGGATGTTGAGACTGCATTCTTAAATGGCGATCTTAAAGAGGTGGTGTATGTAAGCCAACCCGAAGGATTCATGGATCCAGAACGTCCTAACCATGTGTATCGCTTGAAGAAGGCTCTTTATGGACTTAAGCAAGCTCCTAGGGCGTGGTACGACACCTTGTCAAAATTCCTTCTTGCCAACAAGTTTTCCAAAGGTGTTGTTGATCCTACACTCTTTACCAGAAAAACGGGCAAAACCTTTCTTCATGTACAAATATACGTAGATGATATCATATTTGCCTCCTATGATCTTAAAGAGTGTGATCGTTTGATGAGGCGAAAAATGAACCACTTTTAGGGGGTCATTTAAGCCCGGAATTGAATTTATTTTATCAAATATTACCCTAAATCGTTCCTTTTGTGATTTTAGGTACTTTGGGAGTGAAATCTGGAAAAGGAAGCAATTCGGACGTTTTTGGAGCATACAAGTGAAGAAAACGCCAAGGACTTAATTTTCCATGCTGAGAACAGTACCTGACGGCGTCAAGAGGAAGACCCTAATGGCGTCAGGAGTAAAAGTGGTGACGACCCAGTGCAAACCTGACGGCGTCACAACAAGGGCATCAAGAGTTAAAATCGTGACGGCCTGCATAAGGTGTACACATGACGGCGTGAGACCCAGATCTAGGCAGTCCGAGGAACTATTTGGCAGCGAGATGACGGAGTCAGCCCTTTGTTCTTGACGCCGTCACCTTCTAAACTCTATATATAGTTTTCTATTTTTCATTCATTAGAGAGGAACTTGTGTGGAGAACCCTAGGGCCGAACTTTGTAAACCCTAGCTCATATTTTACAGTACTTTCAAGGGTTTTCAACCCTTGAATCCTTTCATGTGCTATTAAGATAAGTCTTCTCTTTAATTCAATCAATATGTCTATGTGTTGGTTGATTATATCTTTTACTTGTCTTGATTTCAACATGCTAGGCTAGATTTATCTTGTGTTTGCTTAGATCTAATGAAACCTAGATGTTAATTATATGTTGATTACTTGTTTATGGTTGTATTGGATGAATGATTTCAATGTTAGGCTTAAGAAAACTGGCAGATCTCCATTGTGTAACATGCTTGAAAGTCTTAGGAAACATGAACCGATGTGTACTAGGTTTTATTGGTTGTATTTAATGCATGAGTAAATTCTAATGATCCCATGTTAGGAGCTTCTTAGCCGGCTCGACATAGGAGTGAAGTAGGCACTCATAGGATTGGGGAAGTAAGTACGCCACCCCATGAATGGTATTAAGGAATGCAATCCATCATCCACGCAACTATAACAAGTAATTAACGTGTAAAAGATATCTAGGGAATAGTGAAATCTAAGTAAACACATTTCTCCCACATATTGCTCACAACCTTAGATTAATTTAGTTTTATTCTCATTTCTAGTATTTTATTTTGATTGCATCTTAGTATTGGGTTAGTTGATTAGCTACTAATTCCGCCCAACTCCTTCAAACCCGAGATTTTTACTTGCTTTCTAAAAATATAAAAAATACAAAAAGAATCATCCCTTATCTCTAGACCTAGTCTTTAGGTTTTCTAATCCTAGCAACACTATTCATAGCTGAATGATCAATCCCCCGGTACTTGTCATTATACTATACTACATCGATCAGGTACACTGCCTGGTGGGGGTTGTAAGCTTCTCTAGATCCCTCGAGAGGTAAAGCCTGGTGCAATCCCTACGCATCAAGTTTTTGGCGCCGTAGCCCGGGGAATAGTTATTGTCTAGGTTAGAATCTCTTTTTATTAGGTCTACTTGCTAGATTCCTTTCTAGTAAGATTTTATTTTTATTTTTAGGTTCTCTTTAGTCTATCTTATTTCTTCGTGTTTTTGTTCGTGACTCTTGCCATCCGCCATTATGGCAACCGACGAATTCTCTAACCTTAGGATCACTAGGAGTCGTAGGTCTGCTAGAAACCTTTTCTTGCCTGACGCAGAACCCGATAGAGAAATGCGTAGGTTAAGACGATCTCACTCAACACCTGAACCATCTAGCATAGCCATCGATTTTGATGCACCCCTTTCTGAAGAAAATTCGGAAAATCACCTTACAACCCCTAGCTCCCAACCCAACAACGAGATGAATACCCCCGCAACTCCTACTCCTAAGCGCCTTAAGGACTACTCCTCCCCAAACCCTCGTGACTTCTCAAATGCCATTGTCTACCCAAACGAACCCACCAATGAGGTCTTGCATGCGACCGATGTTTGGCTTGTCCAAAGTGTGTGCAAGTTTTGTGGATTAGATGATGAAGACCCGATTCAACACATTAAAGACTTCTTGAAAATAGTAGACACCCTTCATACGGATGGGGCTACTAGAGACACGTCCCGATTACGATTCTTCCCTTTCACCCTCTATGAACAAGCCCAATAGTGGTATGATAAACTCCCTTCTGATTCTTTTTTCACATGGGAACAACTCATATCCAAGTTCTATGAGAAGTTCTTTCCACCTGGAAAAACTTCAGCGTTTAGAGATAGGATCCTCCGTTTCCAAAAAGGGAAGGACGAACCCTTCCATAAATCGTGGATTAGATTCAAGGATTTAATAAGACAAGTTCCCCATCATGGCATCGAACTTTGGCTTTTGGTCCAAATCTTCTACGACAATGTCTCCTCAAATGATCGGAACGGAATCAACAATTCTAGAAAAGGGAGATTAGCCAATCTTAGTGCCGAAGAAGGATGGGATAGGATTGAAGAATATGCTCAAGACCAGGATGACACTTGGGATGAACCTGAGTCGACTGTCAGCATTTCTGAAATCACTTCAGATCGGTTAAGAAAAATTCACAAAAGAATGGAGTACCTAGCTGGGTCGCAGTTACCTAAACAACTTTCAAATCCTTACTTGGTCTGCGACTACTGTGGGGGCCCGCATGAGGTGGAGGAATGCGGAGGAGAAACCACGACTGAACATGCATGCTTGTCAGGAGGTGACATCTATGCTGATCCCTCCCTTTTGCCTTTTTACCAAAAAGACGATTACACCCTCTGGGGGAATCTGGTAAAAAGAAAAGAAGGAGAGGAAGGTCCTGAATTCGAAATCAGGAGTACTTTTGAAGATGACCTTGGTCACTTCACTCAATAAAAAGGCTTACAATTAAAAGGTCTTAATGAACTTGTTGATGAGCAGCAGAATGGCATTGGAGAATGGTTCAACAAGCTTAACTCCGCCCTCGATAACCTTGAAATGCCGTCAGTAAGCCAAAAAGACCCCATGCTCGCGATAACCACTCGAGCTGGAACAACAACCAAGGACCCCCCTTACCCGAGCTCGTCCCCCATCACTCCTGATCCAAACAAGCCTCGCGAAGAGGAGGAGGATGTGGGCAGCGAGGCTCCCAACCAACCTCCCTTGGCGACCCCTTCCCCATCAACCCCACCTAACCAACCTGTGAGAATCCCATTCCCATCCCGATTAAAAAACTAGAAAACTGAGAATGATAATAAAAGATTCCTGTCATATCTAAAAGACTCAGTAGTCACCATACCCCTCCTTGATGCTTATTATCACATGCCGAAGTATAGCGCGTACTTTAAAAAACTACTCGCTAACCGAAAGAAACTCGAGGGTCTTGTGACCCTGGGGGAAGAATGTTCGGTGGTGACCCATCGAGGGCTACCAAAAAAGGTAGACGATCCAGGCAGCTTCACCTTGCCTTGCTCCATAGGATCTCTATCAAGAAAGAATGCTCTTGCCGATTTGGGGGCAAGTATCAACCTCATGCCTCACTCTATGTTCCTTAAATTAGGATACTCTGGATTAAAGCCTACCTGTATGAACATCCAACTAGCCGATAGATCAGTCAAGTACCCCGTAGGGATATGCGAGAATGTGCTAGTCAAAGTTGGGAAATTCAAATTCCCGGTCGACTTCATAATCTTAGAGATGGAGGAGGATGACTTGGTACCCATCATCTTAGGGAGACCATTTCTTGCTACCGCTCGTGCAGTCATTGATGTTTATGACGGCAAGTTAACCTTACGAGTGGGAACCGATAGCACAACCTTCGACATTAAGGACACTATGGATCTCTCTCTCGAAGCAGCTAACTGGCTCTAGTTCATTGGAGAGGTCGATGAACTCACAGATGTCATCGATAGCTGTGTTGATGAACAAATCGAGGAAGGCTGGTTACAGGATGAGAGTTTTCTACCTTTGTTAGAGGTGGAAAAGATGGAGGATGTTGGTGCAATCTCCTTCTACCCTAGACAAGAGGCCACGGAGCATCTCGAGTTCCGAAAGCCCGAAAACAAGCTTAAGCCTTCTATTATCGAACCTCCTAAACTAGATCTTAAGGAACTTCCTAACCATTTAGAGTATGCCTTCCTTCAGGGAGAGGACCAACTGCCGGTAATCATAAACTCTTCCCTCGAACATGAACAAAAAGGTAAACTCTTAGAGATCCTAAAGAAATATAAGGGAGTACTTGTGTGGAGTGTAGCCGACATTAAGGGGATTGACTCAACTTTTTGCACACATAAGATTCTCATGGAAGAAGATTATAAACCTACCGTGCAACTCCAGAGGCGGGTGAACCCCAACATTAAGGAAGTGGTAAAGAAAGAAGTCATTAAACTTCTGGATGCAGGATTGATCTACCCAATCTCGGACAGCCCATGGGTTAGTCCTGTACAGGTTGTACCTAAGAAGGGTGGAATGACTGTAGTTAAGAATGACAAGGGTGAGATGGTACCCCAAAGAACAGTTACTGGATGGTGGGTATGCATTGATTATAGAAAGCTCAATGATGCCACGAGGAAAGATCACTTTCCCTTACCATTCATTGACCAAATGTTAGAGAGATTGTCTGGGCACGAGTACTATTGCTTCTTGGATGGATTCTCAGGGTATTTTCAAATTCCCAAAGCACATGAGGACCAAGAAAAGACCACGTTTACTTGCCCTTATGGAACGTTCGCCTACAAAAGAATGCCTTTTGGGCTATGTAATGCCCCCGCCACTTTTCAACAATGCATGACCGCAATCATTCACGAACTTATGGAAGACAACATGGAAGTGTTCATGGATGACTTTTCGGTCTTCGGGAACTCCTTCGACCGCTGTCTTGCTAATCTAGAAAAAATGCTTAAACGCTGTGAGGATACCAACTTGGTGTTAAACTGGGAAAAGTGTCATTTCATGGTGAAAGAAGGGATTGTGTTAGGGCATAAGATCTCAGGGAATGGGATAGAGGTAGACCAAGCTAAAGTTGAAGCTATATCTAAGTTACCATACCCCACGACTGTTAAAGCAATACGCAGCTTTTGGGGCACGCCGGGTTTTATCAGAGATTCATCAAAGACTTCTCCAAAATAGCTCGGCCAATGACTCAATTGCTCATGAAGGATGCTCCATTTGATTTCTCCCAAGAATGCAAGGATGCATTCGATCTCTTAAAAAAGGAGCTCACACAAGCTCTAATCATGATTACACCCAACTGGGAGTTACCGTTTGAAATCATGTGTGACGCTAGCGATTTCGCTGTCAGGGCTTTATTGGGCCAACGGCGTGACAAGCTATTCCAACCTATTTACTACGCTAGCAAAACCATGAATCCCGCTCAAGAGAATTACTCCACCACCGAAAAGGAATTGTTAGCTGTAGTGTTCACATTCGACAAATTCCGGCAATATCTTGTCCTTTCAATGACAATCATTTTCACTGATCACTCGGCTCTTCGATATTTTTTTTGCTAAGCAGGATGCTAAGCCACGACTAATTCGGTGGATCTTGTTGTTACAAGAATTTGATGTTGAGATTCGTGATAAGAGGGGGGCAGAAAATCTGGCCGCAGATCATCTATCTCGTCTTGAAAACCCCTTGGATGAGCACGATAGAAGTGAGATTAGGGATTCATTTCCTGACGAACAACTCATGTTAATGATTGATTCGGAGCCTTGGTACGCCAATTTTGCCAACTATCTCGCAAGCTGACTAGTTCCAGAACACCTGACTAGGTACGAAAGAAAAAGGTTATTTTCTCAGTTAAAACACTACTTCTGGGATGAACCATTTTTATTCCGAAGGTGTCCTGACCAAATAATAAGACATTGTGTTTCAGAAAGTGAGGCAGTAAAGATTATGAGGGAATGTCACTCTGGTCCCTCTGGAGGGCATCATGGGATAAGCACCACCGCCCGAAAGATTTTCGACGCGGGATTCTATTGGCCCACAATTTTCCGTGATGTCAAAGAAATGGTACAGGCATGCGATGCATGTCAACGGGCCGGGAACATATCACATAGGGATGAAGCGCCTCAGAATTTTATACAAGTATGTGAGGTCTTCGATGTCTGGGGAATTGACTTCATGGGACCCTTTCCATCTTCAGGGGGGAACGAATACATTTTAGTTGCCATCGATTATATTTCAAAATGGGTAGGGGCACAAGCCCTTAGGACCAACGATGCCAGGGTAGTTATTCATTTTCTGAAAAAGCTTTTCGCTAGATTCGGGATTCCTAAAGCCCTCATCAGTGATAGGGGGACCCACTTTTGCAATGCGCAAATGGAAAAGGTCATGAGGAGGTATGGGGTGTCCCATCGATTTTCCACCGCCTATCATCCACAAACCAATGGCCAGGTCGAAAACACAAACAGGGCTATTAAAAGAATACTTGAAAAAACGGTTAGTCAGAATAGAAAAGACTGGTCATTTAAACTCGATGAGGCCTTATGGGCATTCCGAACCGCCTACAAGACACCTATTGGAACAACCCCGTTTCGCATGGTGTATGGTAAGGCATGTCACTTGCCAGTAGAATTAGAAAATAAGGCTTATTGGGTGCTTAAGGCATGTAACTTAGATTATACAATTGCCGGAACCAATAGGTTCTTGCAATTACACGAGCTTGATGAGCTTAGATTAGAAGCCTATGAGTCTTCCATTACATATAAAGAGAGGGCAAAAACATGGCATGACCAGAGAATTAAGAAACCCAAGGAATTTTCAGATGGGGACAAAGTCCTATTATACAACTCTCGGTTAAGATTATTTCTGGGGAAACTCAAGTCTAAATGATATGGACCGTTTACGGTGAAAAGTTCCTCTAAAACTGGAGCCGTTGTGTTATTAGACGATGAAGGTAGAGAATTTACTGTTAACATACAACGTGTAAAACATTATCAAGAAAATAATAACGAAATTATTAGTGAGAAGGATGTAACGTTTGACGATGAGGTCACGTAGTAACCAATGACCTTGAGTCTAGCTACAAGACTAGTAAATAAAGAAAAGCGCTTCTTGGGAGGCAACCCATGTTTTGTGTGATTTTTATTATGTTTGTTTGTTATTTGCTTCCGTATGCATGCTTTATTTTTATTGTTGGTAGATCATGTTTCTAAACTAAATAGTGGAAATACTTTACTTTGTTGTTTGGCTTAGTCTTAACTTCACCCAAAGGTATTTTTGCAAAAGATAAGTGTAAGGGGAAACCCCAAATATGTTTTTAAGAAACAAAACCGATCATGATTCTCCACAATATTAAGTGAACATGTACATTCGTATTTGTTAGAGTCAAGTGCTTGTATCGAGTCATAATGATGTTTTGCAGGATTTTCCAGGAAGTAGGACCAAGTTTTTCCAGAAATTTTCCGGAAACTTAACATAAGAATTTCTGCAGGCCACCTTATTATCCATACTGAGCGAATCAGGGGAGTATTTGATTTCATTCGTTTTACTTATTTCACTTTTACATTCTTTACTTCAACATTGGGGACAATGTTCATTCTAAGTGTAAGGGGATGGTAAAATGATGATACCTTACAAATACACTTTCGCTTGAGTTTGTTTGTCTAATAGTAGATGTGTAATAAAACTATGAGAAATACTTGTTAGTGTAATTTTAGCGCCAAATTTAAAATTTTTTACAACATTTAGGAGTGAAACTTTAGCCATAGCAAGCGTCTCATGGATAGGAGATTGTATGACTAGCACATAACCGTACTATTCAGAACAATTTTCCACCCAAATATGTGAGGTTCGCCTTTAGATTTGATAGGAAAAGCATTTACTATTAGTGCTTATGAGTGTACCGGTAGCATTTAGATTCTAGAACTTGCGTTAGTGATGCATCCCGAGACCGCTAGTGAGACTACATTCGTGTAGTAGGATTTACTACATGATAAGAGGCATTAGGATTACCCTTGTGTTAAACCCGTATCATAATTACTTGACCATTTAAGTCATATTACTTGGCTAGTTAAGTCAACTAATTTTTTCCACACCATTAGCGTTGTACTCATTTTTAGTACACGAAACCCCTAGTACACCCCTCCGAGCCTATCTTTTCGTTTCTAACTTTAAGCATTTTACTTAAAAGAAGAATTTGTTACACCCCACTTAAATGTACACCCAAATCACCTTAGCCTTCCGTGTATGCACTCATCTTTAGTGCATTATTGTTATTTGTTTAAACCCTAAGATAATTATCTAATTGATTACATGGTTGCTAAGTCGAGTCATATCCTTGTACATATTGTTTTGGGACGATTGGGACTCATGGGTAAAGTACTTATGTTATGGAGTAATGGGGAAGAACATCATATATTACCCCCGTATGTGCGTTAATCTCAAAAGTACTCCAAGTGTTTTGATTATCTTAATTCGAGTCATTAGATTAGTTTATTGTAAAGTATGTAAAAATTCAAGTGTAAGGGGAATTTCCATTCCCTTTGATGTATTATTTTGGATGGTAGGGTAAGAGTGTATGAAAAAAAAATCGAAAAATCAAGAAAAAGAAAAAAGAAATAGAAAAAGAAAAGAGAAAAAAACATACGGACTACCATCCCGTTTCATTCTATGTTTATTTTATATTTTTGTTATTTTTTCATTCATTAGCTTAAGTCGAGTCTAGTCTTGGCTTAGCAACGCCATATTGTACATGTAATTAACCAAGATTGTTAACTCGCCACCAGTAAAGACTGCCTATATCCAACAAAACCGTGTATTTCGTATCCCTACACCTAATGTTACAACCCTTTAAAAAGACCTCTTTGATAGTTTATCCTAGGTGCTTACGCCATGTGGTGGAGGTTTGATCCTTTCCCAAGCATATGGTAATCTATTTTGCTATGACAGGTAGTGAGAGATGTTTTCCATTTCCATATTGTGATATTACTTTATTATACCCGAGAGATGTGAGTATCTAAACACTATTTGTGAGGTGCTAGTATATGACCTCCGTGCTTGTCTTTGGTCTTTAGTAGAATGACTATTTGTTGTAATTACTTTTATATTAGTGTTAAATGACCCCTAACTTGTATTTTAATTAGAATAAAAGCGCATTTGCTTGAGGACAAGCACATCTCAAGTGTAAGGGTATATGATGAGGCGAAAAATAAACCACTTTTAGGGGGTCATTTAAGCCCGGAATTGAATTTATTTGATCAAATATTACCCTAAATCGTTCTTTTTATGATTTTAGGAACTTTGGGAGTGAAATCTGGAAAAGGAAGCAATTCGGACGTTTTTGGAGCATACAAGTGAAGAAAACGCCAAAGACTTAATTTTCCATGCTGAGAACAGTACCTGACGGCGTCAAGAGGAAGACCCTGACGGCGTCAGGAGTAAAAGTGGCGATGACCCAGTGCAAACCTGACGGCGTCACAACAAGGGCATCAAGAGTTAAAATCGTGACGGCCTGCATAAGGTGTACACATGACGGCGTCAGACCCAGATCTAGGCAGTCCGAGGAACTATTTGGCGGCGAGATGATGGCGTCAGCCCTTTGTTTTTGACGCCGTCACCTTCTAAACTCTATATATAGTTTTCTATTTTTCATTCATTAGAGAGGAACTTGTGTGGAGAACCCTAGGGCCGAACTTTGTAAACCCTAGCTCATATTTTACAGTACTTTCAAGGGTTTTCAACCCTTGAATCCGTTCATGTGCTATTAAGATAAGTCTTCTATTTAATTGAATCAATATGTCTATGTGTTGGTTGATTATATCTTTTACTTGTCTTGATTTCAACATGCTAGGCTAGATTTATCTTGTGTTTGCTTAGATCTAATGAAACCTAGATGTTAATTATGTGTTGATTACTTGTTTATGGTTGTATTGGATGAATGATTTCAATGTTAGGCTTAAGAAAACTGGCAGATCTCCATTGTGTAACATGCTTGAACGTGTTAGGAAACATGAACCGATGTGTACTAGATAAGTGAAGCACGTCTACCCATGATATGTTACTCCTTGCTAAATATCCAATTCTACCTATTTAATTGTCACACCTTGTTTTAATTAACGGGTTGTATTCCTTAATACCATTTGTGGGGTGGCGTACATACTTCCCCAACTCTATAAGCTCCTACTTCACTCCTATGTCGAGCCTGCAAGAAGCTCCTAACATGGGATCATTAGAATTCGCTCATGCATTAAATACAACCTTAATAACGTAGTACGCATTGGTTCATGTTTCTTAAGACGTTCAAGCATGTTACCCTATGGAAGTTTTCCAGTTTTCTTAAGCCTAACATCGAATACAATCAACCAAACAAGAGACAATAGGAATCAAGAATTATAAACTAAACCAATTAGACCTATCGAAGTGTCACACCGTAATTGATGAAGATAGACACAAACATCAACAAGGAATCAATAAGATCTAATCAATTATATACAAGTTTCACACAATCATAAGTAGACACAAGGTGAATTAGCCAAGCATAATTAATAAAGAACAAGCAACAATAATGATAATTGAAGACATGAATTAAGATAGAATCATCAAACCATTACAAGATGTTTATGGAGTGATTGAAACCCTCTAAGTTGCTAGAAAAACACCCACCTAAACCCAGGAATCGACCTTAGGGTTTAGGGCTTACAAAAAGTGAAGTTATGATGTTATATTTATAGGCAGGTTTTATGTCGGTAAGGCTTGACGGCGTCACCCCGTAAAGAGTGACGGCATCATGACCAATTTTTCTTCACCAAATTGTAGATTTGTTCGTCCTCTTCGCGTGGGCTTTTGAATCACCAAAATCCGAGTTCGTATGCAAAAGTTATAACCAAAACAATATCAGCTACTTCGCGCGCATGTTTTAACAAGTTAACACGTGACGGCATACGTGACGCCTTCAGGAAATTTTGTAGGCCATCACTCTTTAATTTTACACGTGACGGCCTTGGGTGACGCCGTCATCTCCAAAGCACAAAACTTTCTGGACCGTCACAGACTTTATCCACTTCCATCTCTTGTATTACTCTTGACGCCGTCATGAAGAAGCTTGTGACGCCATCAGGTACTGTTCCCAGCAAGGAAAATTAAGACTTTGCCGTTTTCTTCACTTTTATGCTCCAAAAATGTCCAAAATGATTCTTTTTCCTGAATTCACTCCAAAAGTACCTAAAATCACAAAAGAAACGATTTAGGGCAATATTTGATCAAATAATTTCAATTCCGGGCTTAAATGACCCCCTAAAAACGGATCATATTTCGCCTCATCATATACCCTTACACTTGAGATTTGCTTGTCCTCAAGTAAATGTGCTTTTATTCTAATCAAAATACAAGTTAGGGGTCATTTAACACTAATTTAAAAGTAATTACAACAAATAATCGTTCCACTAAAGACCAAAGACAAGCACGGAGGTCATACGCTAGCACCTCACAAATAGTGTTTAGATACTCACATCTCTCGGGTGTAATAAAGTGTATATCACAATATGGAAATGGAAAACATCTCTCACTACCTGTCATAGCTAAATAGATTACCATAGGCTTGGGAAAGGATCAAGCCTCTACCACTTAGCATAAGCACCTAGGATAAACTATCAAAGAGGTCTTTTAAAGGGTTATAACGTTAGGTGTAGGGATATGGAATACACGGTTTTGTTGGATATAGGCAATATTTACTGGTGGCGAGTTAATCATCTTGGTTAATTACATGTACAATACGGCGTTGCTAAGCCAAGACTAGACTCGACTTAAGCTAATAAATTAAAAATAATAAAAAACTGAAAACAAACATAGAATGAAACGGGATGGTAGTCCGTATGTTTTTTTTCTCTTTTCCTTTTCTATTTTTTTCTATTTCTTTATTTTTCCATTTTTTTTTTTTTTGCATACACTCTTACCCTACCATCCAAAATAATACATCATAGGGAATGAACATTCCCCTTACACTTGAATTTTTACATACTTTACAATAGAGTAATCTAATGACTCGAATGAAGATAATCAAAACACTTGGAGTACTTTTAAGATTAACGTACATATAGGGGTAATAATATGATGCTCTTCCCCATTACTCCATAACATAAGTACTTTACCCAATCGTCCCAATCGTCCCAAAACAATATGTACAAGGATATGACTCGACTTAGCAACCATGTAATCAATTAGATAATTAACTAAGGGTTTAAACATGTAAAAATAATGCACTAAAGACGAGTGCATACACGGAAGGCTAAGGCAATTTGGGTGTACATTTAAGTGGGTTGTAACAAATTCTTCCTTTAAGTAAGATGCTTAAAGGTAGAAATGAAAAGATAGGCTCGGAGGGGTGTACTAGGGGTTTCCTGTACTAAAAATGAGTACAACGCTAATGGTCTGGGAAAGATTAGTTGACTTAACTAGCCAAGTAATATGACTTAAATGGTCAAGTAATTATTATACGGGTTTAACACAAGGGTGATCCTGATGCCTCTTATCATGTAGTAAATCCTACTACACGAATGTAGTCTCACTAGCGGTCTCGAGATGAATCACTAACGCAAGTTCTAGAATCTAAATGCTACCGGTACACTCATAAGCATTAATAGTAATTGATTTTCCTATCAAATCTAAAGGCGAACCTCACATATTTGGGTGGAAAATTTTTCTGAATAGTACGGTTTTGTGCTAGTCATACAACTCCTATCCATGAGACGCTTGCTAAGGCTAAAGTTTCACTCCTAAATGTTGTAAAAAAAATTAAATTTGGAGCTAAAATTACACTAACAAGTATTTCTCTTAGTTTTATTACACACCTACCATCAAACAAACAAACTCAAGTGCAAGTGTATCCTATAAGGTATCATCATTTACCCTCCCCTTACACTTAGGATGAACATTGTCCCCAATGTTCAATTAAAGAATGTAAAAGTGAAATAAGTAAAAGAATTAAATCAAATACTTCCCTGATTCGTTCGGTGTAGATAGTGTGTTAACAAGGTTAGATCTTCCTCCAAGAAAATGAACATTCAAAGCTTCCCTTCCAAAAATATAAATCATTTTCTTGTCATATATAACCTGTTAAACCTGAGAAAAAAATCACAAAAACCCAAAGCATCAATCCGAACAAAGAAAACTCATAACTAGATGTAATTCCAGAGTTAGGAATAAAAACAAAACCATTAAAGATATAATGCTTGTGGAATGAATGTTTGCAGATTTCCTGGAGTTTATAAAACTAAAGAATCAACAAAAACTTTAAGAATCCAGTATAAACAAAACTCGCAAAATTTTTCAGAATTTTTGTACCTGACGCCGTCAGGTTATAACTCCTGATGTCGTCAGAATGTTCCTGCAAAAATCTCATGTTAAGTTTCCGGAAAATTTCTGGAAAAACTTGTGCCTTACTTCCTGGAAAATCCTGCAAAACATCATTATAACTTGATACAAGCATTTGACTCAAACAATTACTAATACACATGTTCGTTTAATATTGTTGTGGTTCATGCTCAATTTCGTTCTTATAAACAAATTTGGATCTCCCTTACACTTATCTTTTGCAAAATACCTTTATATGCAATTAAGACGAAGTTAAAAACAAAATAAAGCATTTTCACAATTTACTTTGAAACATGAGCCACAAACAACAAAAATAAAACATGCATACGGAAACAAATAAAATCAAACAAACAAACAAACAAATAAATAAATAAATAAAGCTTGGGTTGCCTCCCAATAAGCGCTTGTTTTTGTTCGAGTCACGAGCCTGACTCTACCCTTATTTAACAGAAATATGGGAGGTTTTCCCTACACTTGGAATTAAGTGCGGGTGGAAGTAGCGATACACACCCTTAGGGTGGAAATATGCCATGTGAGGTGAAGGGGGTGAGTGAATGGCTTCCTTCATCCTAAAACTACCCGGATAATATTGGTTGATGGTTGGGTTGGTTCCTCTTTTGTCTCCTAGAAATATATCTAAGGATGGAAAGGTGTGTAAAGATTGAGGTTCCGGTTCATCAACACTAGGAAATTCCCTAGAACTAGGAGTAAGGTTATCACTACAAGTACTCAAACCTATATCCTCAAGTGGTGCCTGGTCCAAGGGTTCTACCTCCATCGGAATTCCTAAAGTTTCTTCTACTTCTTCCGGGTAAGTCACAGGCGGTGTGTGTGCCTCAAATGATGGTTGAGTATTTTGTGGGCTTATGTTATTGACCTCATCATTCCATGTGTCAAGATCACCTATATCCTCATCATGTGCTTTGGAAGAATCTATCCTAAGCATTCTCCTAAGTATCTCACGTGCTTCTCTAGGCATCTCAACTTCTATTTCCGAATCATATGGATCATCCTCAATAATCTTATATTCAATTTTCCTAAAGGATTCATCATGTGTTCCTTGAGATTCAAAGTCATTGGTCATAAAACCTAGGTCTTTTTTATCAATGTGATCATGCTCGGCTAAATCCTCCTTAATTGTTTTCTTATATACTGATAAATGCAAACCTATTGCTTCATCCAACTTATGGTTTATTGCTATAGCTCTATCCACAATTCCTTGGCAAACTAGGTCGCTTTTCCTATTGGCCTCACTAAAACTAGGTCTTAAACATGGACGATCAAGTTCTGGACCCGTACCTAACCTTTTGTCTCCTGGACCTATAAGCTCCAGGCTTGTACAGAATCCCACTCCTGCTACTCCTTTTGTACCTCCTACAAGTGAAGATTGGAAGAAACTGTTTGACCCTATGTTTGATGAATACTTTGAACCTCAAAATGTGGATGCTCCAGAAGCCACAGTCGTTCCACAACCAGTTGGGGTAGCAAATGTCCCAGATGATAATGATGGGCCATCCACTTCGTTGTCATGGGATCCTGAAGCCCCCACCATCAGTCGTTCAGTTACAACATCTAATGGTCAATCTTTATTTGTACAACGAGTAGCGGCTGTGGATAATTCGTTTGAAGTAAATCCTTTCGCTCCACCTGATAATGAGCCGTTTGTTAACATCTTTGCTCCTGAATCGTCAAATGATGCTACATCCTCAGACGAATCTAACACGGCTACCTCAGTTCCCTATCCTCAACCCCATGAACACCTTAGGAAATGGACAAACGATCACCCAATTGACAACATTATTGGAAACCCTTCGCGTCCGGTATCAACCCGTAAGCAACTTGCAACCGACGCATTGTGGTGCTTCTTCAATTCTATCCTCTCTAAAGTTGAGCCAAAAGATTTCAAGGATGCAATGTCTAAACACTCATGATCACTGCTATGGTGGACGAGATTCATGAGTTTGATCGACTTGATGTGTGGGAATTTGTACCGCCTCCCGATTGTGCTATGATCATTGCTCTCAAATGGATATTTAAAGTTAAACTTGATGAGCATGGAGATGTATTGAAGAACAAGGCTAGGCTTGTGGCAAAAGGATATCGTCAAGAAGAAGGTATAGAATTTGAAGAATCCTTCGCACCTATTGTTAGAATTGAAGCCATAAGAATATTTCTAGCAAATGGTACAAGTCAGAATATGGTGGTCTATCAAATGGATGTTGAGACTGCATTCTTAAATGGCGATCTTAAAGAGGTGGTGTATGTAAGCCAACCCGAAGGATTCGTGGATCCAGAACGTCCTAACCATGTGTATCGCTTGAAGAAGGCTCTTTATGGACTTAAGCAAGCTCCTAGGGCGTGGTACGACACCTTGTCAAAATTCCTTCTTGCCAGCAAGTTTTCCGAAGGTGTTGTTGATCCTACACTCTTTACCAGAAAAACGGGCAAAACCTTTCTTCATGTACAAATATACGTAGATGATATCATATTTGCCTCCTCTAATCTTAAAGAGTGTGATCGTTTCTCCCAAGAGATGAGTTCTGAGTTCCAGATGTCCATGATGGGTCAAATGTCCTTCTTTCTAGGCTTGCAAATATCTCAAAATCCTAATGGCATCTTCATCAATCAATCCAAGTATGTGATGCGTAGGAATTGTACCAGGCTTTACCTCTCGAGGGATCTCGAGAAGCTTACAACCCCCACCAGGCAGTGTACCTGATCGTTGTAGTATAGTATAGTGACATGTACCGGAGGATTGATCGTTCAACTCAGGAATAGTGTCGTTAGGATTGAAATTAATCTAACTAGGTCTAAAGGTGAAGGATGATTCTTTTTGTATTTTTATATTTTATGAAAAGCAAGTAAAAATCTCGGGTTTGGAAGGAGGAGCGGAATTAGTTGTTAATCAACTAACCCAAAAGCTACTAATTAAACTAATGTGCAAGAAAAATAAACAAAGGTTCTACAAGATAAGTGAAGCATGTCTACCCATGATATGTTACTCCTTGCTAGCTATCCAATTCTACCTATTGAATTGTCACACCTTGTTTTAATTGACGGGTTGTATTCCTTAATACCATTCGTGGGGTAGCGTACGTACTTCCCCAACTCTATAAGCTCTTACTTCACTCCTATGTCGAGCCTGCAAGAAGCTCCTAACATGGGATCATTAGAATTCGCTCATGCATTAAATACAACCTTAATAACCTAGTACGCATTTGTTCATGTTTCTTAAGACGTTTAAGCATGTTACCCTATGGAAGTCTGCCAGTTTTCTTAAGCCTAACATCAAATACAATCAACCAAACAAGAGACAATAGGAATCAAGAATTATAAACTAAACCAATTAGACCTATCGAAGTGTCACACCCTAATTGATGAAGATAGACACAAACATCAACAAGGAATCAATAAGATCTAATCAATTATATACAAGTTTCACACAATCATAAGTAGACACAAGGTGAATTAGCAAGCATAAATAATAAAGAACAAGCAACAATAATGATAATTGAAGACATGAATTAAGATAGAATCATCAAAGCATTACAAGATGTTTATGGAGTGATTGAAACCCTCTAAGTTGCTGGAAAAACACCCACCTAAACCCAGGAATCGACCTTAGGGTTTAGGGCTTACAAAAATTGAAGTTATGATGTTATATTTATAGGCAGGTTTTCTTTCGGCAAGGCTTGACGGCGTCACCCTGTAAAGAGTGATGGCGTCATGACCAATTTTTCTTCACCAAATTGTAGATTTCTTCGTCCTCTTTGTGTGGGCTTTTGAATCACCTAAATCCGAGTTTGTATGCAAAAGTTATGACCAAAACAATATCAGCTACTTCGCGCGCAAGTTTTGACAAGTTAACACGTGGCGGCCTACGTGACGCCTTCAGGAAATTTTCTAGGCCATCACTCTTTAATTTTACACGTGACGGCCTTGGGTGACGTCGTCATCTCCAATGCACAAAACTTTCTGGACCGTCACAGACTTTATCCACTTCCACCTCTTGTATTACTCTTGACGCCGTCATGAAGAAGCTTGTGACGCCGTCAGGTACTGTTCCCAGCAAGGAAAATTAAGACTTTGCCGTTTTCTTCACTTTTATGCTCCAAAAACGTCCAAAATGCTTCCTTTTTCCAGAATTCACACCAAAAGTACCTAAAATCACAAAAGGAACGATTTAGGGCAATATTTGATCAAATAAATTCAATTCCGGGCTTAAATGACCCCCTAAAAACGATTCCTGTGACTCAGTTGATACTCCTATGATTGAAATTTTGAAGAAATTTGGATTCGATTCCTGTGACTCAGTTGATACTCCTATGATTGAAAGATCAAAACTAGATGAAGATGATGTTGAGATCCCGGTCGAACAAACCAAGTATCAAAGCATGATTGGTTCCTTAATGTATCTTACTGCTAGCAGACCGGATCTTCTATTTGCAGTTTGCATGTGTGCTCGGTATCAATCCAAACCTACCAAGAAACACCTTGAAGCTGTCAAGAGAGTCTTTCGGTATCTTAAAGGAACAATCCACATGGGCCTATGGTACCCCAAGGAAACTTCTATGGCGCTCACAGCCTATTCTGATGCTGACCATGTGGGATGTCAAGACACTCGTCGCAGTACGTCTGGGGGTGCTAAGTTTTTAGGGAATAAGCTAGTCAGTTGGTCATCAAAAAAACAAATGAGTACATCAATCTCCTCCACAGAAGCTGAATACATTGCCATATCCTCGTGCTGTGCTCAGATCTTATGGATGAGATCTCAACTTTCGGACTATGGCTTCGTATACAACAAGATTCCCATGTACTGTGACAACAAAAGTGCAATTGCACTCTGCTGCAACAATGTCCAGCACTCAAGGACTAAGCACATTGACATTCGACATCACTTTATCAGGGAGCAAGTTGAGTAAGGAATTGTGGAACTTTACTTCGTGAGGACTGAGTTCCAGCTAGCTGATATCTTCACCAAAACACTTTCTAAGGACCAATTTCAATTCATCCTCCCACGTCTTGGTATGAAGAGTCTCACGCCTGAGGATCTCATAAGTCTTCAGGAAGATCAGGAGGAGTAAAGGGGTTGCTTCACATATCCTTTGTACATAGTATTAACACAAAAAGAAAATAGAAAAATATAAAATCTTCAAAATCCATAAAAATCATAAAATCATAAAAACCAAAAATATTCTTCTCTCGACATGTCTCCTGTGTAATCAATAGTATGTACGTTTCTAGAAATGTCATTCGATAATGACACAGAAACATACATATGCTTGAGCAGGAGTTCTTCCTTTGAATAATGCTTTTCTAAAACATGTCGTTTCTAAAAATATTCTTTCAAAATGGTTTGCTATTACTTTAGATAGCAACCCGGTCTTATTTCTGGGGAAAGTTCGTCGCCAAAAAGACGACTGTTCCTAACAAAGGCATGAATTACTTCATATTCGTGCCTTTCCGATCTGATGTACGCTTAAGTGCATCATTTCTGGTAAAAGAAGAGAAGTCTTCTTTGCATCTCAAATATTTTTCCTTCAATGATTCTTCGAGAAAATATTTGATCCAAACTTGGTGGTACCATGGTTTTTGAAGATCAAACAAACTCGAAATGTGGTTTAAAATTTGCCACTCAATCGATGCTAAAAGAATTAATACTTTATGCAAAATGTTTAATTTTAAACGTGTCATCGATTGAGGGGGAGAACCATTTCAAAAACTATATATCATCAAAACAAGATCTTTGTGCATAATTACAATGGATTAAGAGTAATTGTTATGTGTTAGTATATGAATCTTTCATGAGTTTCTCGCTAAACTCAAAATTATTTATAAACTCATCATCTCTAACACGTAACATACTCCCTCAAGGTTTGAGGGGGAGCTAAAATGTCGTCTCAAATCAGTCATTCTTAAAAATTTCACATCTTTCTCCAAAAACTTTAAACTTATTTAAATCACTTGGGATCACAAATCTCAATTGGTTTGAAATTTTTGATCGGAGTAGAAGATGTGATTTAAATATGACAAACTGATTACAACGTGATGGTTTGAACCCGAAAACAACAATATGCTCTTTCCTATGTGCCAAACTCTTTCGTATATCAATGCACATATTGAGGGGGAGCAAAATGGTTTGTGAAAAAGGATCCTTGCATCTCATATGAGTGCATCTCAGTCTTGACTCATGAATTGACGAAACACAACTGTCCTGAATCGAAATGACTACTCCTGGACAGGTAATAACTTCAAGCTGGTTTAACCAGTGATGTAAGCGTGTCTCGAAAAGGAATAGTCTGAGTAGAATGTACCGTTTTGAGACACCTTGGGTGAATCTGATCGGGCCGGGTAATAACTTCAAGCTAGTTCAACTAGTGATGTAAGCGTGTCTCGAATGCCCAGTCATGTTCACTTAAGGTAGATCAATTCAAAAAGTGCAACTCTTCCCGTCATGTGCAAATTTTCAAATCAATACATATGAGCACATGTTAAGGGGGAGCATTTGAAAATGACAAAACTCTCAATGTGTTAACAAAATGTGTTTCTTAATCATAAACACATTGAGAGAATTTTCAATGATTTGGTGTATGGCAACATAGGATAGTCATGAAGTTATAAGGTGGCTAAGGTTAGGAAAACCGTCCTATGATCCGTCAGAGCCAGAGGATCTACCCATGGACAATACCAAATAGATAGTATTAGAAAGTCCATAGGTATGATTATGAAAAAGAAGAAATGTGAGAATGGAGAAAGAAAGGGTTGAAGAATTAAAAAGAAATGAAATGAGAAAGGGTGAAAAGAAATAGCCCTCCAATTATTCAACCTTAGGGCAGAAACCGGGTTCAATTCATAATCTACTGATGGTTGTTAAGGCAACATCGGTATTGAAGACAAGACGTGTTAGGATTAAAAGTGACGATCTTTATTGAGTCAAATAGTTAGTTAAATATATCAATGTAATAGTTAGTAAATGCTAGTTTATTAAGTTTATATGTATTATTCATGCTTGTATAAAGTCTAAGGGCTAGTTATGTAATATGGTCAAAGATATGTGAAGCCCTAGACTACAAGTATAAATACACATGTAAGGCCTCATTTTGAGGTTGGTTCTCTTAGTAATAACAAGGTTATTATTTCACACACTAGAGTTCCCACACTCTCTCTCTCTACTTACTTTCTCTCTCTAGGTTTAAGCTTGATTCAATAGTGATTTAGGTTGTTCTACGGTCCCACAAGTGGTATCAAGAGCCTAGGGATAATTTTAGGTTGTTTTAGATTGTTTTTTGGTGAAAAAATCGTGTTTTTGGGTGAAATAAGCGGATCTGGTACTGTTCATCGCCATTCTTTCAAGTTAGAAGTGTTTTTATAGAGTTAGGATTTTTCTGGCGAGTTAGAATTGTTTTTTAGCGAGTTAGACTTTATTCTTGCGAGTTAGAAAATTCCTATCGAGTTTGAGTTAGGTTTTTACCGAGTTTGGGTTGAGTCTTATCGAGTTAGAATACTTAAGACTTACCGAGTTTGAACTCAAGTTTGGCAAGTTAGCCTTTTACCTTATCGTTCATCGAGTAAGGTTTTTTTTGTGGCTTATACCTAGATGAAACTCTGCCAAATTTTTTTTCTGAGCTTATCGAGTTACAAAAGATCTTATCGAGTTATACTCATCTTATTGAGTTTCAAGATATTACCGAGTTTGAAATGAGTACCGAGTTTGAGATGGTTACTGAGTTAGGGAGTAAGGAGCATTTATCGAGTTTGAGGTATTATTGAGTTAGGGGTATTACCGAGTTAGGAGCTTATCGAGTTTGAAGGTTACCGAGTTAGGGAAGGTTACCAAGTTAGGAGCTTATCGAGTTTGAAGGTTACCTCGTTAGGAGATTATCGAGTTAGGGGCTTTATCGAGTTTGATGGGTTTATCGAGTTAGTAAAAAAAACAAAAAAAAAAAAAAAAAAAAAAAAAAAAAAAAAATTGAGTAAAATTTATTTTTGAGAGGAGACTAAACGTTCAATTTTTACGCGAGATTTTAATTTTGGTATAACGTTGAAAATTTTTGGCCTGAAATTCAAATTTTTAGGCCAAAATTCAAATTTTTTCGGTAAATTTTGGCGTAAAAATTTTCAAAACTCAAATTTTTCTGGTAACCTTAGAAGTGCCTTTCATAGTGATTTTCAAATTTTGGGAGAGAAAATTTTCAAAAATATTTTTGGAGGAAAATTCGAAATCACTAGAATCTACCATATACGCTTTTCAAACTTCGCCAAAAACATCTAATCTTCAAACAACAACCTTTGTTATCTTTAAAGATCCTAAGATCAACTTTATCACACATCGTTTATACAATGGAAATGGTAATGCAAATCCAAGAGAGAGATTCAAAGAAAGTGTTTACAGTGTTCAAGTCATATGTTAAAGAAGTCATTAATTCATTAGGTTTAGAAATAAGGTTCGATGAGGCATTTGAATACTACGTGAGAGTCCAATTTCATCATTTCCGAGAAGAACTCATCCAAAACCTGAATCAACTTGAAAAGCTACTTAATGAAGAAGAACTTCATACACATAATTGCAAAGAATCTCTTAAAGTCATCCAAACTCAGTTTCAGAGAATATTTAACCATTGGATAATGAACCAGTCAGAGTTTATCGATGCATTTTATAAAAGATTTTGGGTAAGCTATTCTACCTTCAGAACTCAATGCATAAATCAAATGGATGAACTCGAAAAGATACTTGATGCTGAGGAAGCGGAGTTAAATGAAATTGAGAAGCTGAAACGGGAAAGAGAGCAGATTGAAAAAGATATGCAGTTAAAGAAAAGAAAGAAGATTGAAAGAGAGATGCAGTTTAAGGAAACAGAGGTGATTGAAAAAGAGACAGAGAAAGATTTTCACACAGAAGAGGAAACAGTCAATGCAGGTGATGCATCAGATGATAGTTTGGTTTTCACGGAAAGTGATTCATCTTCAGAAGAGCAGGTTGAAAGCAGCAGTCCTAGCTATGATTCAGATACTGATGGTACACAAAGTAATGAAGCTGTTTGGGACACCGAAGATGATCATATTAGACCTTCTTTGGACACAGAGATGTTGGCTACGGTACGACATTCACATGCTCATGATAATGTTGATATATTTGAGAATATGTTTGTTCATGATCAGACACATCCTGAGCATCCTGAATCTATTAGTGACACTTATGTGGTGGAACAAAATGATAGTAATATCACTTTTGATACTCCAGATATGGATCCTAATAGAGGTGAGCCTGCCCAGGATGGATCTTCTTATGAACAAGATCGTGCCTTATTTGCTTCATTAATCAATAATTTCAAACATGAACTTGAAAAGTGCAAAGAGGACAATCGCAAAGCTAAGCAAACGAATGTCTTATTGACAAAAGAGCTTGAGAGATTTAAAGAAATGGAAAAAGGTTTTCAAAATGTAACAAAAAGAAAAGCTGAACTTGAATTTGAAAACTCAAACCTTAAATCTCAAGCTCAAAAGTTTGAAATGTATGGAGAGTTTGTCAAACCACTTTTAAAAAGAAATGAAGAACTTGAAGTTGGTTATAGAGAAGCTGTTCTTCGTGAAAAACGTTCCATTCAAAATCTGGATACTCAAATGGTTGTTAACAACAGAAAGGTTCAAGCGCTTTTAAAAGAGAACAATGATTTAAAAAGTGAAAATTCAAAGCTTCAGAAAACCACATCAAATTTTGAGATTGTAAACACAAAACTTGAGAATGAAAACCAAGAGTTTTTGAAACGAACAAACGATCTTGAAAACAAACTTCGAAAATTGGGACAGACTTCTCAGACTATCAACATGCTGCCTACTAAAGATGAGGAGGTTGAGAAACAAACATCTGGGATTGGTTTTGTGAATAATGCTAATGTGGAAAATGAAAAACCTTGTTTTTTAAACAAAGTGCAAAAGTTGACACCTATTTTGTATAACGCTAATGATATGAGAAAAGAATTGTCAGATGATCTTTTGTTTGAGTCTCAGGATATTTTAAAATCTGAAGAGGCAAAATCTTTGAAAGTAAAACAAACAAAAAACCCACTCTCGTACCACGGCTTTGTGTATGGTTGTCTACAATTGACAGATATACCAAAAGAACCTTTCAAAAGAAAAGACACAAATGTGAAAAGATTTTTCAAAGAAGCTCAACTTGCTACTTATGATGCTAAGTTATGGCAAAATAGAGCAAGGAAACAATTTTGTAGTCTTAAACATCACATTGAGCAAACGTTAAAGGTCATTTGGTTTAAGCAAGAAAACATCACAAACAACGTTTTCTCTAATCCTCTTTCATCAGATGTACGCCTTAAGTTAGAAGTCAAAAAGATTTTGAAAGAGGAAATTGAACCTCGTGTGAAAGATATCAACTTATGTTTTGAGTACTTTGAAAAACATCTTGTAACTGAAATGAGAGAAGATCTAAAGTACGTTCACTCTCTTGAAGACGAATTTGATGAAAAATGCTTAATTCTGGACATCCAAAGAGAATTTTTCACAAATCAAATAGAGTCGTTCAAGTCAGCATCTGTCAGCCATGAGTATAAGAATGAGAATTTTGAACAAACATCTTCCTTGAAATCTGAAAATCTTTGTCTCAAAAAGAAAATCACCGAGCTTTCAAAAGAAGCAGCTGATGTCAAAGAAGAACTGTCAAAAAGAACAGCTCAGTTTGAGAAACATCTGGCAAAACTCGAAGCTCAAAGTATCTCTTTCCAACTTAAACTGCAAGAGAAGAATGAGAAAATGTCTTCTGAAAACTCTTTGACATCAGTGCTTAACGAAAAAGAAAAGATTTTTGTAGAAAATTGTGATGATACCAATATCAAGTTTGATTTCGACGAACTTGATACAAAAAATCTTGAATTGGAACATATTGTGGCATCATTACAAAAAGAAAATGAGCATTTGAAACAGACTTACAAAAACTTGTTTGATTCAATCAAGCGGTCAAGTGTTCAGAATCAAACTTCAAACAAATCTGACTCTCAGATCACACAAAATCATCTTTTTGAAAAAGAAAAATCTGTGCTTCAAAAGAAAATTGTTGAATTGGAAAAAATAATTGCACAACAAACCAAGGATTTTGGTGATGCCAAAAATGATTTTTCAATCGAAACAGACAAATATGAAAAATATTTTGCACATCTTCAAAATCAAAATGCTTCTTTGCAAGAACAACTGGCATCATCAGATCATCTTTCTCTTCAAAAAGAATACAATGATTTGAGAACGTCATACAATGCCTTAAAAGCGAAGTTTGATGTTCTTAACCGGACAAAAGGAAAATCTCAAGTTTCAAACGAGTGTAAACCAAAAGTAAGTGTTTCGGAGAAGGTTTACACGGGTGAATCTTCCAAACCGTTTTCGAAAAAGGTTTCTCAGTTTACAACCTATTCTTTGCAAAAAGGAAGGAAATTTTCAAAGAGACCTAATTTTTCTGAAACATTTACTCCTCAAAAGGTTTCAAATGCAAGTGCTCATAAAGAAAAGAATCAAGGTTTTCAAACTCCATACTCTCGTTTTACTCCGGTAAAGCCAGTGTGGAAACCAAAGCAAAGCCGTTCAAAACATTTGAAATATTCATACTCTGAAATGCTTCCGCTACAACAAAAGAATGGCTATGCTTTGAAAAATCTTAATTCTGGAAGGTTTCCATTCATCTCAAAAACGAATTTTCGAAATGAAACACCGAGTTTCAACAATGGATGGAAAACTTCTTCTTCAAGTTTTAAAACTCCAAGAGAAACACCGAGTTTCTCAAACAAGTTTCAAAAGAAAAAGAGTTTTAAATCACCGTTGATTCCACGAGCTTTATTTCAAAATGAAACACCGGTTTTCAGTCCTCGTTGGAATTCAACTTCTTTGTCTCGGATTGACACAACTTTCAAATGGATTTCAAAATATGGTAAACCCATTGGCGCCGTGCTTAAATGGGTTCCAAAAGTTGTTGTCTAATCTAAAAATATTATGACTTCTTAGTATTTCAACTAAGGACTCGTTCTTCAAAGAAACAAAAGTGCTTAATCATTCAAAGGTTTTAAATATCTTTTGAGCACTTATCCTAAAAACATTATGGCTTATGCACACATAACAGTGTATAACCCACGATTTTCAAAGAAAGGACCCTGTTGTACATTTATGTGCGACAATCCTAAAAGATAAGAAGACTTCTCACCAAAAAGTTTATCAAAGTCTTCTTAATTGATATTACTCCCTCAAATTATTAAAAGCTTATATTTACTCAAAATGTTTTATTTTTGAGGGGGAGTAATAAAAAGATGTTCCAAAAAGATCATGCTTAAAGGAAACAAATACGGAATTAACAAACATCCGTTTCTCCCATAAGCTATCCAAAAAAGAAAAGGTTTTAATCAATTGGTATAAAAAATACCATGGATATGCTATTTTTGAGGGGGAGAAGACATGATTAAAATGTGATCAATGTGTTTAAGATTGTGGCTGAATCTCGTGCGAGCTCGACTCAGAAATGACCCAAGAATTGACGAAACAACAAAAGTTAGTAATCGAAAAGACTTATCCTCGACGGGTAATAACATCAAGTTAGTTACTAGAGCTAGTTGTCACCTAAAAGCTGACAATGGAACTCTTTAACTAGCCACGTAAGCGTGTCTCAAAATGGATTTGTCTTAGTAGAAATGTACCGTTTCGAGAAACTTTATGTGGATATGACCAGGCCGGGTAATAACTTCAAGCTAGTCTAACTAGTGATGTAAGCATGTCTCGAATCGGTTGTGTTCATTGAAAGTGAATCAATTCAAAAGTGCAAACTCCTCACGCATGTGCAAATTTCTTAAAAATCCATGAGCACATGTGAAGGGGGAGTCCTTCAAATGAAATGCAAAACTCTCGAAGTGTTAACAAAGTTTGTTTTTTATCATAAACACTTTGAGAGATTTTCATAAATGGTTTCATGGCAATTATAGGATAGTCATGGAGTTATAAGGTGATTAAGGTTAGGAAAAACCGTCCTATGATCCGCCAGAGCCGGAGGGATCTACCCAAGGATAATTCCAATAGATTAGAATTAGAAGTCCTTAGGTATGATTTAAAAAAAGGAGAAAAGAATGAAAGAAGAAAGAAGGGGTTGAAGAATTAAAAAGAAAAGTTATGAAAAGGGTGAAAAGAAATAGCCCTCCAAATGTTCAACCTTAGGGCAGAAACCGGGTTCAACTCATATGCTACTGGTTGTTACTAAAGTGACACCGGTATTGAAGACAAGACGTCACTGCACTTAACCTTCTATCCACTCAAGTTCTCTTAAAAGAGCTTGTTTCATTCTCACGGGGAACCGGTGTAATCTATCGACTTATCTCTTAGAGATGGTTGATATTGAAGCAGGAGACCCCTCCCTAGTCTCCGCATAGGAAAGCAAATTATGCACTTATCGAGTCTAGAGCCATGAGATACATTAAAAATATCTTAGGATACACTTCTTATGAATACACTTGTGTTCGCCAAAAAGGACACAAGTTGTAAGAGTCTTTATGAGATCTATGGATCTTGCCTTATCTTTCATGATGGTTACTATGTTCCAAAATGGTCTACAGTTGTGGGGTGATCTCCAGCAACTCACCTGAATCATTGATGTACTTCGGTGGATCTAGTAAGCCCTTTCAGGGTATCTGATTCAGGAACGGCCTTGGTAAGGGTTAGAAGGAGTCTTCACACTATGCTGTTGATGATCTCTAATTCCGAACCTGTAAGTACCGGATACTTTATTGCTAACTGTTTTATGCAGGTACTCATGAATGTTCCTTGGAGAAAGACCGTTACCATCACTCAAAGATCCACATGCTCATACCCTGCAAAGGTCTCTTCAAAGATCAAAGCAAAGCAAAGTTCAGAACGTTTCTAAGTCAAAATCAAAGAATCTACAAACTTAAGAAACAATGATTAAAGTCAAAGAAAAGAGAGCTTCACAAAGATTCAATGTCAATCAAAGTATGAGCATGTTGGAAAAGACGTAAAGATAACAGAGTAAAGATGTTGTCCAAAGGCAAGAAAGATCACAAAGCATGATTGGAACAAAGGAACTAGCAAAACTATTACACAACAAGACTCAACGTTCAAAGAGAACAAGCTTCAAAGATTAAAGATCAAGGTCACAAAAGAGAGATCTCAATGATCACCCTTAGGGGGAGATTTTTAGCATTAGAAGTGTTGATCATTTATGTAATCAAATAGAGATCTTAATGATCGTCCCTTAGGGGGAGATTGTTAGGATTAAAAGTGACGATCTTTATTGAGTCAAATAGTTAGTTAAATATATCAATGTAATAGTTAGTAAATGCTAGTTTATTAAGTTTATGTGTATTATTCATGCTTGTATAAAGTCTAAGGGCTAGTTATGTAATATGGTCAAAGATATGTGAAGCCCTAGACTACAAGTATAAATACACATGTAAGGCCTCATTTTGAGGTTGGTTCTCTTAGTAATAACAAGGTTATTATTTCACACACTAGAGTTCCCACTCTCTCTCTCTCTCTACTTACTTTCTCTCTCTAGGTTTAAGCTTGATTCAATAGTGATTTAGGTTGTTCTACGGTCCCACAAGACGTCATGGACCCAGTGACGCAATGCACTAAACCTTCTAGCCAATCAAGCTCTCTTAAAAGAACTTGTTTCATTCTCACAGGGAACCGGTGTAATCTATCGACATATCTCTTAGAGATAGTTGATATTGAAGCAGGAGACCTCTCCCTAATATCCGCATAGGAAAACCAAATGCACTTATTGAGTCTAGAGCCTCGAGATACATAAAAAGATCTCATAGCAACACGTGCTACTTCTACCCTAGTTGTTCAACATTAAGGACACCAATGGTAAACTATGAGTTCTACGCAGATCTTAGCAATCTGCCAGAACATTTATGAGGGATGTTGCTTTAGTAACTCCCAGTGATTGAATGGAAATTCCTGCCAGGGTCAACATCAAGCAGCCCTGAAAGCAGGTCACTTAGGTAATTCCTTGTAGATTACGCTTAGTGGTCACGATGGTTAATAACGGTCAACAGTCGTGGAGTGATCTCCAGCGACTCACCCAATCTTTGATCTACTTAGGTAGTTCGTGTAAATCCTTTCAGGGTTACCGATTGGGAACGGTCATGGTAAGGGTTAGAAGGAGTCTCCACACTATGCTGTTGACGATCTCTAATTCCAAACCTATAAGTACCGGATGATTTATTGCTAACTGTCTACTTGCAGGAATTTCTGACGGTTGCAGTTGATTGCTGAAAAGATGCTGATCCATCAACACATGCTCATACTTCAACATCACAATCTAAGAAATCATGATCATTGATTGGGCCTTATATATGCTTCCACAACTCTGATGCAGAAGATCATGATCATGAAAAAGTGTGAGCATGCCAACACAAAGATGTTCATATCATATGGAGACGTTACTGCTCGAAGATGACCCTCTGACATTCATTTGGATGATGAAGCTGAAACTATTTCCAAAGATCATCCATCACATTGAAGGTGTCATCTAGAGTCTACCACTTAAAGCACAAAGATCTCAGCAATGAAGAATCAAAAGGCTACGAGCTACAAAGATGTCGTCAAAGACCTGAATGCTATGATTCAATATTTATTTTCCAGGGTGACCTCCCTTAAGGGGAGATTGTTAAGAATACGTTTATTCATATGAAGACTCGGTCACCCCGAGTGTAGTTTAGCATATTGTAGCTCGTAGTAGTTATCATATTAGTTAGTACGTAGTTTAGTATTAGTTAGTATTTGTGGAGTCGGGTCGGGTCTTTACCCACTGTCAGCTCGCTCCACAGCCCGTTTTAGGGGGTGTTTCTATTGTAACTATAAATACCCTTTCCCACCCAAGGGAAAGGGTTGGACCTTCACTTGCAATCTAACATTTATCTATTTTCTCTCAAGGCTCCCAACCCCATCACTTTCTCTCTCTAACTTCTCACTAGAATTCTCTACTTAAAATCAACCAAAATACTAAACCATTCATGTTCTCATATTAGAGTATACTACATGAACGGAATTTATTCTTCATTATAAACTACGAGTTTACACCGAATATAGACTTTACAGGCACATGCGCCACAAAATGTAAATCGATCAAAAAAAACAAGCTTAAATAGCCTAAATACTATGACAACGCTCTAGTTTGGGGCTACCCTCACTGTTCGCAGAACTCCCAGCCTCTTGGAGCTTCCTCAACAACAAACAATCTTTGGGTGACACGGTCACCACGCTAACAGGAACTCCATCTGACCTGGGAATGTGCGCGGCACCAACACCATAAAGGATGGCCTTCCCTTTCGCGCCCTTCTTCTTTGCGGCCCTCTCCAGATGGGCCTCTAAACAATCCTTCAAAGGAATCTCTTTCTCAAGGGTGAAGGGGTTGAGGATGTCGCGCGGTCGTGGGAACACAGGAACTTGCAGCTGCGACTCGTCAGGCTTCAAAAAATAGTCATGTTGAGCCTTCGCATCCTCCATGATATGTCTCCCTAGGACCAACCCTTCCATAATCACCTTAATGGGTTGATCCTGATCATGCTCCAGCTGCGCGATCCACAGAAGCTCAAACAGCTTCATGCTCTCCATGGCGGCAACAAGCTCCGCATAAGCATCAGCCTTATAACCAAGCACCTCTACAAGTGGCACTGTCAGCATCTGGCTCTCATACAGCTCCTCCATAGATTGAGCCTTGCCACGTGACATGGCACACTCAACAACCTACCCAAAGTCCTCCACAACCTCTTGGGACTCTAGCGTACCCATAGCAGCTAATCGGAGACCATGGCTGATTAACCACCTACAAACACAACATCCTCATTAGATGATAATTCCTTAGAAATAAAAGGCGACAAGTCTAAAAACCCAAAGGAAGCAAAGGAACGGAGAATACCTGCTCTCAGCAATGGTGGATAACAGATGTGGGTACAACTCCTCATCATACTCTATACTGAGCTTGCGCAACTTACCCTCTTGGCGCTCCAACGATTCGTTCACAAACTTAACCAGCTCATCCAACTTGGAAAAATGATTGTTTTTGTTCTGCTCCACGAACTTCAGAGCCCAATGACAATTGCCCTTGTACTCCTCATATGCAGACCGCACTCGGCTCACTTGGGCAAGCAGGGACATCTTCTCTTCAGCCAGTTTCTTAGCATACAAGTTTGTCGACACCGCCTCAGTATACGCACTTGCAAACTGCGCAATCCCAGCACTATCAGACGACTCAGTGCGCACACGCTAAGAAGCTACCACTCCCTGCGCATGAACAGTTTGCACCGGAGTTGCATTCAGCAAGGGTTGCGCAACATCAGAGGATTCCTCTTGTGCAGGCTCTAGAAGACGTCGGGCTGTGGCCTCCAAGATAGGCACTTCACCTTCCCTCAGTGGGCGCACACCCATAGTCACTTGCGAGGGCTTTGTCAACTTCACTACGGCAAACAAGTCCATCTCTGCGCAACACATGAACAAACAACAAAGAAAAGTTTAGTTATTCAAATCACAATATGAAAGGGCGCTTACACTACATATGCGAGGGTAAGAAAGGACAAGCACCCACCCCGGCCGCGTTCATCCAAAAATGTTGGCACCTCGTCAAAACCATGGAAATAGTTGCGACTCATTCCCATATGAACCAAAAACTACTCAGGATAGGAGTTGATGGGGATGCGGTTATCATTAATGGTTTCCGCATCCTCCACGTTGTACGTACCAGGACCTGGGCGCTCATCCTTTGGCAGCGTCCCTTGAGTATAAAACTCAAAGTGCGAAGGGAACACCGTATGATGCGTGGGAATTTCACCAGGCTTTACCTCTCGAGGTATCTCGAGAAGCTTACAACCCCCACCAGGAAGTGTACCTGATCGTTGTAGCATAGTATAGTGACAAGTACCGGGGGATTGATCGTTAAACTCAGGAATAGTGTCGCTAGGATTAGAAATCCTAAAAACTAGGTCTAGAGGTGAGAGATGATTCTTTTTGTCTTTTTATATTTTTATAAAAGCAAGTAAAATCTCGGGTTTTGGAGGAGTGGGCGGAATTAGTTGCTAGTCAACTAACCCAATAACTAAAATGCAATCAAGATAAAATAACAGAAATGTAAATTAAACAAATTAAACTAGGGGTGTGAACAATAAATGGGAAAATTGTGTTTACTTAGATTTCATTACTCCCTAGATATCTTTTACAGGTTGATAGTTTGTTACAGTTGCGTGGATGACGGTTTATATTCATTAATACCAATCATGGGGTGGCGTACGTACTTCCCCATCTCTATAAGCTCCTACTTCACTCCTATGTCGAGCCTGCAAGAAGCTCCTAACATGGGATCACTAGAATTCGCTCATGCATTAAATACAACTATAAAAACCTAGTACGCATTGGTTCATGTTTCTTAAAACGTTCAAGTATGTCACACAATGGAAGTATGCCAGTTTTCTTAAGCCTAACATCAAAATCATTCATCCATTACAACTATAAACAAGCAATCAACCTATAATCAACATCTAGGTTTCATTACATCCAAGCAATCAACCGTTTTCTTCACTTTTATGCTCCAAAAACGTCCAAAATGCTTCCTTTTCCAAAATTCACTCCAAAAGTACCTAAAATCACAAAAGGAACGATTTAGGGCAATATTTGATCAAATAAATTGAATTCCAGGCTTAAATGACCCCCTAAAAACGGATCATTTTTCGCCTCATCATATACCCTTACACTTGAGATTTGCTTGTCCTCAAGCAAATGCGCTTTTATTCTAATCAAAATACAAGTTAGGGGTCATTTAACACTAATATAAAAGTAATTACAACAAATAATCGTTCCACTAAATACCAAAGACAAGCACGGAGGTCATACACTAGCACCTCACAAATAGTGTTTAGATACTCACATCTCTCGGGTGTAATAAAGTATATATCACAATAAGGAAATGGAAAACATCTCTCACTACCTGTCATAGCAAAATAGATTACCATAGGCTTGGGAAAGGATCAAACCTCCACCACTTGGCGTAAGCACCTAGGATAAACTATCAAAGTGGTCTTTTAAAGGGTTATAACGTTAGGTGTAGGGATATGGAATACACAGTTTTGTTGGATATAGGCAATCTTTACCGGTGGCGAGTTAATCATCTTGGTTAATTACATGTACAATATGGCGTTGCTAAGCCAAGACTAGACTCGACTTAAGCTAATGAATGAAAAATAACAAAAACAATAAACAAACATAAAATGAAACGGGATGGTAGTCCGTATGTTTTTTCTCTTTTCTTTTTCTATTTTTTTTTCTTTTTCTTAATTTTTTTTTTTCATACACTCTTACCCTACCATCCAAAATAATACATCATAGGGAATGAACATTCCCCTTACACTTGAATTTTTACATACTTTATAATAAACTAATCTAATAACTCGAATTAAGATAATCAAAACACTAAGAGTACTTTTAAGATTAACGCACATATGGGGGTAATAATATGATGTTCTTCCCATTACTCCATAACATTAGTACTTTACCCATGAGTCTCAATCGTCCCAAAACAACATGTACAAGGATATGACTCGACTTAGCAACCATGTAATCAATTAGATAATTAACTAAGGGTTTAACAAATAACAATAATGCACTAAAGATGAGTGCATACACGGAAGGCTAAGGCGATTTGGGTGTATATTTAAGTGGGTTGTAACAAATTCTTCCTTTAAGTAAGATGCTTAAAGTTAGAAACGAAAAGATAGGCTCGGAGGGGTGTACTAGGGGTTTAGTGTACTAAAAATGAGTACAACGCTAAGGTGTGGGAAAAATTACTTGACTTAACTAGCCAAGTAATATGACTTAAATGGTCATGTAATTATGATACGGGTTTAAACACAAGGGTGATCCTAATGCCTCTTATCATGTAGTAAATCCTACTACACGAATGTAGTCTCCCTAGCGGTCTCGGGATGCATCACTAACGCAAGTTCTAGAATCTAAATGGTACTGGTACACTGATAAGCACTAATAGTAAATGCTTTTCCTATCAAATCTAAAGGCGAATCTCACATATTTGGGTGGAAAATTTTTCTGAATGATACGGTTTTGTGCTAGTCATACAACTCCTATCCATGAGACGCTTGCTGTGGCTAAAGTTTCACTCCTAAATGTTGTAAAAAAATTTAAATTTGGCGCTAAAATTACACTAACAAGTATTTCTCATAGTTTTATTATACCCCTACCATCAAACAAACAAACTCAAGTGAAAGTGTGTCTATAAGGTATCATCATTTACCCTCCCCTTACAATTAGGATGAACATTGTCCCCAATGTTCAATTAAAGATTGTAAAAGTAAAACAGGTAAAAGAATGAAAGCAAATACTCCCCTGATTCGTTCGGTGTGGATAGTGTGGTAACAAGGTTAGATCTTCATCCAAGAAAATGAACAATCAAAGCTTCCCTTCCAGAAAAAAAATCATCTTCTTGTCATATATAACCTGTTAAACCTGAGAAAATAATCAAAAAAACCCAAAGCATCAATCCGAACAAAGAAAACTCACAACTAGATGTAATTTCAGATTTAGGAATAAAACCAAAATAATTAAAGATATAATGCTTGTGGAATGAATGTTTGTAGACTTCCCGGAGTTTATAAAACTAAAGAATCAACAAAAACTTTAAGATTCCGGTATAAAAAAAACTAGCAAAATTTCCAGAATTTTACACATGACGCCGTCAGGAATTAATTCCTGACGCCGTCAGAAGTGACCTGCAGAAATCTCATGTTAAGTTTCCAGAAAATTTCTGGTAAAACTTATGCCTTACTTCCTGGAAAATCCTGCAAAACATCATTATGACTCGATACAAGCAATTGACTCTAACAAATACTAATACACATGTCCATTTAGTATTGTTGTGGATCATGCTCAATTTTGTTCTTATAAACAAATTTGAGTCTCCCCTTACACTTAGCTTTTTCAAAATACCTTTATATGTAATTAAGACGAAATTAAAAACAAAATAAAGCATTTTCACAATTTACTTTGAAACATGAACCACAAACAATAAAAATAAAGCATGCATACGGAAACAAATAAAATCAAACAAACAAGCAGACAAACAAATAAATAAATAAAGCTTGGGTTGCCTCCCAATAAGCGCTTGTTTTTGTTCGACTCACAAGCCAGACTCTACCCTTATTTAACGGAAATAGGGAAGGTTTTCCCTACACTTTGAATTAAGTGCGGGTGGATGTAGCGATACACACCCTTAGGGTGGAAATATGCCACGTGAGTTGAAGGGGGTGAGTGAATGGCTTCCTTCATCCTAAAACTACCCGGATAATATTGGTTGATGGGTAGGTCAGTTCCTCTTTTGTCTCCTAGAAATATATCTAAGGATGGAAAGGTGTGTAAAGATTGAGGTCCCGGTTCATCAACACTAGGAAATTCCCTAGAACTAGGAGTAAGGTTATCACTACAAGTATTCAAACCTATATCCTCAAGTGGTGCCTGGTCCAAGGGTTCTACCTCCATCGGAATTCCTAAATTCTTCTACTTCTTCCGGGTAAGTCACGGGCGGTGTGTGTGCCTCAAATAATGGTAGGACTTGTGGGGTACTTAGTGGGCTTGGGTTTTCTACTATCTCTTCCATCACATCAATATCACCTATATGTTCATCTTGTATTACGGTAGTGCCTAACCATGACATGCAACTAGGTGGCTCAACTCTAACCTCATGTGTGTCGTATGTTTTGGTGAAATCTATCCCGCTCATGCAACTAGGTAGTTCAACACTAACCATCTCATAATCTTGGTTTGATTCTAAGTTCATGTTCTTAGAAACTAGGTCATCTCGCTCATACGAATCCACCAATTCGTTGAACTTATGGGTCATGGTTAGGAAGCTTTTCTCAAAATTCTTCCAACGGGTCAGACTAAAAGGAATTTTTCCAGTTAATGATCGTCTAATAGAAATATCACATGCATAGAATTCATTAAACCCATCCAACCTTACCCCCAAATCCATTTGGATATCACAAAGATCACGAAAAAATTCATAAGAATGATAAGAAACAAATCTCTTTTTGAAATATAATTGTTCCTCTATTGTCAGTGATCTAAATGGAATTTCATCCGCCATAGTGACAAATGAAAATGGTTTTACAAACAAAGGGCACAAAGAAAAAGATAGACTACAAGAAAGCTATTAAAAAGAAAATAAAAATCTCACTAAAAAGGAATCTAGTGAGTACACCTAATCAAAATAAATTCCAACCTAAGCAGTAACTATTCCCCGGGCTGCGGCGCCAAAAACTTGATGCGTGGGAATTGCACCAGGCTTTACCTCTCGAGGGATCTCGAGAAGCTAACAACCCCCACCAGGCAGTGTACCTAATTGTTGTAGTATAGTATAGTGACAAGTACCGGGGGATTGATCGTTCAACTCAGGAATAGTGTCGCTAGGATTAGAAAGCCTAAAAACTAGGTCTAGAGGTGAGGGATGATTCTTTTTGTATTTTTATATTTTTATAAAAGCAAGTAAAATCTCGGGTTTTAGAGGAGTGGGCGGAATTAGTTGCTAGTCAACTAACCCAATAACAAAAATGCAGTCAAAATAAAATAACAGAAATGTAAATTAAACTAATTAAACTAGTGGTGTGAACAATAAATGGGAAAATTATGTTTACTTAGATTTCATTACTCCCTAGATATCTTTTACAGGTTGATAGTTTGTTACAGTTGTGTGGATGACGGGTTATATTCCTTAATACCAATCGTGGGGTGACGTACGTACTTCCCCATCTCTATAAGCTCCTACTTCTCTCCTATGTCGAGCCTGCAAGAAGCTCCTAACATGGGATCACTAGAATTCGCTCATGCATTAAATACAACCATAAAAACCTAGTACGCATAGGTTCATGTTTCTTAAGACGTTCAAGCATGTCACACAATGGAAGTCTGCCAGTTTTCTTAATCCTAACATCGAAATCATTCATCCATTACAACTATAAACAAGCAATCAACCTATAATCAACATCTAGGTTTCATTACATCTAAGCAAACACACAAGAGATCTAGCCTAGCATGTTAAAATCAAGACAAGTGTAAGATATATTCAAACAACACATAGACATATTGAATGAATTGAAAAGATACTTATCTTAATTGAACATGAAAGGTTTCAAGGGGTGAAAACCCTTGAAAATACTGTAAAACTCGAGCTAGGGTTTATTCAAGTCGTCCCTAATATTGTCCTCTCTTTTGAATGAAAATTACAAAGACTATATATAGATTTCCTAAAGTGACGGCGTCAAGAAGAAAATTCTGACGCCGTCAACCCGCCGCCCATAATATAATCGGATTGCCTAAATCCAGATCTGACGCCGTCATGTGTAATGTTGTTCTGGGCCGTCATCACTTTTACTCTTGACGGCCATGCTTTGACGCCGTCACATTTCTACTGGACCGTCACCGCTTTTGCTCTTGACGCCGTCTTAAAAATGCTCTTGACGCCGTCAGGTACTGTTCCCAGCAAGGAAAATTAAGACTTTGCCATTTTCTTCACTTTTATGCTCCAAAAATGTCCAAAATGCTTCCTTTTCTAGAATTCACTCCAAAAGTATCTAAAATCACAAAAGGAACGATTTAGGGCAATATTTGATCAAATAAATTCAATTACGGGCTTAAATGACCCCCTAAAAACGGCTCATTTTTTGCCTCATCTTATACCCTTACACTTGAGATTTGCTTGTCCTCAAGCAAATGCGCTTTTATTCTAATCAAAATACAAGTTAGGGGTCATTTAACACTAATATAAAAGTAATTACAACAAATAATCGTTCCACTAAAGACCAAAGACAAGCACAAAGGTCATACACTAGCACCTCACAAATAGTGTTTAGATACTCACATCTCTTGGGTGTAATAAACTATATATCATAATAAGGAAATGGAAAACATCTCTCACAGTGAAAATGAGAACCCTTTATATAGGGTTTCTCCTTGCCTTAGATGAACGCCACGTGGATCCCACTACCTTCATCGTGTGGCTGGAATACAAACAGGTACAAGCACTTTTTCACGTATTTCAAGAGATACATGGGATATTTTAAGGCTAGATACACCGTATCTTATTTTTTGGCGGGAAATATTAGAATCTTCCCCGCCACGCTTACCTCTGACATTACTATTCTAGCATCCGCGGTTAAAACCTACGCATACTAGACTGGGGGGACATGATGACGTATAGTCTATATTCAGGTCACGAACCCGATTAATGAACATTACTAACGCCCAAGCCCACCACGAGTGGGCTATCATGAAAATGATTTGGGCTACCACGCTAATGGTTTGGGCTCACGAAAGCTCAAACGCAAATACATTATTTATGGTCCAGATAAGGATCTCTTATTTATGGGATAAAGATCCATAGACCGGATAGGAATTATACGCCGAAGAGTGAGGAACACGAAATCTATAAGGATTTCGTACCTATATAAAGAATCTCATAATTCTCATTAAAGGTACGATTTACAACCCTAACTCTTCTATACAACCCTAAAACCGGTTACTTACTCTCACGCCAGAGGATAATCGTGGGAGACAATCCCACGATAAGCCTAACGGTGTTTGTTTGCTTTCTTAGTGCGCAGGTCTCAAGCATTAAGATTTGATTGGTACGAGAACAGGAACCCAAACAAGGAACGCCCAACTTTTGTATCAACACCTGTAATACCAAAACCTGTAACCAAAGCTATAACCACTCAATATCAACATCTCCTAACACATACAACTCGACATCGGCTAAAACACTTTCAAATTATCGCTAAAAAACACCCTCAAAATGCATTAAAACATATAAAGTCTACAAAACGGGGTGTGGTAATATCTAAACCTAGCTGCCATATCCACAAATGTTTCAATACACGCGATGTTCAAGTCGCCAAAAGGTTAAACTACAAAATACTAAGATAAGGATCGCAAAAATATTGTTTCAACCATAAGCACAACACAAAATAACCCAAGTTTGTACCTCTACATCCCCAAGTCACTCATCATGATCACTATCACCATCCACATCGATATCATTGCTCCCGCTCCCGCCAGCTCCACTCCCGTTCCAACCAGCTCCACTACCGCTCCCGCCAGCTCCACTGCCCGAGCCATCCACATGCTGAGAATCCACCTGACTAATATACTGAGACCATTGTGGGTTGGTCGAGGCAAAACCCATCAAAAAATCGAGCTTCTTCATCATGGTTTTGCGTTCTTCAGCATCTTCCCGGCTCTTCTTCTCAGCCTCAGCAATATTCTTTTGATATGCAGCAAGCTCAACAGACATCTCGGCAACACCTAAAAATGAAATAATCAAAATTTAAAAACAACCATTGCAATACATAAATTGAGTCATGAGTAATCTATTATTAATATTATCACACTGTACATACTTGGAGGTGGAGGCGGGGTGTATGGTAACGGTGGCCTACTCAGGCCGGGTACTACCCTACCCTGTCCGGTAGTGTGGCCCCACTGCTTGCCCTTCAGAAACATGGCAAGTATCTGGTCCTCTGCGTACGCCACCCCTTCAGGCGTATTCGCTCCCAGATCTCTCAGCCGAACCATCTCTTCCTATTTAGTTGAAAAAAAAAACTGAGAAAATTAATATATATGTCGTGTTAATTATAAGATTATGTTTCAATGAATCATTAAAGTGCGTGTTTGGGGAAATGAATAAATAAATAATAAATTAAAAAAAACGATACTTACATACTAAACCCGCGCCTCATCCTGCAACCAAGCACCATACTCGTTGCAGTGTGTGTCGTAAAAGCTTTGGATGAGTGACGGGTACTGCTTGTCCTTGCTGTTTTGAAAGTGTATATACACATGCATATAAGATGAAAAAAATTAAATATGACAAATCAAACACTATATATATTTGAATTAAACTTAAATAATTTTAAAAAATGAAAATTAATTGTTGGAACCTAAGTTTTTTACTATTTTGTCAAGTCTCGGTCATTTGTAATAATAGGTTGCTTTAGTTATTTATTACTTACACTAATGTAATGTTACAAGATTACTAGGCTTAAGTATAATGGTCCATGGGCTTTAAGCCCATACGAATTCATGTAAGGAAGGAGAGGGAGTGTTGCCCTAGCTCCTTCCCTATAAATAGAAGTCTTAGGTCTATGTAATACTTGGTTGGTTATTTGAAAACATTAAGGAAACTCTTGCAATTCATATTCTCAAATTTCTCATAATCATCCCACTCTCATTCTCATCTCATTTCTTACATAATCATACTTGTGTTTACATAATGGTGACCTAACAAGTGGTATCATTCGCTAGAGGAAGGTGTAGTTATTGTTTTCATTGATTTATATCTTAAAAATCGTTTTTTTATTGAATTTTTGTGAAAATTTTAAACTTTCTTGTTAGTTTCTTGGTTTTTCTCACATCTTTGCTTACAAACTTGTGTTTAAAATCAAAACTAACCAAAAAGTTCCAAACTTTTTACAAAACTATTCGATTTTGGTTACTTGTACTTTTATCGAAATTTTTTTAAGTTTGGAAAATTTCCTAAAGTTTTCTACTTTCTTAAAGATCTACTCATTTTACACACAAAAGTACAAGTATCTTGAAATAAAAACGAGTTTTAGGATTGCTTTCTTTGAAAAACAAAAACTTACAAGTTATCGAGATCTTCTCCAAGTGCACTACCTCGACTTCGTTTGTGTGGACTCGGTATTTTCTTTCTTGTATAAGAAAGTTAAGTACTTCGACATTTGGGAAAGTTTTCGAAAATGTATAATTTCGAAAATTATCTTTTTTCTGGTTATCGCAAACGTTATTGCATTTATCGCAAACGTTTTTTTGAAAACCTGAAAAATCTCGAAATCCTAGTTTTTTCGAAAACCTGAAAAAGTTTCGCAATCTTATTTTTCGATAACCTGCAAAGTTTCAAAATCTTGTTTATCGAAAAAAATCTACAAAGTTTTCGAAAACCTTGTTTCTCGAAAATCTGACAAAGTTTCGCAAACCTAATTATCGAAATCACATATTTCGCAATTGTGCTAAGTTTCTCGATACTTGGTTTAATCTACACTTTCTACAAGATCCATTTCAACACAAGTGTTCTAAGATGTCTCAACCACCTAATCACTACTTCCCTCACATTCCTCAACATCAGCAATCTCAACAACCTCAGCATCAGCAGTATCAGCAACAACAATACCTTCCGCACATAATGAATCAACAACCTCCTAAACAAACATACAATCCACTACATCATTACCTAATGATGCAACAACAGCTCATTCCTCAACAACAACCACATCAAGTGCTACAACAAAACACTCAGTTTTCCTCCAAACAACCTCACTGGTTTGACAGAATGTGTGAAGTTATTACAACTCAACAATCCCGACATGAGGCAGGATCACTTGAAACACCTCCAATGCTAACACCTGGGAATTATGTTCAATGGTCAAGTCGATTCTTAAGATTTCTTGAATTAAAGAAACCTCATGGGCAGTTCTTAAAACAAGTGATACTTGAAGGACCATTTGAGTGGCCAACAAGATTTGAAGCTGGTGATCCAAATGCTGATCCTCCACGTCCTCCTGGTGATAGACCCCTTCCAGAATCTGCACTCACTGAAGAACAGAGACTACATCGTGAAGCTGATCAGTATGCAATGGCTTATATACTTCAAGGTATACCTAATCCGATCTATCGAAGTGTCGATGCTCAGAAAACAGTCAAAGCTGTGTGGGAACACGTTCATCTCCTTATGGAAGGAACTCAATTGAACAAAGATGACATGGAATCCAAGCTATACATGGAATACACTGACATCACAATTGAACCTGGAGAGTCACTTGAATCCTACTATCATCGTTTCACAAATGTAGTGAATGATCTGGAACGTCACAAAATCACAGTACCAAGGATTGCGGTGAACTCCAAATTTGTTGGTAGTCTTGGCCCTGATTGGCATAAATATGTGACATTTGTTCGTCAAACGAAGAATCTTCATGATGCTCCATATGGCTTGTTGTATGATTTTCTGAAACACCATGAACCTGAAGTAGAAAAAGATAGAGCACTACGAGGAGGATACACACCAACATCAACACCAAATTCTTTGGCTCTCGTAGCTCAATCTCCCTATGCTCCACCACCAATGTCTAATCATGCATATGTTCAAGAGCAGAACTACTTCAGTTATCCACAATCTTCCACCACGAACCAAATGATCCCTTATGATTCATCTCCACAAGATTCTTCTACTCAACTTGTTCCGTCAAACAACAATGATGCTGTGTACTACTCCAACTCTAATGATGATGACGATGATGACTTTCATACGTTGAATCAGGGACTTGCTCTTATTGCTCGTGCTTTCAGCAAATTCTCTAACAAAACAAACAACCGTCAACGTTCATCCTCTAACACAAGGAATCAAGCTGTTGTTAATGATGGAAGAGTGGAAATTCAGAATCGTAGCTATGGTCGATCTGGTTCAGGAAGCTCTTCAGGAAATTATGGGAATGGTCAGAGGTTTAGTAACAATACCGGGTTCAGGAACAACTCAGGATCTTCTCAACAAAGGTCTGACTCAGTTGCTACAAGGAACTCCAGCTCAGGGAATGCAGTTTGGTGTTACAATTGCAATGAACAAGGTCATATAGCTATAGCATGTCCCAAACCGAGAACTCGGGGTAGTAAGTTTCACAAGCAGGCATTACTCATGGCTCTTCAAGATGAAAAAGATGGACATTTCCCTGAACAGGACAACAACTTCATGGCAAATGTGAACAACGATGATGACATGGAAGATCTGGAAGCCAATGCTGCTGTGATGCTTATGGCTAACATGCAGGAACTTAAGCTCAATGATTCAGGTCCAGTGTATGACACTGACGGCTTGTCTCAGGTACATGACCTCAATGCATGCTTTATTAATGAAATAGTCTCACCTTCTGCTTCTGAATCAGATATGGCGCAAGTTGTTCCATCTATATCATCTTCATCCTCTCAAAAAGATGAACAAATAATCACAGTTGTCATATTTGATGATGACACAGTTGTTTCATTTGATGATCCAATTGAGAATGATAAACATGATAATTTAGAACAACATGAACCATCATTTGATCCAGACCCTGACCTCATATTGTTATCTAAACAACTGGATGCTCAACAATTGCAAATCATAAAATGCAACGAGAAAAATAAAGCTTTAAAAGAACAAAATGCGTCATTTGCAAGAGATATTGAGTGTTATAAAATTCAGCTTTCAAATCAGGAAGAAAAGATTAAACATGCAAAAAGTTTTGAAAAAGCTTTTCAAGATTCTTACAACAAAGAACAAGATCTTCAACGTAAAATGCAAGATTTAATTGAGTCAAACGGAAAGTTGATTTCGAAACTTGAAAGTGAGAAGTGTGAATTGAAAATGCAAGTTGAACGTCTTCAAAGAGACCTTTCAAAAACCGAAACAGAATTGTCAAATTGCAAAAAGGAGTTTTGTGAACATAAAACACGAAAAAGGAAGTATATAGATGATTTACTTGGTGATATTGTTGATCTTGAAAAACAACTCAAAGAATTTCGTCACATTGTTTACAAACACGGGAACTCTGTCACAACAATTCAAAAGTTTGCTTTAAAACCGAGACCCGATAAAGGATTTGCACTTTGCGATTTTAAATCAATGTTTCTTCACAAAGCTTTCAAAGAAAATCCTAAGGTTTACAGTATTGATCACATGTTTGATAATACAATTGTGTGTGCTGTTGTTTTTGATACTGAGGAAGAAGAAGAACTGGAAGACGAGAGTCGATCAAAAATGAGTTATGTTCAACACTGGACACCATATGACTATTCAAAAGCTCCACCTCTTTCTAAATCTTTTGTTACTCAAAAGGATTTACCTGAGAAATCATGGTTTATCGAAGAGTCATATGTTTCATCTCACAATGCAGCCCCTGTCCAAACTGTAGCACAAATAAATGGTCCTTTACCATCATCCGGTGAACTTACACCTTTACCGAAAACGTGTCGTGTCTTAAATTATTTCAAAACTTTTATGGAAGACATCGAAATTTTGGAGGACACAATTGAACGTAATTCTGAAATTAAAATTGAAACTTTTCAATCCGCTTACGAGCGAGAAAAGAGAGATATTTTTCAAAAACAAATGAAGCCAATTGTTCAACACCTCCGTCTCTGTGCTACACGTTGGGATCAGGAACTTCAAAAGGAGGTCAAAAATATGATAAATGTTTTCAATGCTACTGAAAATGACATTTTGATTCAAAAGCAAAGAAACAGAGTTTTGAAAAATGATGCTGATCGACTCTTGGAACAAGTTCTCAATGCTGATATTTTGTCTGTTATCATGAATGATCTTTATAATTCTGGTACTTCTATGCTTAAGCATGATCATTGTGTTGATAATAATTTGTTGAATGAGGAAATTGAGACACTTAAACAGGAAAATGATAAGTTGAGAATTAAAAATGATGATGTGACAAAACAATTTTCAAAAGAAATTTGTCAACTCAATCAAAGGCTTGAATGGTGTCAATATAAAAGTCTTGAAAGGGAATTGAAGTTTCAAAGTCAAAATGTTTCAAACTCTTGTCAGATTTGCAAAAACAACGAGTCTTTAAAAGGTCGATGTTTCCAATATGAGAAAGAAATTGCGGATTTAAAAATTGAAAACGCCGAATGGCAACAAAACCGCGATGACATCAAATATTGCAATGGTTTACTTGAGTCTGAAATTCAGGACAAAAATCACATCATCATTGATTTGAAAGAGAAAGTTAAGCTACTTCAAAAAGGAAAAATGGTTGACACTACGGTGATAGCACCAGGAATGTATCAATTAAACAAAACTGATAAAGGAAAGGTTGTTCAAAACACTAATGTTGATAACTCCACTTCTACAGGACTAGTCTCCACTTCTAGCGTTAGCAGACCCAAGCGAAAAAGTAAAATGAAGAATAGGATCTTGCAACGTAAGAGAGGACACCTAGAAGCTCAAGAAGTAGAAGACCAACTTAGGAATTTGAATAAAACTCATGTTGCATCAGATTTAGATTCTAATCTGGCAAATTGTAATCAAAATCTAAATGTAACGAATGATAAACCTTTGAATGTTTTGAATATTAATGCATCTTGTGTGTTTTGTCGTAAAAGCGTATCATCTGGTGATCATACAAAATGCTTAGCTAATTCTCTTCTCAATCGTCATAAGAAACGTAGGACACGCATTCCTTTTAGGCCCACTAATGCCTCTAAGTCTAACTTAGGAAAGCCGTCTTCTACGGTTTCTAATGATATCCCAGTTACCCCCATAGGTGCCGAGAACAAATCTAGGACTGAGCCAACCACTAGTGCATTTAACATTAAGAAAGCAAAAACTAGTTGGAACTGGCAACGTTGGTTACAATACAAACCAGACTTTAAATGGACTCCTAAATTGTTGAATACATGTGTTACTAACCAACAGGAACCCGCATTGTCTTTGGGTTCCACCCTTACTTCTGTTCCATCCGTGTCTTCTTCTTGTGATACAGGTGGTACAGATTGTTCTCTGGATTGTTGATAGCGGATGCACCCGACATATGACAGACAATCTCAAACTGTTGAAAAACTTTGTCTCAAAGTTCATTGGTACTGTCAGATTCGGGAATGATCATTACGCTCTAATCATGAGATATGGTGACTATATCAGCGGGAACATCGAAATCAGCCGTGTTTACTATGTGGAAGGCCTTGGACACAACCTTTTCTCTGTTGGTCAATTCTGTGATGGAGATCTAGAAGTTGCATTTCGTGAGAAAACTTGCTTTGTTCGTGACTTACAAGGAAACGATCTTATGTCTGGTTCACGTGGCTCCAATCTTTATACAATATCAATGTCAGATATGATTGCAACATCTCCGATATGTCTTCTCTCCAAAGCAGAATCAACTAAATCTTGGTTATGGCACAAACGTCTTTCACACTTGAATTTCAGAACTATGACTGACCTTGCTCGTTATAAACTTGTAGATGGATTCCCAAGATTCCGTTTTACCAAAGATCACTTATGTCCAGCTTGTGAACAAGGAAAAAGTACTCGAGCTCATTTTCCTTCAAAACCGGAGCAAAGTACGAATCATGTTTTACAACTGCTTCATATGGATTTGTGTGGACCGATGCGTGTTCAAAGTATCAACGGTAAACGCTACATACTAGTAATTGTGGATGACTTCTCCAGATGGACTTGGGTTTATTTCTTACGAAGTAAAGATCAGGCTCCTTCGATGATCATCACCTTTCTCACTAAAATTCAAGTTCAGTTACGCAATACGGTATGAATAGTCAGAACTGACAATGGAACTGAATTCAAGAATCAGACACTTCGGTCTTATTATGAGAAAGTGGGAATTGAACATCAAACATCTATTCCTAGAAGCCCAGAACAGAATGGAGTTGTTGAAAGACGCAACAGGACGTTAGTGGAAGCTGCTAGAACTATGTTGATTAATGCTCAATTACCAGATTACTTGTGGGCAGAAGCTGTTTCAACCGCATGTTATACTCAAAACCGTTGCATGATCACAAAACGCCATCGCAAAACACCATATCAAATTGTTCACAAAAGAAAACCGAACATCGATTAATTTCATGTATTTGGAGCACTTTGTTATCCGAAAAATGATCGTGATGATTTAGGTAAACTTAAAGCCAAGGCTGACATTGGAGTGTTCGTTGGATATTGTGAAAATTCCAAAGGTTTTCGGATATGGAATCGTCGTACAAGAGAAATTCAAGAAACCATTCACGCTAATTTCGATGAACTCACCCAAATGGCTTCTGAGCAACACAGCTTAGGACCCGAATTTAACCGTCTCAACTCTCCGGCATCTTCAGCTGAACCATTGCCAGTTAACCGCAAAGAATTAGAAACCTTGTTTGCTCCACTATTTGATGACACAATTGAATACCGTCCTACTGAGGTCTCACCTAATTCCGCTGCTCAACCTGATAACATTCCAGTACCAGACTCATCTCAACAAACTTCCACAAGTGTTGAGAGAGACGGTCCTCCAATTGTATCACCATCTACAGCCGAACAAACTGGTTCTAACTCCCGCCATCCAGCTGAAGATCCACCAACACAATCAGTTCCACAACCCGCAGAGCATGATCCTGATGTGTTCATTAATCCGTTTGCACCAGCTACTACAGTTCCTGACATAGCTGAGTCGTCAACACGTAATTTGGATCCTGCTAACATGCGAGATACTTATCAACTACACCCGTCAACACACAAATGGACTCGTGACCATCCACTAGTTCATATTATTGGCCATCCAGATGCACCTGTTATGACAAGACAACGACTTCACACAGATGGAGAAACTTGTATCTATGCACTCACAGTTTGTCATGAAGAACCTAAGAACATTAAAGATGCAATGACTTATGACAACTGGATTGAATCTATGCAAGAGGAATTTCAACAATTCATAAGACTGGAAGTCTGGGAATTAGTTGAAAGACCTGACGGAGTCTTTGTCATCGGGTTAAAATGGATCTGGAAAAATAAGCTTGATGCTGAAGGGACTGTCATACGCAACAAATCACGTCTGGTAGCGAAAGGATACTCCCAACTGGAAGGACTTGATTTTGCTGAATCCTTTGCTCCAGTGGCTCGACATGAAGCTGTTCGGATCTTTTTGGCTTATGCTGCCCACAGGAATATGGTGGTTTACCAAATGGATGTGAAAACAGCATTTCTTAATGGAGAACTCCGTGAAGAAGTTTATGTCAGTCAACCTGAAGGCTTCATTGATCCTGAGCGTCCCAATCACGTTTACCGACTCAAAAAGGCACTCTACGGACTCAAGCAAGCCCCACGGGCGTGGTATGACAAACTATCCACTTTCTTGCTGGCCAATAAATTTTCTAAAGGATCGGTGGATCCAACACTGTTTACAAAAACCTACGGGGAGGACTTACTTGTTGTTCAAATATATGTCGATGACATCATTTTTGCCTCAACAAAACGAAGTTACTCTAATGATTTTGCAAAATTAATGAAAGATAATTTTGAAATGTCCATGATGGGTGAACTTACGTTCTTTCTAGGATTACAAGTTCATCAATCACCCCGTGGTATTTTTATAAATCAGTCCAAATATGCTCTCGAAATTCTTAAGAAACATGGAATGATGTCTTGTGATACTTTTAATACACCAATGGGCTATACCACAAAACTAGATGCTGATCTACATGGGACTCCAGTTGACCCTACCAAATACCGAAGTATGATTGGGTCCCTCATGTATCTCACATCTAGTAGACCTGATATAGTATTTGCTGTCTATATGTGCTCTCGCTATCAGTCCAGACCAACTGAAAAACACCTCAATGAGGTCAAAAGAATCCTTCGATACATAAAGGGAACCATTAACTTGGGAATCTGGTATCCGAAGGATTCTGGTTTTGAACTAATTGCTTTTTCAGATGCTGACCATGCAGGATGTCTAGACACACGCAAAAGCACATCTGGTGGATTACAATTTCTTGGAGACAAACTTGTGTCATGGCAATCAAAGAAGCAGGACTGCACATCATTGTCGTCAATAGAATTTGAATATGTAGCCATGTCCGCCTGTTGTGCTCAAGTCATTTGGATGAGATCACAACTTAAGGATTACGGCTTCTTATTCAACAAGATTCCCATCTACTGTGATTCCAAGAGTGCAATTGCTATCTCCTGCAACACCGTACATCATTGCAAATCCAAACACATCGATCTCCGATATCATTTCATCAAAGAGCATGTGGAAAAGGGTACAGTTGAACTTTATTTTGTTGGAACTGAGTACCAACTGGCGGACTTACTTACCAAATCTTTAGCACCATCAAGGTTTGCTAGTCTAGTTCACCAAATTGGTATGCGATGTTTGACTCCAGAGGATCTGGAAAAGTTTTTAAAATACAATTGATCGTCAAACAACATAACTATCTTTGTATAAAATTTTTCTTTCTTAACTTTAAACCAATCAAAAAGACAAAAAGATTTTTCATATTTTATTTTTTCAAAAAAAAAAAAAAAAAAAAAATGCAAGTATATCGCTTCCATTCAACACCTTGTCCTTACTTTACAAGTGTTGAGGGGGAGTCACGCTTAAATCTTTTACCAATTTTAATTGGTATACTTGCATATTTCTCGTATTTTACGGTTCTTCAGAGTGTGTGGACGATTTCTTTTACATCACTTTGTCTCATTTGTTTAAAGTCTTCATAAGTTAACTTAACGGATGCATATCTCAAATATCACTTAGGTTTTCTAGTTAATTTAGGACTCTAATAGACATATCTTAAAGTTAAGGGACCTAAAGTGTCAAATACTTAAAATTTCAAAAACAAATAAACAACAAACCGTATAATTAAAACCCCACAAACTCATAAACCCCTAAAACCCTTTCTAACCTACGGTTCAAATTCAATCCAGAAATCCAAGACCTTGATCATCAATTCGTAAGTTCCTATGTACTCACTAGGGTATTACACACATAGGATATTGATTAATTGAATTTTCAACGGTTCGATTTCCTGTTTTCTTGATGTCGAGAACTAGGGTTAGGAATTTCGAAAAATGCTCTAAACATGTTTTAGTGGATGATTCTTGATAGGGATTTGTTAATTAGCTTGTTTATAATATATCCCCATTGTTTTTTCATTCCCTACATCATGTTTACTGTAATTCTCGAATTCGTAATTATGGGTCGAATTGGGTTTATGATGTTATGTGTATGTTTGCTTGATTTTATTGGTGGGATATGTTTCTTTGGTCTCTTATATGGATATTATATTTAGTTTTGTTGATATGCATCATTGTAACTTGATTCTCGATAAACAAGCATGCTTCGTTCGTTAATAATATCGAGCTAAATGAGTCTAATGTGTTTACTACTGTGTTTATGTGTCAATATAAGCTTAATTCATGTATTTGTGATATGCTTGATTCCACGATACTTAGCTTACTCATTAATAGGTCTTTATCGAAATCATGTTCTTGGAAATTGTCGAAATCTTTGTGATTTTGTCTAAGTAGTGTTTGTCTATCTTGGTGACAGGCCAATATCATTGGAAAAGTTCTTTGTGAAGGAAATGTACGTGTGACTTCAATTTAATTCGATTTAATTCTTGTATAAGAATTTTTTTCGAAAACCTGAGTCTTTATCAAAATCTTTTACAAACTTATCGAGAAACTTATGTTTCTCGATAAATGTTGTTCATACTCAATTTTTTCGAAATTAGTTTTTTCAAAATCATTATTTGAGCTAAAACTTTTCGAAATCATCAGATTCTCGAAAATTTTATCGAAAAGTAATGTTTCTCGATAACTCAATTTTTCTCGAAAAAAAAAAAAAAAGATCTCGATAAAGGATCTCGATAAATGTCAATTCTGAGGAATTTTGTCGAAAAGTCACTTTCTCGATAAAGTTTCAATATAACATTTTTTCGAAATCTGTTTCTTTACTCAAGATTGCGATAAAAGGTCCATGATACATTTTTCGAAATCTTGTTTAGCATTGTCATGTTATATCTATGTATCATTGTTGTGATTCATTAGTGTTGTGTAAAGTGATGTAATTGTGAATTGTGATTATCAATTGTGCTTATTTGCAAAACGTTGCATTGTTTAGTTGATTTCATGATTCTTCTAATATGCATTATGTGACACTTCACTCATAACAAAATGACACATTTTGTGCTTAACTGTCTCAAGTAAATATCTGTATCCAAACTCTAAACTGTGCTAACACATAACAAATTTGGATGTTTGGTTTATGGTGATAATTTTCAGATTAACATGGCTGAACCCAATGAGAACGTCACTGAACAAAGTCTTCCACTGCTTACCATAGATGAGATCACTCCCGAAAACTACAACGTCACGATTGGCGACAACAATCCACGAGTTGATTTCGACAAGTTGAGTATTAAAGAGAACTCGTGCAAGATTGTCAAGGATATTCTACTTGCACATCCATGCAAACCTATGCTCACCTGTTCTACCTCAGTTCCTCTGTTCTACCTTCATCAGTTCTGGCTTACGGCTCAGGCTAACTTGGACGATGAATCTTTCACTGTTACATTGGATAGCCAAGAATACTCTGTAGATCATGACGTTCTTCGAACAGCCCTTCTCATGCCACAACCTGACAGTGAATTTGCTCCTATACTACCTGAGTTGGATCTTCTTGACTTCTTCATTGAATTAGGATATGAGGTTGATGATGATGTACCGCTAGTCAAGCTTTCCCGATTTAATGCCAAGAATATTCCTCAGCCTTGGAGAACATTCTGTCTGTTGGTGGTAAGATCTATATCTGGAAGGAAAAGTGGTCATGAACATCCAAGGCTCGAACACCTGCAAACATTCTGGGGAATGGTGACTCTGACACCGATTGACTTTGCAGTTCCTATCATGAATGATATCGTCTATAGTTTTCAGACCGACCGTGTGAAGACTATGATACCATTCACAAGATTCACCAAGCTTATCATTGAACATCTCTGCAAAAGTTCTCCAGAATTCATCAAAAGGATGGCTGATCCTAATGAGCCGAAGCACCTCTTCGAGGACGACTTCACCACCTCATTCATCAAGACGACCACTTCCTCAACCAAGATCAAAGGAATGAGGCTTCCTGAATACCTACTGAATGACAAAATCAAGCAGAGTCTGAACTACAAGCTGTATGACAACGCTTACAAAGGTGTACAGGAAGAAGCAACAATTAAGACTCGTAGCAAAGGCGGTGTAAAGTCTAGGAGTACTACAAGCACCACTGCCTCACCACATACTAGATCTAAGGGTGCTCCTAAGTCAAAACTCATGACTTCCACCAAGCCTAAACCTACACCCAAACCTAAACCTGTCACCAAGCCAAAGAAGAAGGCAACTCCTGAGTACTTTATTCAGGATGAACCTACTCCTCCACCTTCTGACACCGAGTCTGAGTTCGATACAGAATCTGAAGAAGAAGAACCAGACTATGAACTGAGATACCGAGCACCTGATGAAGCATTTCCTGCAACAGAGATCGCCATACAACAAAGTCTTGAAACCTATGAAGAAGAGACAAGGAAAAGAAAAGGGATTACTATTAATGAGCCTAATGATGATGAAGACGAACGAATCGGTGAACCTTTGGTCGATAAACGCAAACTGAAGAGTATAGTTGTCGACACAAGAGCTGAAGAAAAGCAGCTTAGGAAAGAACAAAAGAAAGCAACTCTCGAAAGCCGAGTCATGTCTCAACCTTTAACCCCACCACCTATTGATCAGTCTGAACATGTAGGAGCTACAAGCAGCATGATTCCTCCCGTCGTATCCACCACGATAGAATCAGCTCCACAGCCTGATGACACCGTTAAAGATACAGACAAAACAGGAGATGTCACTATGACAGAGACTGCAACTATAGAGGAGAATGTTGGCGGTCAAGAGAACTTAGCTACGGATCAGGAACATGAATATCTTATTACTCCAGAGTTTCTTGCACGAGAAGCAGAGGAAGCAGAGGAACGTCGTAGAAAGGAAAACGAAGAGAAGAACGCATTCGACACCAACATATTTCTTAAGTCATCTTCTCAGCAGACTTCCTCAGCACAACCTCCACCTCCTCAAGACTCTCCACCAAAGGATCCGACTCCTCCCGCTTCTTCTTCAGACTCTCACAACGAGTCATCGTCCGAATCATCACCCGAGCACTCATCTCCCACACCTTCTGAAACCGCATCTAAACAGCATTCGATCAATGAACCAAAACAACCAGTTGATCTTCAGGAGCAAGTGAACAAACTCACCAACATGGTTACCAATCTTACCAAACAAGTTGAGGAATTCCAGGAGTCAACGCAGCTGATCGACAAGTTCTTGAAATCTGATTACGAAGGATTTATCAGAACTGCAACACATGATTTTCTCACTGAAAATCTGGTTGAGATGATCACTCCTGAGGTAGCAAACCTTCTCAAACCAATCAATGACAACTTGGATCACAGAATTAGAAGTGTTACGAGGAAGATGTTGTCTACTACACCATTCACGCTTCACACCGCCAAATCTTCTACTGTGGCTCCAACCGTCCAAGAATTGTCCTTCAATGACATGCTTGTCAAACTCTTCGACAACCTTGCCACCAAAACCACACAGACAGCCGAAGAAAAAGCCCTGTATGATGCTATGGTAGCTTATATGTCAAAAGAGTCATGCAAAGATGCTGCTGGAACCCGAAAACGGACAAGAAAAGATGACGATCCTGACCCAAACTCCAAAGGCAAGAAACCTAAGTCTGGAACAGGTCCCTCATCCTCTCTACACCAACAAAAGGACTCCACTCCTCCTGGAAATCAACAACAACCCTCAACTACTGGTAAAGGACAACCTGAAGATGAAGAAATGTTCATGGAACACACTGATGACTTCCAGGATCAACATGACACCGATTACCGTGCTCCACCTACTCATGATTCTTATGCTGGTCCATCATCACCATCCAAAGCCAAAGACAAAGATGCTACATCTAAGTCTAAGAAATCCAAGAAGAAAACACGTCATTCAGTGCTCGACAATGATGACAATCCTCAGAATGATTGGCTGACAGAAATGGTCCAAGCTCAACCTCCTCTTGAAGAAGAAGAACCACTTCCTGGTAACACTCTACAGTTTACCCAAGTCATTATGAAGGATCTTCACATCGACAAACTTACAAAGACGGAGCTTAGAAGAATCAATAGGGATGCACAAGAATTCCTCAAGAAAAGATCTGGAAACAAAGTCGAATACGAATACCATATGCAGAATATAGCTAGTGCAATGTCTGCTGACTTTGACTGGCTAAATCCAGAAGTGAATATCGATCTAAGTTCCAAGAATCATGAAAAAACTTACTTCACCGACTGGACCAAACCATTACCGTTGAAAGGATTTCCAGACAAATCGAAGATACCTTACAGCTTCTTCTTCAACAAAGATCTTCGTAACATCCAGCTTACTCAGGAGACATCCAAGAAGAAATATGCTTCCTCACTCACAATCTCAGTACCAGCCGCAAGATACGAAATTCCAGCCATTGAAGAAACCACTCGTATTTTCAGCAACTCCATCGTAGCTTACGACAGAGATGCTCTACATGGAATTCAACATTGGCCAGATCGTCGTCGTCTCGGTTATACCAGCAGATTAGGAGAAACATCATTGGAAAATGTGAAGCAGAAATCTAAGATCATCGCTATCTTGGAGATTCAACAGTCAAAACGATTTAACTACATTTTCATGCGTGAAATTGTTGTTAAACGACAAGATGAAAAGAAGTACAAGTTCTCCGAAGCCGACTTTCCCAACCTTAATCTCAATGACATAGAAGATATGTATCTTGAAAAGGTTCAAAGTAGAATGCGCGGATTCGATAGAGACGTCCAGTACAACTTCATGGCATCACTACTTCTTTACATCCGAAGACTGATTGTTCAAGAAAGAGTGGAAGATCTTCAGCTTGGAGTGGAAAGTTACCGACAAAAGATCAATTTGACAAAGCCACAATTCTACTTTGATGGTCTCTATGAAACACCACAGTTTACTCTCATCCAAGAACCGTTTGGTTTCACCTACATCAACAGCAAAAAGCTACAAAGCTTCATGAGGTTCGATGAAGTACACAAATTCTGTGATGTTACACTCAAATCAGTTCGTGATGGGCTTGTCAAAAGGTTGAATGATGATCGCTGTAAGATAGCTAAGGGGGAACAACCTAGATGGAAATCCAGCTCAAGAAGACAAGTTCGTAACTTTGTCTTAAAAATTGAAGAAAGGTTATTTCGACGGGAACAAATCAGACGACTGGAAAGCTACATCGGTGCCAGACCATCGTTTCCTGTCAGAAACTTCGAAAGACCAGAACCTAAGTTCACTAACTTCGATGCTCCACTTCCGGACGAAGAATAACTTGGTACATTTGGTTATATTTTTCATTATCAATTGTTTCATTGATTGAATCATTTTTCCATTATGGTTTGTGCACGCATTACAGTGCACAACCCGAACTTGTAAAGAAAGGACCCTGAGGTACGCTTCAGTGCCTCAATCCTAAACATAAGGAGCGAAGGCTTCTTACTTTTGAGTAGAATTAATCAAACATTTATGATTTCACCTCAATAAGACCTAATCACTTGTTGAGGGGGAGCACTTGTCAAAACAAAATACTTTGCTCAAAATCAAAAAGTTCTTGGTGAATCTCCCCGTAAGACTCAAAAGGCATATTTTAATCTAAAAGTTTGTCAAAAACACCATATTATATGCTCTTTTTGAGGGGGAGAAAATGCAAAAGTGATTAAAATATACGAAGTCAAAGCTTTAAGTTGTATCATGTGCGAGCTAGACTCAGGATTAACCCAGGAATTGACGAGATAATACAAGTTAGTAACATCGAAAGGACTTATCCTCGACGGGTAATAACATCAAGTTAGTTACTAGAGCTAGTTGTCACCTAAAAGCTGACAATGTATCTCTTTAACTAGCCACGTAAGCGTGTCTCGAAAAGGATATGTCTTAGTAGAAATGTACCGTCTCGAGAAACTTTCTGTGGACTTGACCAGGCCGGGTAATAACTTCAAGCTAGTCTAACTAGTGATGTAAGCATGTCTCGAATCGGTCTTGTTCACGGAAAGTGGATCAATTCAAAAGTGCTTGCTCCTCCAACATGTGCAAATTTATTAAATACTTATGAGCACATGTGCAGGGGGAGCCCTTCAAAAGTGTACACAAAACTCTCAATGTGTTAACCAAAATATTTGATTATCACAAACACGTTGAGAGATTTTCTATCAAAGGTTTCTTGGCTACTGTCGGAGTTATAAGGTGATTAAGATAGGAATATCCGTCCTATGATCCGCCAGAGCCGGAGGGATCTACCCAAGGACATCTCCAATAGTTAGAATTAGAAGTCCTTAGGTATGATACGAAAAAAGGAGAAAAGAATGAAAGGGAAAGAAGGAGTTGAAGAATTAAAAAGAAAAGCAAAGTAAAGGGTGAAAAGAAATAGCCCTCCATATGTTCAACCTTAGGGCAGACACCGGGTTCAATACATATGCTACTGGTTGTTGCAAAAGACAACACCAGTATTGAAGATTAAGTCGTCATGGACCCAGTGACGCAATGTACTAAACCTTCTTAACCACTCAAGTTCTCTTAAAAGAGCTTGTTTCATTCTCACGGGGAACCTGCGTAACCTATCGACCTATCTCTTAGAGACGGTTGATATTGAAGCAGGAGACACCTCCCCAGTCTCCGCATAGGAAACCTAGGTGTGCACTTATAGAGTCTAGAGCCTCGAGATACATCAAAGATCTCTTAGGAACACTTAGTACTTCTACAACTGGTGTTCTAAATCAATGGGCATCAGTTGTGAGCTATCGAGTCCTTCGCAGATCTTAGCAATCTGCCGAGAACGTTTATGAGAGGATTACATAAGTATTTCTCAATGATTGAACGGAAATCCTGCCAGGGTCAACATCAAACAGCCCTGACATCAGGTCACTTCGGTAACCCCACAAGGGTTACGCTTAGTGTTTGCGGTGGTTCCATAGCAATCTACAGTCGTGGAGTGATCCCCAGCGACTCACCCAGTCATTGAGCTACCTAGTAGGTCTCGTAAGCTCCTTCGGGAGTATCTGATATGGGAACGGCCTGGATAAGGATTAGAAGGAGTCTTCACAATATGCTGTTGATGAGCTCTAATTCCTTATCCGTAAGTACCGGTGATTTATTGCTAACTGTCTACTCGCAGGTACCTCACTTCCATGATGACGGATTCCACATGCTCATACATGCATCTTGCAATCATCAAAAGCTCCCTCAAAGATCAAAGCAACACAAAGTTCAAAGTAAGATTCTACGCCAAAAGAAGAATCTACAAAGTATAAAGACCAAAGATCTTAAGTGAAAGAAAGGGACTACGTGCATGTATAAGTCAGAATTCAAAAGATGTATGAGCATGTTGGAATGGCGGACAACCACCACAGACGCAGGAGTGACGAACGGCAGATTACTTCATAACATAATCACAACAACATCATCAAAGAACAAAGTCAAAGAGCAAAGTACATCCATCATTATTCTAATCATTTCTGAAGACGTCTAAAGCTATGAAAGTCAAAGATTAAGATGAAGACGTCAAGCAACCATGATGACCGACCCTTAGGGGGAGATTGTTGGAACCTAAGTTTTTTACTATTTTGTCAAGTCTCGGTCATTTGTAATAATAGGTTGCTTTAGTTATTTATTACTTACACTAATGTAATGTTACAAGATTACTAGGCTTAAGTATAATGGTCCATGGGCTTTAAGCCCATACGAATTCATGTAAGGAAGGAGAGGGAGTGTTGCCCTAGCTCCTTCCCTATAAATAGAAGTCTTAGGTCTATGTAATACTTGGTTGGTTATTTGAAAACATTAAGGAAACTCTTGCAATTCATATTCTCAAATTTCTCATAATCATCCCACTCTCATTCTCATCTCATTTCTTACATAATCATACTTGTGTTTACATAATGGTGACCTAACATTAATTACTTTTATATAATTAAAATTTTTAATTAATATATAATTAAAATTAAATAATTTTATAAAAATAAAATACTTTTATAAAAATAAAATGTGTCTTACATATTCGTGGCGAATAGCGGCTAAGGACTTGAAACCGTGGCGGCTGTACGCCTTGTTCTTCTTTCGGTTCTCCTTGTTCACCGCAGCTCGGGCCATGTTCTTCTCATTCAGGTAGAACCTCAGGTGTTGCTCCCACACCGACGGCTCAAGGTTCGGAGGAGGGTTTTGTCATATGATATCCACCGCCCCTGCCCCACCCATCAGGGTAAAATAAGTTTTCTTCATGATGCCTTTATTGTCAGAGTAGCGCTTAGCTATATACGCATTGAGGCTGCTCTTTATAAGTTCCCAGTTGTCCTAGCGCCTGTGGGTCTCCAAGTCGAAGAATTGCTGCAATCAAATATAGTTAATATTAACATAAAGATATAAATAAATAAACAAATTTAAATAAATGTACACAATTAAACAAATTTAAATAAATGTACACATTCAAATATTTAAATATAGAGATATAGTTAAAAGGAAAATAAAATAACTGACCCCGAGTCGGTTCACGAAGGCAGCCCGAGTCGCTTTCTCAAGATTGTGCCAGGAGGGATAGTGCAACGGCAAGATCCTAACCAGCTCGCCAACGTAGTTACTGAACCATGCAGGTTGGCCCCGACATGATTATACGTCTCCTGATCGTGGATCTCGAACTCGAACGACTGCGGGCCATGTCTGTCCATGGCTTTCCTGAGCGCTACGTTCTTGTTGGCTTGACGGGTCTGTGGCATGCCACCAGCCCGACCTCCACTCCTGCCTCCTCCACCACTAGCCCTACCTCCTCGTCGAGGTCGTCGTCCACGCGATCCTATAAATGAAGTAAGTGAAAACGTCAAAAAATAATAAGTAACAAACTTCAATTGATCAAGTTTAAGTTTCTTACCACCACCACGGCAACCACTATCAATCTGACGGGTAGGGGAAGGTGGTGGGTCACCGGCACCGTCACCACCGTGGCCACGGGTGATTGCTACTGCCGTTTGTAAAAGTACAAGTTGAATAACGTATAGAAATACATGAACAAATTAACATAAGCATGCACACATTCAAATACATACACAGTCGAAATAAATATACACATTTAAACAATCCGTAACAATTTCAATCAAATAAGTGTCATTTTACAAAAATTTAAGATCAATCTGCTAAATCAACATCACTATCATAAACATCAGTCGCAACATCAACTTCATCATCAGAATTGTTTGGATCAGAGTCTGCTAAATCATAAGGATCGTCGTCTTCATCATCAATAAAATCATCGTCGTCATTAATAGGCATGATTGGTGGTGGTGCCTCAACTAACGTTGATTGACCATCGATATTTAAGGGGGACAATTCCAAAGCATCCAAATTAGCAGACAGTTGGAGATTAGATGAGTTGTTGCCATGTATCACATCATCATCGTCTTCTACCACGATGACATCCCATGTTGTGTTGTGATTCACTTCTCGGACGACCTTCAAATGGGGTGGTCGTCTGGCAGGATCTTCAAGGTAGAAGACTTGTTTTGCTTGTGTTGCGAGAATGTAAGGTTGATCTTCAAACGCTGTGCTACATGCCCAAATTTGTGTCATGTTGTTTCTAGTGTTATAACATTCGACTCTACTTCTTTTGGCTAAGTCGAACCACTTAACTCGAAACAACACTACTTTGAACTGGGTATACGCAAACTCCTTAATTCCTTCTAGCTGACCATAATACATTTCTCCTTCCTTCTCGTCAGGTGAACAAATTCCGCTGTTCTGAGTTGTACGTTTTACATCGCGGCTGTGTACGACAAACTTCACATCATTGACTACGCAATAGTTGACTGAGGTTGCGGTCGATGATGGTCCACAAGCCAAATCGAATAAGTCGGGAGTACATCTTGGGTCATTGGCTGTGTAAAGATTAGCGATCTATGAACAAAGATAAGAATAGATAGAGATGAGTGAGATGAGTAATATAGTCATTATTTATACAAGGAAATACATATAATAAGTTTACCTTCGACTCAAACCATCTAGGAAATTCTTGCTGCATGTCGCTTTCAGGAAGTTCACTGAAAATGTTCATGATATTAGAATTAATCGAAAAGGTAACTTGGGAAAAAGAAATTTCAAAATAAAAACGCGTACCTCTGGAACTCGTTCATGTACGCGTAGATCTCAGGACTGTTGTGAAGTACATACCATATCACTTTCTTCATTTCTGGGAGACCTAACCGAATAATTGTCTCTTTACCAGACTTTTTACATAGTGATCGGAACACCTGGAAATCACTTGTTGGGCGAGGACAGCCCTGAGATGCAGTGGGACGGTTAAATTTCATCCCAATTTCACCCAGAAAATACCGAGAACAAAAAGTTAATGCTTCGTCTGCAACATAACCCTCCGCTATTAAACCTTCCGGCCTAGCTTTATTTCGTACATAGTTTTTTATCTTCTTCATGTATCTTTCAAATGGATACATCCACCGGAATGAAACAGGCCCGCCTTGAAGAGCCTCTTCAGGTAAATGTATAACCAAGTGAATCATAATGTCGAAAAAAGCAGGAGGATATATTTGTTTGAGTCTGCACAAAATATTGATCATTTGGTCTTTAGCTTTTACCATGTCATTCACCATCAAAGTTCGGGCACAAATTTTCTTTAAGAATGAACAAAGCTCGATCAATGGTGCATAAGTCTGTGCGCCCAAGTATTGTTGAAGTCCATAAGGAAGTAATCGTTGCATCATTATATGACAGTCATGCGACTTCATGCCCGTTATATTGTTATCATCTTTGGTCACTTTCGACTTGAACTTGGATCCGAACCCATCTGGTAGTTTAATTGTTTTGATGTATTGACAGAACATTTTTATTTTATCGGGTGTGAGGGAGTACTTAGCATGAGGCTTCGAGCACTTCCCATTTTGTTTGTTTCCGAGCCACAACTCCCGTTGAATACCCAAAGCTTACAAGTCTTGTCTTGCCTTGGCGGTGTTTTTAGATTCCTCATTCATTAACAAAGTGTTCAAGATACTCTCCAACACATTTTTTTCAATATGCATGAAATCCAAATTGTGTTTTAGAGAAAGAGAAGACCAATATTCAAGCTCGTAGAAAATAGACCGTTTAGTCCAGTTCAGGTCTTTTGTAGTATTACGTTTTATCTTCCCACCCCCATAATTTGGATGTTTCCCCGGCAAACGTGTGGGCAATATTGCAGTTTGAGTCAAGATATCAGCCAGAGTATCTTCTTTAGGAGGATCTGTAAAATTAGGTGCACCATTGAATGTATTAGTATCCCTCCTCCATTTATGGTTTTTTAAGAATCTTCTATGGCCAACATAACCTGTTTTGCTTATCACACGCGTAGCCGGAGTGCCTACTTTGCATGTAGGGCATGCATAGTAACCTTGCCCACTCCAACCAGACAAACTACTACGAGCAGGAAAATCATTGATGGTCTATAAAAGCATCGCTCTCATGTTGAATTCTTTGCCTGTAACAGCGTCCATAGTTGGGACACCTGGTTTTTTCCATAATTTCTGAAGGTCATCAATCAAAGGCTTTAAGTAAACATCAATGTCCTTCGCCGGTGATTTAGGGCCAGGAATCAACAACGTTAGCATCAAAGAATTCTCTTTCATGCATAACCACGGAGGCAATTTGTATGTTGTTAAGATAACAGGCCACATGCTGTATGATTGACTAAGGTTGCCAAACGGATTGAAACCGTCAGCCGCCAACCCTAATCGGACGGTTCTTGGTTCGTTAGCAAATTCCAAATATTTACCGCTGTCAAACTTCTGCCATGCTTCACCATCAACCGGGTGTTGCATCATACCCATTTCCGTAAACTTTCTAGTAGCATGCCAATTCATATGTTTTGCGGTGTGAATAGAATTGTACAAGCATTATAGTCTAGGAATGATAGGAAAGTAACGAAACACCTTGTTAGGAACTTTCTTCCCCGTTGTGTTCTTGTCTTTCCATCTACTCGTTTTACAGACCGGACAATACTCCAAATCTTCGGCATCAGTCCCCCGATATAAAAAACAGTCATTTTCACAAGAATGTATCGACTCATACCCTAACCCGACCTTTCTAAATGTCTTTTTTATAGCAGAGTATGATGGTGGTAGATTGTAACCTAACTTGGGAGGAAATACCTCTTGGAGATATTTTAGCGTATTGTTAAATGAAGTATCACTCCATTTACCACTGACCTTGAGATGCGTAAACTTTGCCATAAAATCCAAGGTGGTCATAAAGTCACAACCCGGGTAAAGAGGCTGGTTGGAACTGGCAAGTAACTCTTCATACTCGTTACGTGCAGCAGGTGTCGTTGCTTGAGTCGGATCGTTACTTGTCTCGCCAATATTTGGAGGAGTTGGATCATTTTGTTCATTATTTAGAGGAATATCAAGAATATCATTAAGGCATGCACCCATGTCACTCATCTCACATGTAACCATTGTGTTATGTTCAAATGGCAAAGGATCTGGTTCACCGTGATTGCGCCATTGTGTATAAGTGATACGTGGGAATCGCACCAGGCTTTACCTCTCGAGGGATCTCGAGAAGCTTACAACCCCCACCAGGTAGTGTACCTGATCGTTGTAGTATAGTATAGTGACAAGTACCGGGGGATTGATCGCTAGGATTAGAAAGCCTAAAAACTAGGTCTAGAGGTGAAAGATGATTCTTTTTATATTTTTTATATTTTATGAAAGCAATTAAAATCTCGGGTTTTTGGAAGAGTGGGCGGAATTAGTTGCTAATCAACTAACCCAATAACTAAGATGCAATCAAAATAAAATAACAAAAATGAAAATAAAGCTAATTACTAACGTGGTGTGAACAATGATAGGGAGAGTTGCGTTTACTTAGGTTTCATTACTCCCTAGATATCTTTTACTGGTTGATAGTTTGTTACAATTGCATGGATGACGGGTTATATTCCTTAATACCAGTCGTAGGGCCGTGTAAAATATTCCCTAAATCTATAGGATCCTACTTCACTCTATGTCGAGCTGTTAGAAGCTCCTAACATGGGATCATTAGAATTCTCCTAAGCATTAAATACAACCAAAAATCATAGTACACCTCTGATCATGTTTCTTAAGACGTTCAAGCATGTCACCAATGGAAGTCTGCCAGTTTTCTTAAGCCTAACATCGAATACAATCATCCATAACAACTATAAACAAACAATCAACCCATAATTAACATCTAGGTTTCACTACATCTAAGCAAACACACAAGAGATCTAGCCTAGCATGTTGAATTCAAGACAAGTGTAAGATATATTCAAAAAACACATAGACATATTGAAAGAGTACTTATCTCAATTGAACATGAAAGGTTTCAAAGGGTAAAAACCCTTGAAAAAGTTGTAATATTCGTACTAGGGTTTCTCCAAAGATACACCCTACTAGTTCCTCTCCCTAATGAATGAAAATTGCAAAACTATATATAGATTTTACAGGGTGACGGCGTCAAGAAGGAATTTCTGACGCCGTCAACTCGCCACCCATAATGAGATTGGATTGCCTAGATCCAGATTTGACGCCGTCATGTGCGCTTCTACTCTGGGCCGTCACATGTATTTGGACCATGACGGCCTATGGTGACGCCGTCATGCCCATAGTGTATAACTCTTCTGGATCGTCACGAACTTTATCCACTTCCACCTCTTGTATTACTCTTGACACCGTCACATGAAGACTCTTGACGCCATCAGGTACTGTTCCCAGCAAGGAAAATTAAGACTTTGCCTTTTTCTTAACTTTTATGCTCCAAAAACGTCCAAAATGCTTCCTTTTCCAGAATTCACTACAAAAGTACCTAAAATGACAAAAGGAACGATTTAGGGCAATATTTGATCAAATAAATTCGAATCCGGGCTAAAATGACCCCCTAAAAACGGTTCATTTTTCGCCTCATCAAATACCCTTACACTTGAGATTTGCTTGTCCTCAAGCAAATGCGCTTTTATTCTAATCAAAATACAAGTTAGGGGTCATTTAACACTAATATAAAAGTAATTACAACAAATAATCGTTCCACTAAAGACCAAAGACAAGCACGGAGGTCATACACTAGCACCTCACAAATAGTGTTTAGATACGCACATCTCTCGGGTGTAATAAAGTATATATCACAATATGGAAATGGAAAACATCTCTCACTACCTGTCATAGAAAAATAGATTACCATAGGCTTGGGAAAGGATCAAACCTCCACCACATGGTGTAAGCACCTAGGATAAACTATCAAGGAGGTCTTTTAAAGAGTTATAACATTAGGTTTAGGGATATGGAATACACGGTTTTGTTGGATAAAGGCAATCTTTACTGGTGGCGAGTTAATCATCTTGGTTAATTACATGTACAATATGGCGTTGCTAAGCCAAGACTAGACTCGACTTAAGCTAATAAAACAAAAATAACAAAAACATAAAATAAACATAGAATGAAACGGGATGGTAGTCCGTATGTTTTTTTTCTCTTTTCTTTTTCTATTTTTTTTTTTCTTTTCTTGATTTTTTCAATTTTTTTTTCATACACTCTCTTACCCTACCATCCAAAATAATATATCATAGGGAATGTATATTCCCTTTACACTTGAATTTTTACATACTTTACAATAAACTATTCTAATGACTCGAATCAAGGTAATCAAAACACTTGGAGTACTTTTAAGATTAACGCACATATGGGGGTAATAATATGATGTTCTTCCCCATTACTCTATAACACAAGTACTTTACCCATGAGTCCCAATCGTCCCAAAACAATATGTACAAGGATATGACTCGACTTAGCAACTATGTAATCAATTAGATAATTAACTAAGGGTTTAAACATATAACAATAATGCACTAAAGATGAGTGCATACACGGAAGGCTAAGGCGATTTGGGTGTACATTTAAGTGGGTTGTAACAAATTCTTCCTTTAAGTAAGATGCTTAAAGTTAGAAACGAAAGGATAGGCTCGGAGGGGTGTACTAGGGGTTTCGTGTACTAAAAATGAGTACAACGCTAAGGTGTGGGAAAAATTAATTGACTTTACTAGCCAAGTAATATGACATAAATGGTCAAGTAATTATGATACGGGTTTAACACAAGGGTGATCCTAATGCCTCTTTTCATGTAGTAAATCCTACTACACGAATGTAGTCTCACTAGCGGTCTCGGGATGCATCGTTAACGCAAGTTCTAGAATCTAAATGCTACCGGTACACTCATAAGCACTAATAATGAATGCTTTTCCTATCAAATCTAAAGGCCAACCTCACATATTTGGGTGGAAAATTTTTTTGAATGGTACGGTTTGGGCTAGTCATACAACTCCTATCCATGAGACGCTTGCTAAGGCTAAAGTTTCACTCCTAAATGTTGTAAAAAATTTTAAATTTGGCGCTAAAATTACACTAACAAGTATTTCTCATAGTTTTATTACACACCTACCATCAAACAAACAAACTCAAGTGCAATAGAATCCTATAAGGTATCATCATTTACCCTCCCCATATACTTAGGATGAACATTGTCCCCAATGTTCAATTAAAGAATGTAAAAGTGAAATAGGTAAAAGAATGAAATCAAATACTCCCCTGATTCGTTCGGTGTGGATAGTGTGTTAACAAGGTTAGATCTTCCTCCAAGAAAATGAACAATCAAAGCTTCCCTTCCAGAAAAATAAATCATCTTCTTGTCATACATAACCTGTTAAACCTGGGAAAACAAACAAGGAAACCTCGCTTAAAATCGGCGGCAATCTATATATACTAACAAGTCCTAAAAAAATTAAGATATAATGCTTGTGGAATGAATGTTTGCAGATTTCCTGGAGTTTATAAAACTAAAGAATTAACAAAAACTTTAAGACTCCGTTAGAAAAACAAAACTAGCAAAATTTCCAGAATTTTAGACATGACGCCGTCAGGAGTTAACTCCTGACGCAGTCAGAAGTGACCTGCAGAAATCTTTACGTCAAGTTTCCGGAAAATTTCAGGAAAAACTTATGTCCTACTTCCTTGAAAATCCTGCAAAACATCATTATGACTCGATACAAGCATTTGACTCTAACAAATACTAATACACATGTCCATTTAATATTGTGGAGAATCATAATCAATTTCGTTTCTTAAAAACATATTTGGGGTTTCCCCTTACACTTATCTTTTGCGAAATACCTTTGTATGAAGTTAAGACGAAGTCAAACGACAAAATAAAGGATTTTCACAATTTTATTTTGAAACATGATCTACCAACAATAAAAATAAAGCATGCATATGGAAACAAATAACAATCAAACAAATAAAAATCACACAAAACATGGGTTACCTCCCAAGAAGCGCTTTTCTTTATTTTACGAGTCTTGTAGCTAGACTCAAGGTCATGGGCAATTACGTGACCTCATCGTTGGTCTCATTTTCTAAGTCATCTCCTATCTCGGTATCGCTTTCATAGTGCAGGTATTTTGGGTCTTCAAACTCAAAGATATCTTCCTGATACTTTGATCCAAGTTTATTAACATCCTTAAAGAATCCACATGATAAATCAGAAGTGTTCTTACATCCTCTCCGAACATCTTCATCATATAAGATAAGTTGAGAACCTAGCTTATCAAGCCCGTCACAATCTATTCCTTTGAGGTCCTTCCTCTTGTATGGCGTTTGGTATGACACCCTCCTAATTCCATCAGCGAAGGTCATGATTCCGTTCCGGTCGTCAACCATTAAGTTAGTGATTTCACAAAAGGGTGCTCCAAAAACAACTTGTGACAACCTTGGGTCTACATAGTCCTCAATGTTGTCCACGATCGTAAAGTCCATTGTGAATGCCATATTTCCTACGAATACCTGGATTTCATGATCTCTACCAACAACATTTTGACCTTTATAAATCATTTCCCATCTACAAATATTGTTATAGTGGAATAGGGACATAAAATTCTTGGGTAGGAACACGTTAATGTAGACATTATCGAAATACTTGTGACCGATCATACAAGGGATTTTGAGGTTATTCGGATCACGCCGCTTTATCCTCTCTGATCTTCCATCCTTTGATCCATATATATTCCCTTCTAGTGACGGACGGTACTCGTACACCTCCTCATTACCCTTCCGAAAAGTCACCTTCCTGACGCCATTGGTGAATAAGGCACTACCATCCTTCTCATCAAGGATTACTCCTGATTCATCAACAAATGGTTTACCGAGAACAAGGTTGGTTAATGTTAGATTAGTCACAGAGTCTATGTCATCGACTACGATGAGGTCAATGTTATAGACGAATTCTCCAATCATAACTGATAAATTTTTTATAATTTCGGCGTTATTGATTCTTTCATACGATGTACGTTCAGGGAATGCTTCGTTTTAAAGGGAAAGGGGGATAATGTTGATAGGGAGGTTAGGATCTATATGAGTATCGGTTATGAGCTTCTTCCTACTAGTGCAGGAAATCTTGAAAACTTCAGAGTTGCTTCTCTTAATCCTATCACTACTCCCTATAGTCATATCCACCAAATTTTTCTCGGGTTCCTCTATAATAGATTTACCCAAAATTGCTGGATTCTTCATATGCCCTTTTGGTCTCTCTTTCGCTTTATCCAATTTTCCTGACTCTTGTGTGACGGAGTCCTCGAATGAGTTGGCAGGGCTCTTGGCCAATTCGTGGTCTCGCTATGAGGTTTCATCCTTAACTTCATGGCCCTTATTTACAGTTGGTTGTTGGCTCTGATCAGGTGTAGGAGCAGATATTGTGGTGATAGTATTCACAAAATGGATTGGTCCTAGGGGGTTAACAAGGTCCCTCACGTCCTTTACCTTTGGTGACAAATGTTTAAAGAGTTTACTAGGACTTTTTATTTTCACAGGAGAGGTTAGCTGACTCATGACGGTAACAGATTTGACCTCTTCATCCTGAATTGGTTTATTAACAGCGTGATCTTTAATAGCAGTTAACAGATTACAAATCTTGTCATTCATATCGGCTTGCTGTTGTTTAAATCTGGTCTCGAGCGTGGAGAGCTGTAATTCTTGAGAGAGAATGAACTTTCGCAAGGCATCTTCATAGCTTTGCCTAGGAGTGCTCTATGATGGAAAATGCTCGGACCATTCGATTGGAGGGGAATCATTGAAGGATACGCTCCGAGTTTCGTATCCTCTGAAATTACGTTTATCCTTCCATGCCTCATAGGCCTCGTCAAAGTTTCGAGGACCCCGATCAACGTGTGACGATGTGAATTCCTTAAAAGCATGTTTTTGAAGCTCCATGCAGTTATGAGTTTCATGGGGGCCATTATACAATTTACACGAAGAAGTGATTTTGTTCACTTGGCTTGAAGGCTTAGGAGCTTCGTAAGATTTCATGAGAAACTTGACTTGGTCCTCAAGTTCCATGATCCTACGGTCGGGAGTGCTAGAATTGTTCGAAGGCAAAGATATTGCCTTGACCGTTTTGTTTAAATCACGGGGATCATTCCAACTTTCATTGTCATAGAGAGCAAGATCTTCTATGAGTTCCCATGATTCTTCCGCACTTAGATCACGTAGCTTAGGGGTGAGCAAATAGACCGAGAACCGAATCGGAACCGAGAACCGAACCGGAACCGACCCAACCCGAACCGATTTTTGGACCCGCGGTTCGGTTCTCGGTTCTTAACTATTGATAATTGCGGTTCTCGGGTCGGTTCGGTCCGGAACCGACGGGTATCGGTTAGGACCCGAAGAACCGAACTTTAAAAATATTATTGGAATTTTTGGGCTTTCGGAGTACAAATAGTCGAGAAACCCATTATGATTGGTCAATAAAATCAAATCTTTGTATGTTAACTAGAATCGTTCCATCTGTCTACCCATTCTAACATTTCTTTTTCATTGTTAAAAAAAAAAAAAAAAAAAAAAAAAAAAAGAACATTTCTTTTATGCCAGGCATCCATAGCATTCATATTTACTCCATGCTTCATATTCGTATAATGTATACTAATATAACGTTTGTCATCCTTTACTAACAAAATGGTGGCACAGACATTATTAAGAGTGTCGTTACAAGAAGACGTCACAAAACAATATTACTACAATTCGTTTCTAAAGCCATCATTTTTTAATGGCACTCTCAATTTGGTTTTCAGTGCAAAATGCTACTTGCCATGCATTCATGACTCAAGAGTGTCTACTGTTAGGCCATACACTGATGGCTTTAAATAAATGTGGTACCATTTTTAGGATGATCTTTATTCTAACAATACTTTTGGTAATAGTTGTTAAATTATACTAGTAGTAAAAGAGTCCTAAAAAATATTAATGGCGTAAAAATTATATGAACCAAAAAAAAAACAGTGAAACAATGCAACTTTCTAAAATTTCAAATATATGTTGAAAGCGTGTAAAACTGTAAATGAAAGCGATTCATGAAAACATACATATTGCGTGTAAATGAAAGCAATTCATGAAAACATGCAAATTGCGGTTCCAATCGGTTAGACCCGCAAGGAACCGAACCCGAACCGAGAACCGAACCGGAACCGAGACATGCTACTCGGTCCGGTTCTCGGTTCTTTGGTCATCCATTTTTCGGTTCTCGGTTCTCGCGGTTCCGGTTCGGTTCCGTGCGGTTCCGGAACCGCGCTCACCCCTAACGTAGCTTACCACTGGCCGATTGGTCAATGGTTCGCCTTGTGGAGAGATCAATATGGTCATAGAAGATTTGGACTTGGAGCCAAAGATCTATGCCATGATGAGGGACTTTTTGGAGTAAGTCCTTGAAACGAGTCCATGCCTCATATAGAGTTTCACCTTGACGTTGTTGGAACATCAACATCAAGATATCATTTCTAAGCTTGGTAGTTCTCCCCGGTGGGAAAAATTGAGCAAGGAAACAAGTGGTGAGATCATCCCATGAGGTGATGGATCCCGCGGGTAAACGTTCAAGCCATTGACTAGCTTGATCACCTAGAGAGAAATGGAATAGGCGTAATCGGGTCGACTCTCTAGTTGTAACATCAAGGTCTATAGAATCTATGATTTTAAGGAAATCCTTGAGATGTTGGTTAGGATCTTCGGAACGAAGTCCATGGAAGGCACATCCGCTTTGCACCAACCGGATGGTGTCGGATCGCAAGGGGGACACATTGGCTCCTTGGGTGAGCTCAATAGTGTTTCGATAGCCTTGGTGGCTAGGACGGGAATACTCTCCTAGGGTTTGGGGCCTAAGAGATTGGTTTGCTAGTGGTGGGTTTTGTGGGTGGTTTTGTTGTGGTGGGTTGATGGGTTCAAAGATGTTATCACCTTCCATGATATCGGATGATAAAGGTTACGAACAAAGACACGAAGAAATAAAATAGACAAAAGAGAACCTAAAAATAAAAATAAAATCTTACTAGAAAGGAATCTAGCAAGTAGACCTAATAAAAAGAAATCCTAACCTAGACAATAACTATTCCCCGGGCTGCAGCGCCAAAAACTTGATACGTTGGAATCGCACCAGGCTTTACCTCTCGAGGGATCTCGAGAAGCTTACAACCCCCACCAGGCCATGTACCTGATCGTTGTAGTATAGTATAGTGACAAGTACCGGGGGATTGATCGTTCAACTCAGGAATAGTGTCGCTAGGATTAGAAAGCCTAAAAACTAGGTCTAGAGGTGAAAGATGATTCTTTTTATATTTTTTTATATTTTATGAAAGCAATTTAAATCTCGGGTTTTTGGAAGAGTGGGCGGAATTAGTTGCTAATAAACTAACCCAATAACTAAGATGCAATCAAAATAAAATAACAGAAATGAAAATAAAGCTAATTACTAATGTGGTGTGAACAATGATAGGGAGTGTTGTGTTTACTTAGGTTTCATTACTCCCTAGATATCTTTTACAGGTTGATAGTTTGTTACAATTGCATGGATGACGGGTTATGTTTCTTAATACCAGTCGTAGGGCCGTGTACAATATTCCCTAACTCTATAGGATCCTACTTCACTCCTATGTCGAGCCGTTATAAGCTCCTAACATGGGATCATTAGAATTCTCCTATGCATTAAATATAACCAAAAATCATAGTACACATCTGATCATGTTTCTTAAGACTTTCAAGCATGTCACCAATGGAAGTCTGCTAGTTTTCTTAAGTCTAACGTCTTGTATTACTCTTGACGCCGTCACATGAAGACTCTTGACGCCGTCAGGTACTGTTCCCTACAAGGAAAATGAAGACTTTGCCGTTTTCTTCACTTTTATGCTCCAAAAACGTTCAAAATGCTTCCTTTTCCAGAATCCACTCCAAAAGTACCTAAAATGACAAAAGGAACGATTTAGGGCAATATTTAATCAAATAAATTCGAATCCGGGCTAAAATGACCTCCTAAAAATGGTTCATTTTTCGCCTCATCAATAAGTTGGGTCCCACCCATGTTGGCCTATGTGTGCCTCAAGTTTTTTAAGAGATACCCATGGAACATTACAACAAATACAACATGGACATTTTATGTTTCCATAACTATTCAATAACGGCTTGCAATGATCGATGAATGCGACAAGACCATCATAGAATTCTTTTGAACAACGATCGAAAGTGGTCCAATGTAACAACCATGGATTTATCAGGTCAGTTTGACTGATAGTCTTGACTCGGTTGACGTTTGTTTGGTGTGTCTTAGGTGATTGAAGTGATATAAGAGTGATATAGGTGAGTTTTAGCACTAAATCCCTTTGCGTAAATGGTTTTTATTGTGATTTGGAAAGTATGGAATTTGGTAAAGTTCATTTTGATCGCCTTTGTGGTGTAGAAATGACTTGTGTAGTTTTGGTGTTTTTGTGTTTTTGCCTAACGAGTCCTCGTTCAAGTATTTGAGCGTTAGAAAGTTACGAGGAGTTTGTTTTTATGTGTTATGCTTATAAAAGAGTGTGAAAATCTATTTTTGGAAACTTTATTTTGAAAATGATAATTTTCCGGTTTGTCGTAAAAACTGAGGTTTATCGCGTAAGACGCTAGGATTAGCTACGGGTATTTATAAAATATCAAAGGTATGAGGTTTTAAGTGTAATAATTAAATTTAATAAAAAAAATATAAAATACATGTATGTGTATTAAGGAAATCGGCCAAGGGGTGTTTTAAGGGAAAAAGAAAACCAAATTTGAGCCAAATTACAACACCTAATGATAAGGATTATCCATAAATAATATATAAACAGACCCAAACACCCCACAAACGTTTTTTTCCTGCATTTTGGTCGATCCCAAGGAGAGGAGAAAGAGAAAAAAATTAGGGTTTTGCTTTTGAAGCCAAAAATCAAGTTTAAGGTATACTTTTGATACTAGTTTTCATTCAATTGATTAATCATTGTAATTCATGTAATATTAAGTATGATGGATTTAGGGTTTATCAAATTCTATAAATTAATGATGTAAAACAAGTTAGAATCATTAATTGATAATAGTATGATGATTGGTTAAGAGAATTGAGCGTAAAACGCGTTAGTTTACAAGTTAGGGTTTGGATAGAAAGTTAGTGCTATAAATATTCGAATGTATTTAACAGATGGTGATGAGTTAGATCACTAATTTTTAGTCTAAATTGAAGTTTAATGAAAGAGCTTTCCAAAAAGTCCAGCCACGATTGATTTCATGGTCGGGAAGTTAGTCTTTTGATTTTTCTTTGATAAGGAGTCAAAGCTGTTAAACCGGGACAGAATTTGGGTAAAAGTTTGATAGTGAAATATGGGTGAAAAAGTGATATTAAGGTTACCCTTTCTGGGAAAGTTGATTTTTAGGTTATCTTAGACTTCCACGAAAAGGATTCGTGATAAAAAGTTGTAGAAGTATTTTATTTTAATCAAAACATTTTGGTGTGCGTTCAGATCCGAATATGGATAGTTGACAAGTTTGATTTTCTTATGGGTACTTCTGTGTGTTATTAGACCATGGCCTTCTGGGATTAGCTTGTATGCTTATGAGAGACCATGGCAAATTTTTGGTGTGATTTTTTGAGCTTTAATTGTTATTATTTCATGTGGGCGAATGTACCTAAAATTCTGCGTTTTCTGCTTTTAAAAGTGCAAGGGATTTAGTGAGGATTAGGATTTGGTGGTGATTGGTATGGGGTCTAGGAGATCCATAGTGGGTCATATGAATCTTAGACATCCACCATATGAGTATTGCATCGGTTATAGCTTTTAGCTTGACCATGTGTAACGTGAACTTATTTGTGTTGTATAGATTTGTGATTGTTATTTGTTGGAAGCTATAAAGTTGAGGTGAGTTCATAGTCCCATATTTTTACTTGTTTTAAACTTGGGGTTGGAATGATGCTTGTCTTAAATTTTTGAGTTACTGTGATTATGTGTGTGTCAAAGAGCTTGGACTTATAATGTTATCGTATGTATGCTATGTGTAATGATTCGATTGTGAGATTATGTGTGCTTCATTTGGGGACCCATTTGATGTTGAGTTTTATGCGCTTCAATTGGGAGGATGCTTATCATGTTGCTCGCGCATGCGACCCATTTGATGTTGAGTTTTGTGTGATTCAATTGGGAGGATGCTTATCATGTTGCTCACGCATGCGACCTAATTGATGTTTATTGGGATCAGAGGACACGAGCCGTTCAGATGGTTACCTTTGTGTGTGGATATTCGTTTGTGAATATTTGTAGTTTATATGATAACTTTAAATTATTTGTCCAGCTATATTTTTATAAGAACAGTGAACTGGTTGCCTTGAGAGTGTATGTGTGTCTTAAACCTATGAATCTCACCAACATTATGTTGACGTCTTAAGCATCATTTTCAGGTGAGCTGTCTAAGGATAAGATAGAAGGATGTGATTAGACGAGACCTTAGTTGCATTGGAAGTAGTTTATCTGTACGTTTGGAGTTTATCATGTTGTTTTCTTTCGGGTATTGTTATGACACTTTGTGTCAATACTTTGCCATTTTTACTGCATGTAGTTATTTTCTATATAGACACCATGTGTTGTGTTGATATCCATGAAGTTACACCCTCGCGTTTCCGCCTTGGCGAGGTGTGACAGATTGGTATCAAAGCCAGGTTATAGAGAAGTAGGTGGTTGAACCTAGACTATAACCTAGGAGTCCTTCATATAGTTGCATTTAGGATCTATGTGTAAGTATAGTATTTTATATGTCTATTTTCCTATATTTATGAGATATTTTATTGAGTTTCGGACGTCTATTCTATCCTCTATACGTAGTATTATATATATCGACTTTATTATATCGTCTTCAGCGCGTAAGATGCTTCGTTGGACTACTGTCGTCACTATCGGATGCGAGAGAAGTGGTAGGATGAAGCGGACTAACCACAGAATCTGAGTTCCTGATAGCATGTATCCATGTTCGGACAAGGAAAGGACGTTTATGGGAAACGTTGGTGGGGAAGAAGTGGAGAGGTTTGGAACCATGGTAACTTCTGGAGATGGAGCCATTACCAAATAGTCTTGGTAGTGTCCTCACTTCTCATAGAAAGGAGAGGTGGTTTAATCTAAACATTGTGATTTGTATGAGCATGTGGATCATGCAGAATTGGAAGAAAGAAATAGATATGGTATTGCATGTTGTCGATTACCTCAACATGTAGGAAACAGGAATGGGTGGTTAAGTAAAGATGAAGGGGAGTTAGGATGGAATAATGTAGATTCGGATCTGGAGTCCACAGCGAATAGTAAGTTTAACCGATTTGAGTGGGGAGGCAAGTGCGAGAATGCAGTTTGAGCCATTGTACGAAGTCTTTTGTTTTGTGTCATGTTTTGGAATTCGTATATTGTTTTTTGCCGTCTGGATCCATGTTGGAGCGTGATTACTCTTAGATATTGGATCAACATTATCCAAGTGATTTTGATTATAGAGTTTACGTGATCGTTGGAATTGTTCCATGCGAGATGATTGTTTGTGACGTCTTTTGTTTTTGTTCGCGTTATTGTTTGCATGATGTGTTGTCATAGGAGGGAGTACACTTGTGAAAGGGGGCATAGATAATTATGGTGGCCAACATAATTATACATGCGTCACAACACAAGTGGACTTGCAAGTATGATAGCATGAATTGCATGGTGTATTAGGTGCTATGTGGTATATGTGCGGTATCATTGAGATGTGTGGTTTTGGAAGTAAGTATGCGTGTGGAATAGGCTTATAACTATGGTCGCGAACATAATTATAAGGGTATCACACACATGGACTTGTGACCATTATTGCATTGATTGATGTTTGTTGTTATATGTTGTGGTAGATGGTATGTGATATCATGTTGGTGATGGCTGTATGGTTAGAGAAGTATTCTCTTAACCGTTTGGGCAGTCGTATATGTTGGGGTGTGTAGGTGGTAAGATTCCATCCTACCTATCATATGTTGATACCTTGTGGTATTTAAGTTGATTCGGTTGCTAGACACTCCGTTTGTATACCTAATTCTTTGGTTGGCATTCCTATTCGTACCATGATGGTACAGATGCCATATTCTTTCTATTTGACTTCGTGATAGGTGTTGGGTAATCGAATTCGTTTTTGTTGGATACTGGTTCGTTTCTTTGGTTATTCCTTGCATTCATTCCGCGAATGAATATTATATTGTTCTTCAAATATTGTTGGTTCGTGACAAGTTGGTGCGGATTTCAATCCCTCATTTGCACACCAATTGGATTTCGTGAGGTGTTTTTGCAATCTGTTAGTGTTGATGTTTTTCTATGATCTTAATTTGATAGTTGTATGAATGAGTCTTTACGTTCTTCGCTTGGTTTGTAATGTATTTGCGTGAGTGTTCACTGGTATGAGTTCGTTTGATGATTATTTTGATTAAGTGATTCTTCTGTGTTTTTTTGCATCCAATAAAGGGGTTGTGTTAAAGTCCTTATGGTATTTTAAAATTCGTTTTGGGTATATCAAGGTCAATTGTTGGAAACTATTATTTTTATGGTGAAAATGAAGTGTGAAAAAAATGGTTATGTTGGTGTCTTACATAAAATGGTTTATATATATTTTATAAAAAAAATGTATAAGTTTAAGATATGTCTTGTGAAAAACGGTGTTCATTTATTTTTGGGAAGGTCGAGCATGGGAATAAGAACTGTCTATGGTTCTCATTTACCAAACTTTCATTGAGGTGCGCTTGTGGATGTTTTATGGGTACGTGTATTTTATATTTTCTTTGTATGGGTTTCCATGAACATTTTATCTGTGTCTACTTTTATTGGGACAAAATTTCTCATTGTATTTTTATAGCTTTGATTTTGATGTTCATTACTTCGCTAGTCAGTAATTCGTACCCCTTTTGAGTTCGTTGATATACGTTTTAGTTTGACCGGTTTCATGGTTCGCGTCGTTTACTTAGGATAGATTTTCGTTTTGATTATCAATTTGTTCGTTGAAGGAGAAGAGGGTGTTTGCCAAGTTGTTCAAGTGAGAGGTGTAGCTTTAAGATGTACGTTCTTCAGGAAGGTGGTCAACGATAGCGAGTGTTCGTGGACATTAGTAAGATGAAAGTGGTGAAGAGTGGAAACTACCTAAGATACCATCTGAGAGACAGTTTTCCTTAGGATTGACAGGTACTATTGACGATTCATTTCTATCTTTCTATAGATTGCGTAGGCATCGCGGAGGTGGAAGATTCATAAGAGGAACTGTGTGATACATGATTTAAAGTTGGGGAGTAGAACTTGGAGATGATATTCGTATGGAGCAGAAAGTGTTATCTACACAGATCATAGGAATCTTTAGCATATATTCGACGAGAGGCTAATATATGTAGAAGAGAAGTTGGGTGTGGAATTTCTCAGTGACTACGATTGTCTAGATTCGCCACCGTCAAGGAAGGGCGGGCATCGTGGTAAGAGCGCTGAGCGGGAGTGAACGAGTGAAACTTAGATGTTTGTGAGCAATGATTATGATAATTTGGTTCGGAGTTAAGAGGATTGTTAGCATTAAAAATATATATATAAAAGTGATGGTCATTCTCATATTGTAACTTTGTGTCGTTTGTTAAGATTAGTAAAAGTTTAGTCATTGGGCTTTGGACTTAGTAAGCTAATATGTCATGTACTAAGTAATGAAAGCCTTTATATGTAAAAGGAAACCAAACCCAAGACCAAGCCCATGGAAATCCTTTTAAGGCATCTTTTGTATCTAACTATATAAACACCTCAAAGCTCATTTGAGGTGTGTGCTTGTGTGTGTTTTGTGTGTGTTTTATTAATAAAAGTTCTCTTCATCTTATTCTCTCTTTATACAAGTTAACGTCACACTTACATATAATCAAGTCACCATCTTTACTTCATCTAGTGCTTATATTTGTGTTAAAGTTGATAGATTTAAGGTCCTACAAGTGGTATCAATCGCCTAACAATGATTTAGGTGTGTTTATCAAGTTTTTTGTTCAAAAGTTGCATTTTTCATTCATTTATGCACTTTTTCTTCAAAAAAGTTTTGATTTTTACGTGGTTTTAGTGTTAAAGTTGTTGTTTTTATTGAAGTTTTAGTGATTCTAAGTGTTTTGGTAAAGATTTGATCAATAGAAACAAGTGGAAAAAGTGGTTTTGGTTGAAAAAATCGGATTTTTCACGTTTCTGGCCATCTTATGCGTAACTTGGGTGAATAGTACGATTTCTTAGCTGTCTACAGTACTGTTTACGCATAAGATTAAGTCAAAACCCCTTTCCTACGCTTAAGTTTAGTCAAAACCCTCTTCTTACGCATAAGTTCACTTTCTTACGCATAAGATTGAGATCCTATGCTTAAAATCCTACGCTTAAGTCTGTTCCTAAGCATAAGATTGGATTATACGCATAAGATTCTACGCAAAAGATTGGTTTCTACGCAAAAGATTGGATTCTACGCATAAGATCCTACGCAGAAGTTGTACTCAGTACTTCCCTGACTTGGATAAGTTTGTGGAATACTTCGACTTGGGATATCTTTCAAGCTTGGATAAGTTTGAGAGATCTGTTTGGTAACATCCTTACGCATAAACTTTAAGTTTACGCGTAAAATCAAAGTCTACGCATAAACAATATTGTTTACGCATAACTTTAGATCTTACGCATAACTTAAAGGTTACGCATAACATCTTACGCGTAAGATTATTCAAGGTTTACGCGTAAGATCAAGCTTTACGCGTAAGTTTTGACTTTTGACAACCAAACTTCAAACGGCCATAACTTTTGAATCGTAACTCCGTTTTCGACGAATTTGCTGTCAAAACGACCGTGAGACCGAGAAGAAGGACACGTTGAATCATCTAAAGATCATTCAAGCCAAGCTTCAAGGCCCAAATCCACTCCGAACGGAAGTTATTGAGGTTTTAAGGTTTTAGATCAAATTTTTCACCATAAAAACTTGCATCAACTTACACTAATCACAACTCCTATTTCGTTGGATCGATCCAAGAATCAACTTTATCAATCAACACTTCATCAATGGCAACTCAGCAAGATATTCATGCAGCCGGTGTGGAAAACCGACCTCCAATGCTTGAAAAAGGTGGATATCTCCCATGGACAAGCCGCATGCTTCGTTACATCAAAACAAAGCCTGATGGTAAATTAATGATCAACTCCATTACAAATGGTCCATTTATGCCAAGACAAGTTCAAATTGAAGGCAATCCAAATACAACACCTCCTACTCAACCATTCGTGCGTGAACAAATAGAAGCAGATTACACAGAGGAAGACAAGAAGCAGATCGCCGCGGATGATATGGCAATGCATTTAATCCAACTTGGATTACCACGGGAGATCTTTGCTGCAGTCGACAGCTGTGAAACTGCTTATGCTATGTGGGAACGTGTTAGAAGGATATGTCATGGAACAGAGATTGGACAACAAGATGTTGAGAACAAACTTCTTACTGAATGGGAGAACTTTACATCCACTAAAGGTGAGCAGATTGAATCTTACTACACAAGGTTTTGCACTTTGATGAATGAGTTAATCAGAAACAAGTTGACACCTCGAACAATTGCAACAAACATCAAATTCATCAATAACCTTCCTGAAGAATGGGGTCGTTATGTTACAATTGTCAATCAAACAAAGGACTTACATAAGGTAAATTATGATCAACTCAATGACTTTTTGAAGCAAAACCAAGCTGAGGCTAATGAAGTAAGGAAAGAAAGATTGGCAAAGAATCATGATCCTCTCGCATTAATTGCTACTACACCAACACCGCTACCAGTTAACAAACAACAATCATCATCATCTTCCACTCACAACTACATGCAACCATCATACATTCAACAACCAACACCAGTCTACCAACAACAGATCTACCCACAGCAACAACAACATGTTATTCCACAACAGCAATACCAACAATTCCAAGAACCAGAATTCACTGAAAATGATGAAGCTACTGCAGCATTGACCCAAGCATTTGCTTTTCTGTCAAAGGCATTCCAAGGACGTTATTCTACACCAACAAACAACAACCAAAGGATTTCATCAAACACTCGCAACAAGCAGATTGCTCATCCGAGTTTCAATATGGGCAACGGAGGCCAAATGGTTGGAGTTTATGGGAATCAGCAAGGATATGCTACTGGAATTAACATGGGGAATCAGAATATGCTGAATGCAGGGAATCAGAATGCAGGAAATCAGTATGGTCAGTATGCAGGGAATCAGTTGGGTCAGTTTGTTGGAAATCAGAGGGGTCAAAATGTTGGTAATCAGGCAATGGGTAATCAGAATAGAAATGTTGCAGCTCCAGTAGTTGGGAATTTGGGAAATTTGAATCAGGGTAATCCGGTTAAGTGTTTCAACTGTCAGGGTGTAGGTCATATGGCAAGGAACTGTCCTACTAAGCCGAACAAGAAAGATCTAGAGTACTTGCAGAAAGCAGTGATGTTGGCACAAAAGGTTCAGGCAGGGTTTCAGTTGAACGCAGAGGAGAATGATTTTATGGCTCTTATGGATGACATGGAAGATAGAGAGGATATCGATGCGAACTGCATATTCATGGCGAATCTTCAGGAAGCTAAGTATGACACGGATTCTGATACACTTCCTGTTTATGACACCAATGCAACATCTGAGGTATCAAATTTCAACACATGTCACAATAATGATATATTTGATATGTCTCCTCATGAGGAACAGCATTTTGAGAAGCAAGCATCCACTTATGATACATTCCTGGACACGCCAAGTAGTAGCAAGACTCCTTCAGCGACTCCAGATGTGAATCATAATGGAGGCTTCGTTTCACAGCATGCTGAGAATGATGAGGAAACACATGCTTTGTTTGAATCCTTATTGAATAATTGTCGTATTGAAATTGAGAATGTGAAAAAGGTCAATCGCGATGTTAAGGCCGCGAATGCTAAATTGACCGCTGAGCTTGAGAGTTACAAAGAAAATGTTAAAGCTTTTGAATTTCATAACAAAAGATTGTCTGAATTATAAACTGGTTATCAAAATTCCGTTTCAAGGGAAAAACAATTGCAACTCAAGTTTGATACACTTGATGTTAATTCTTTCAAAAAGATAAAATCTTTAAACGCGGAAATTTCTGATTTACAAAACCAACTTTCTAAACAAAAAACAGCTTATACCAATCTTGAAAAAGAAAGGGATGAGTTGAAAAAGGACTTTGCAAAGAAAGAAGACAAACTTTTGGCCGAAATCGTAGAGTCAGAACACATGATTGCACATTTAGAAGAATTAGTGGTTAAGTCGGGTCAGTCAAGTCAAACAATGAAAATGATTTCAAATCAAACTAATCCGATTTACCATACGAAACATAAAGTGGCTCTTGGTAGCAACACCCCCTGTAATCTCAAGAAAGCTCATAAAGAACAGAATGTTTTGTATAATGGTAATGTGATTTACACCAAACATGATCCTCCCGTTGTTCGGGATTCTGTGCAAACGATAGAACATGTCGAAGAGAGCATAAATAAAATGAAACAAAAGGATTTGAAACCCATTGATTACAACAAATTGAACAAACTTTCGGGAATTACTTTTGTTCCACAAAAAGAACCATCTGTGTTTTCCATAAAACGACCATTCTCAAAAATGTTTTCTAAGAAAGCAATTGTTTCCAAATCTCTTTCAAAAATGGAACAAATGTCTTCTAACAACACTTTTAATACAAGTGAGGCTAGCGACATTCTGGATGACGTTAAAAAGAGAATTCAAGAACTTCAAAATATTGTTAATTCTAAAACTACAATCAATATTAACAACTGGCATTCCAGTTTTCATATTGAGCAGAAAAAGGTTTTTGAAAACGAAATTACTATCCCACTGAATAACATCAGTGCGAGGGTAATCCATTTTGAACAAGCTTTCTTAAAAGAAACGGCCGACTTTGTCAAGGACGAAAAATCCCTGGTAAACGAAGCTAATGAAACTCCTGAAAACATGAATGTTTTGGAAAACCTAAATGATTCTCTCTTCGAAGCTGTTATGACCACTGATATTATGTCCATCATTTTATAAACATATTCTGTTCAAGACGATGAAAGACTAAGAGCTGAGACCTCCGCAATTGTTTCAAAATATGAAAATGCTCTTATAAAGCTTGAAAAAGAAAATGTGTCATATTTTAAACAACTTGATCGAAAAAAGGAAGAATGCAAGTATGGCAAATTGTCGTATGAGCATGCCTTAAAGAACATGAAAGAGCAAAATGATCTTTTGAGGGCTCAGCTTGAAAGTCAAAAAGGAAAGGGTGAGGAAACCAAGTTTGCAAAACCATTGACTTCGGAGAAACCAAATGTTTTAAACACGGTTCAAAAACCAAAAATGTCAATTTCACGGTTTGCACCAAAAGTCGATGAGAAAAAGGATTTGACAAAACCAGTCACTCCAACACCCTTGCCAAAGAAAAGTGAAAATGTTAAGATTGTTGATAAAGGAAAAGCGGTTGTCGAAACACCAAAAGTGATAGCACCTGGCCTTTTTAGGATTAGTCCCACTAATGCGTCTGCCTCCACTTCTAAGACAAATGCGTGCAAAAAGGATACTTCTAAAAAGTCTAATGATGCTAAAAAGGACAACAATATAAATCCTAACGCGTGTGCCTTACCTTCTACAGGATTAGAAAGCACCTCTAGGAGCAGCAGACTAAAGCCTAGGAGCAATACAAGGAACAATAGAGTCTCGCCTGTCTCTACGAGTAGTAGCAAGAATAAAGTTGAAGAAGTAGAAGAACACCCTAGGAATTTATCGCTTTGTAATAAGAAACATGATTCATCTGAATGTAATGTCGAAAGTACTGGTTCTAATGCATGTAATGACTCTGTTTGTTTAATATGCAAGAAATGTTTAATTAACGATGTTCATGATGAATGTGTTTCTAAGAATGTGAATGTTAAGCCTAAACAGAAGTATGTTCCAAAGGGAACTAGTGCCAGATCAAGATCTATAGAAAGATTAGTTGCACGCTTTAGGTCTACCACTAGTAGTCGAATGCCTAGGAACTACCTTAAGTTTTGTATGTGGATACCAATGGGTAGAGAGTTCATTCTTCAGAATGGCAAATTAGAAGTTGTTCAAAATAAACATGTAGCAACCTTTGATGTGTGTGATTCGGAATTTACTCCTAACCCCATGGAACCAAATTTAAAACGGTTTCCAAATACAAACTCTTCTGTTATTGGCAGGTTATCGAAATATGTCTTTGGATCGTCGACTCGGGTTGCTCCAAGCACATGACCGGGAACTTAAAGCTGCTGATCAATTTCGTCTGGAAATTCATGGGAACTGTATGCTTTGGAAATGATCATGTAGCAGCTATTCAGGGTTATGGAGATCTTCGGTTTGAGAATTTTTTAATCACTCGGGTTTACTACGTCGAAGGGTTGGGACACAATTTGTTTTCAGTTAGCCAGTTTTGTGATGTAGATTTAGAAGTTGCATTCAGGAGAAACACGGTTTTTATAAGAAATTTGGTTAGTGATGATCTCTTAACTGGTAATCGTGGTACAAACTTGTATGCTATCGACATCACCCAAATGGCTTCTACATCACCAATTTGTCTTATGACAAGGGCAACCGAAACTAAGTCCTGGCTGTGGCATAGAAGATTATCCCATCTCAATTTTGACACAATCAACAAGTTAGCCAAAGACAACATCGTCACCGGACTTCCTAAGTTCAAATACACCAAGGAACACCTATGTCCATCATACGAACAAGGAAAAAGTAAAAGAGCATCATATAAACCCAAAACCGTACCTAGTTCGGAAGCAAGGTTACATATGTTGCACATGGACTTATGTGGCCCAATGAGAGTTGAAAGCATTAATGGGAAGAAGTATATTCTCGTTATTGTTGATGATTATTCAAGATATACTTGGGTAAAGTTTTTGAGATCAAAAGACGAAGCACCAGGCATCATCATCACCTTTCTGAAGCGTATTCAAGTTCTACTTCAAGCTCCAGTAAGGATTATAAGAACAGACAATGGCACAGAATTTACTAACCAGGAGTTAAGAACTTACCTTGAAGATGTCGGTATCACACATCAAACATCAGTTGTTAGAACTCCACAGCAGAATGGGGTAGTTGAAAAAAGAAATAGAACTCTTGTGGAAGCTGCTTGCACAATGCTGATTTTTTCTAGTGCACCACTATTCTTATGGGCTGATGCTGTAGCCACTGCTTGTTTTACTCAAAACCGATCCCTAGTACATCCAAGATTCAATAAAACCCCATATGAGCTAGTGAACAACCGTAAACCTGACATCTCTTACCTTCACGTGTTTGGCGCTTTGTGCTATCCGACGAACGACAGAGAAGATCTAGGAAAGTTGAAAGCTAAGGGTGATATTGGAATCTTCATTGGATATTCAGAAAACTCGAGGGCATTCAGGGTGTATAATAGAAGAACAAAAAGGATAATGGAGAAGATGAATGTGAAGTTTGACGAGATTTCACAAATGGCTTCTGAGAGATACGCTCTAGAACCCGCGCTTAATCCGATGGCTTCTAATCAAAACGGATTAGGACCCGCACCAAACATGCAGACTTCTGGACACATCAGTTCAGGACTCGTACCTCAAGGAGCTCAATCAACAAACACGGATAAACCTTCAGAACAAGAACTGGAAAATTTCTTCGAGTTAATGTTTGATGAATATTATGGTGGAACTTCGACAAATGCATCTCAACAACATTCCGCTGCACCCGCTCAAAACCATCAACCACCACCATCACAAGATGCATCTACCACAATCGAAGCTGAAGCACCAACTACATCAACATCATCTACATCTACTCAAGCAACTCCAGTACTTGAAACTGTTCTACCAAGAGTTGATGCGCAAAACCAAAACACAAATTTTCAAGAAGAACCAACAAATAATTCAAACAATGTTACGTTAGAAGAAGAAGAAGAAGAAGTATTTGAAAACCCGTTTGCAACAGACTCTGTTGAATCTTCTTCAAGGTTACAAGAACCATCTAACACACATTCGTTACACCCAAGGTACCCTTCTACGTTTCAATGGACAAAAGACCATCCAATAGAACATGTTATTGGTGAACCTTCAAAGCCAGTTCAGACAAGGAGACAACTTGCCACCGATCTCGAATTGTGCATCTACGTTTGTTCAATCAGCCTCAAAGAACCAAAGAACATTCGAGAAGCAATGGCAGAAAACCCTTGGATTGAAGCGATGCAAGAAGAATTTCTTCAATACCTGTTACATGATAGTTGGGAACTTGTTGAACGACCACTTGATAAACGTATTCTTGATCTAAAGTGGTTGTGGAAGAACAAACTGGATGAGGAAATGACTGTTATTCGCAACAAAGCTCTTCTCGTGGCTAAAGGTTATCCACAAGAGGAAGGGATAGATTTCGAGGAATCATTCGCGCCTGTAGCTAGACTTGAAGCAGTCCGGATTTTCTTAGCCTATGCAGCTCACAAAAACATCACAGTCTATCAGATGGACATTAAGACTGCTTTCTTAAATGGAACTTTGAAAGAAGAAGTGTATGTGAGTCAGCCAGAGGGATTCATCGACAAAGATCATCCAGACTATGTCTACAAGCTTAAGAAAGCAATTTATGGTTTAAAACAAGCTCCAAGAGCGTGGTATGACGAACTATCATCTTTCTTGCTCAAAAACAATTTCACAAAAGGAACGGTTGATGACACCTTGTTTATCAAAAAATTCAAAGATGACATTTTGATCGTTCAAATTTACGTGGACGACATTATTTTTGGATCAACCAATCCTAACCATTCAAAACATTTTGAAAATCTCATGAAAAGCAAATTTGAAATGTCCATGATGGAGGAACTAAAATTCTTTCTTGGTTTACAAATCCATCAATCCCCTCATGGTATTTTTATCAATCAAGCTAAATATACGATAGAGATTTTGAAAAAACATGGAATGGAAAATTGTGATTCTATTGGTACACCAATGGTCACTTCACCAAAAATAGGTGCTGATTTGTTTGGGAAACCTATCGATCCGAAGAAATATCGGAGCATGATCGGTTCTCTCATGTACCTAACTGCTAGCCGACCCGATATTCAATTTGTTGTTTGTTTGTTAGCACGGTTTCAGGAAAAGCCTACCGAACTTCACCTCAAAGAGGTTAAACGGATCTTTCGGTACCTACGAAGCACCATTAACATGGGACTTTGGTATCCGAATGATTCGGGGTTTAATCTAACAGCATTTTCAGATGCAGACCATGCTGGTGATCAAGTTACAGCAAAGAGTACATCAGGTGGAGCACAATTTTTGGGTGAAAAGCTAGTAAGCTGGTCGTCAAAGAAACAGGATTGTACTGCACTATCAACCGCCGAAGCCAAGTATGTGTCTCTATCTGCGTGTTGTGCCCAAGTTCTTTGGATGCGGACACAGCTCACAGATTATGGCTTTACTTTTGACAGAATACCTATGTATTGTGACTCAAAAAGTGCCACAGCCATCTCGTGCAATCCCGTACATCACTCTAAGACGAAGCATATCAAAGTCCGCTACCATTTCATCAAAGAACACGTAGAAGATGGTACTGTTGAATTATTTTTCGTTAAGATTGATTACCAACTCGCCGATCTATTTACTAAAGCCCTTCCAAAAGAACGGTTTGACTATTTAGTTCGACGAATTGGCATGCGAAGCCTAACTCCTGAGGAGCTAGAACGTCTTCTCGAATCTTCTTGAAAAATGATTTCAAAATCGCTTCGCTGTAAATATTTTTGAAAAAACAAAATACAAATTTGAAAAACCAACAAAAACAAAATACAAAAATATAAAATTTTCAAAAAATACAAAAACAATATAAAATCAAAAAATCCAAAAATATTCTTCTCACGACATGTCTCTCGTATAAATCAATATTCTGTACGTTTCTAGAAATGTCATTCAACAATGATACGGACATGTACAGATGCTTGAACGGGAGTTCTTTTTAATGTTTTACTAAAATATGTCGTTTCTCAAAAGTTTCTTCACAATGGCTTTCGTATACTTCAGTACGAAACCCGGACTTAAAATGATGACTTCTGATTATTTTCAAATCAAGGACTCGTACGTTCAATGATGAAATCTTTTTCAATAAGTTCGAGTCTAAACAAACGAAAAAGATTTCAAGCATAAACTCGTTTTCAAACAGAATTCTTGAGCACTTTTTCAAGATTGTTCAAAAGATTTCTCAAAATCTCAAAATGAGTGCTCAAGATAACTCCCTCTAAACCCTTAATTGATTTTAAAATATGCTATCATTAAAGGGGAGTACAAAAATAAAATTGTTCCAAATTCATGCAAAATGAATCTGTCTTTCTCTCCAAAAAGCCTTTTCTTAATCTGTTGATATCAAAAATATCACAATATGCTATTTTTGAGGGGGAGAAGACATGATTAAAATGTGATCAAAGATGTTTAAAGTTTGTGACTGAATCTCAAAAGAGCTCGACTCAGATAGTACCAATGAATTAACGAAGCTTAAAATGTCAGTAATCGAAAAGACTTGTCCTGGACGGGTAATAACTTCAAGCTAGTCTAACTAGTGATGTAAGCGTGTCTCGAATAGGACTTGTCTGAGTAGAATGTACCGTATCGAGAGACTTTCTTTAGACTTGACCAGGACGGGTAATAACTTCAAGATAGTCTAACTAGTGATGTAAGCGTGTCTCGAATCGGTCATGTTCACTGAAAGTGGATCAATTCAAAAAGTGCAAACTCCTCCCGCATGTGCAAATTTCTTAAAAATTACATGAGCACATGTGAAGGGGGAGTCCTTCAAAATTGCAAAACTCTCGAAGTGGTAACAACAATGTGTTTTATTATCATAAACACTTTGAGAGATTTTCAATAAACGGTTTCATGGCAATGATAGGATAGTCATGGAGTTATAAGGTGACTAAGGTTAGGGAAAACCGTCCTATGATCCGCCAGAGCCGGAGGGATCTACCCAAGGACAAATCCAATAGATTAGAATTAGAAGTCCTTAGGTATGATTGAAAAAAGGAGAAAATGAGAAAGGAGAAAGAAGGGGTTGAAGAATTAAAAAGAAAAGTTATGAAAAAGGGTGAAAAGAAATAGCCATCCATATGTTCAACCTTAGGGCAGACACCGGGTACAATTCGTATGCTACTGGTTGTTACTAAGGTGACACCGTTATTGAAGACAAGACGTCATGGACCCAGTGACGCACTGTACTTAACCTTCTTAACCACTCAAGTTCTCTTAAAAGAGCTTGTTTCATTCTCACGGGGAACCGGTGTAATCTATCGACCTGTCTCTTAGAGATGGTTGATATTGAAGCATGAGACCTCTCCCTAATCTCCGCATAGGAACCCAAATGTGCACTTATCAAGTCTAGAGCCCCGAGATTCATCAAAAGATCTCATAAGAACACATGATATTTCTACACTGGTTGTTCATCATTAAGGACACCAGATGTAAACTTTAGAGTCCTACGCAGATCTTAGCAATCTGCCAGAACATTTATGAGAGGATTCACTTTTGTGATTCTCAGTGATTGAATGGAAATTCCTGCCAGGGTCAACATCAAGAAGCCCTGACAGCAGGTCACTTCGGTAATTCTTTATGGGTTACGCTTAGTGTTCGCGGTGGTTTCAAACAGTCTACAGTCGTGGAGTGATCCCTAGCGACTCACCCAGTCATTGAGCTACTAAGTAGGTCTTGTAAGCTCTCTCGAGAGTATCTGACATGGGAACGGCCATGGTAAGGATTAGAAGGAGTCTTCACACTATGCTGTTGACAATCTCTAATTCCTTATCTGTAAGTACCGGTTGATTTATTGCTAACTGTTTTCATGCAGCTATACATCATCTCCATGGCGAAGGATTTCACATGCTCATACATGCATCACAAAGTCAAAGGAAAGTTCTCACAAAGATCAAAGCAAAGCAAGGTTCAAAGAAAGATTCTACGCAATGTGAATGTATCTACAGAAGTAAAGTGACAAAGATCTGTGTAAAAGAACGGGAACTAAAAATGCATGTATCACAAAGACTGAAGATGTATGAGCATGTTGGAATGGCAAACAACCACCACAGACGTAGAAGTGACGAAGGGCAGATAACTCCACATCACAAAAGAACAAAGAATGATGAAAAGTCAATCATCAAAGATCACAAAGCATAAAGGAACAAAGACTAAAGACTATTCTACAATGACACACAAAGTTAAATACAAAGAACACGGAAGACCTAATCACGTGGAGCATCATTCGAATGACCACCCCTTAGGGGGAGATTGTTAGCATTAAAAATATATATATAAAAGTGATGGTCATTCTCATATTGTAACTTTGTGTCGTTTGTTAAGATTAGTAAAATTTTAGTCATTGGGCTTTGGACTTGGTAAGCTAATATGTCATGTGCTAAGTAATGAAAGCCTTTATATGTAAAAGGAAACCAAGCCCATGGAAATCCTTTTAAGGCATCGTTTGTATCTAACTATATAAACACCTCAAAGCTCATTTGAGGTATGTGCTTGTGTGTGTTTTGTGTGTGTTTTATTAATAAAAGTTCTCTTCATCTTATTCTCTCTTTATACAAGTTAACGCCACACTTACATATAATCAAGTCACCATCTTTACCTCATCTAGTGCTTATATTTGTGTTAAAGTTGATAGATTTAAGGTCCTACAAGGATGATATTGACAGCCTAGAGAGAGAGGTTCAAGGATGAGAACATGTAAGAAGAATGATTACTTGGTTTAGACCAGTAAATGGAAAGGAATGAAGATGGAGAATGTACTTTGCGGACCAGCTATTGGTTTCATTGAGAGGAAGCGTAAGGACATCAATCATGCAAGGTATTTGATACTTCCGAGAATGGATAAGACGTATTATTACCTTAGCAAGAGATGTATGGAGGAGTGGGTATGAAGGAGAATACTGATACTTTAGCAAGTGTTTGAAATGCTTGAAGGTAAAGATTTTAGTCAACGATTATTAGTTGTTGCAACAGCCAGAGGTACCTGGAGATTTTATTAAGGACAATTTGGTGAGACTTTTCGCTCGGTGAGTTGGTAAAGAGTCATGCGGTGTCGCGTTGATCATCAAGAAACATAATGAAATACTTACTTCGCGATTGTGGTAAACGTGTTATAGAGTCTTGAGAACGCGTATGTAGATGAGTACGACTTATCATTCTCTAAGTGGTGAACTAAGTGAGCATACAAATCAGGTGTTGAATGGTGAGCTGAGAGCATGGGTGTGTTTGATTTTGGAGGAAGCCTAGATATACATTTACCCTTAGCTAAGTTCTCCTATATCAACAATTATCATTCTAGTATGGAGTATGTGTCGTGTGAACAGTTGTATGGAAGGTAATGTAGGTCACCTGTTCTGTGGGCAAAGGTTGGAACAAGCCAACTAATTGGTCCTGAACTAGAACGAGAGACTACGAATAAGGTTTTCTGACTAAGGAAAGACTTAAGGCAACAAGAGATCGCCAAAAGAGTTATACGGATTATTGACCGTAAGCTTTTAGAGTTTGGTGTTGGTGATATTGTGAGGTTAAAAGTATCTCCTTGGAAGGGTGTTGTGCGTTTCGGTAAGAAAGGCAAGCTAGCACCGAGATACGTGACACCATTTGAGATATATGAAAAGGATTGGACTTGGGGCATTTCGGTTGAAATTACCTAAGGAGTTTAGTAGTGTGCTTGATATGTTTCACGTGTTTAATTTGAAGAAGTGTTTGGAGGATACTAGTCTGCATGTGCCATTAGATGAGATTAAGGTTGAAAAGACTCTTCGTTTTAGCGAGGAACCTGTTGAGATGTTAAGGGTTTGAAGTGTGGTGAGATACCGTTGGTAAAGGTATGGTGGGATTCTAAGCGTGGTCCTGGGTTACTTGGGAACGTGAGGATCAGATGAAATTTAAGTACCCAAATTTGTTTGCTGATGTGGTTGGTGAAGTAGATCATTTGTAGTTTGATTTAGATCATGGAAGTTAGATGCAGGGTGTTCCCAAATGTTTTAATTAATGTTTGTTTTATGGGTATCTATTATTTGTGAGTGCGTCTTGCGGTTACCATTTGGATTTTCATTTGGTTCGCGGGTATCGTACCTACCTGTGAGAAGTCAATTGGATCATTGGTGTTAGTGATTGGGGAGTGTATCTTTTTGCGTCTATCGTTGGAGTGACGGAATGTTCTCTATCGTGTGAATTTGGGTATTTAGTCGGTTCACATTTTTGTGGTTCTTTCTCTGTGATTTTATGGAGTGGTATTATTACGCTTAAATATCCATAAATTTTCTTTTGATGTTGTGAATGGTGTCTGGAGTAGTTGAAATCTTGGGATGCGATTTCCCAAAGTGGGGGATGATGTAACAACTGTGGTTTTAGCAGGTCAGTTTGACTGATAGTCTTGACTCGGTTGACTTTTTTGGTGTGTCATAGGTGATTGAAGTGATATAAGAGTGATATAGGTAAGTTTTATCACTAAATCCCTTTGCGTAAATGGTTTTTATTGTGATTTGGAAAGTATGGAATTTGGTAAAGTTCATTTTGATCGCCTTTGTGGTGTAGAAATGACTTGTGTAGTTTTGGTGTTTTTGTGTTTTTGCGTAACGAGTCTTCATTCAAGTATTTGAGCGTTAGCAAGTTACGAGGAGTTTGTTTTTATGTGTTATGCTTATAAAAGAGTGTGAAAATCTATTTTTGGAAACTTTATTTTGAAAATGATAATTTTCCGGTTTGTCGTAAAAACTGAGGTTTATCGCGTAAGACGCTAGGATTAGCTACGGGTATTTATAAAATATCAAAGGTATGAGGTTTTAAGTGTAATAATCAAATTTAATAAAAAAAAATATAAAATATATGTATGTGTATTAAGGAAATCGGCCAAGGGGTGTTTTAAGAGAAAAAGGAAACCAAATTTGAGCCCAACTACAACACCTAATGATAAGGATTGTCCATAAATAATAAATAAACAAACCCAAACACCCCACAAACATTTTTTTCCTGCATATTGGTCGATCCCGAGGAGAGGAGAAAGAGAAAAAAAATTAGGGTTTTGCTTTTGAAGCCAAAAATCAAGTTTAAGGTATACTTTTGATACTAGTTTTCATTCAATTGATTAATTATTGGAATTCATGTAATATTAAGTATGATAGATTTAGGTTTATCAACTTCTGTAAATTAATGATGTAAAACAAGTTAGAATCATTAATTGATAATAGTATGAAGATTGGTTAAGAGAATTGAGCGTAAAACGCGTTAGTTTACAAGTTAGGGTTTGGACAGAAAGTTAGTGCTGTAAAGATTCGAATGTATTTAACAGATGGTGATGAGTTAGATCACGAATTTTTAGTCAAAATTGAAGTTTAATGAAAGAGCTTTCCAAATAGTCCGGCCACGATTGATTTCAAGGTCGGAAAATTAGTCTTTTGATTTTCTTTGATAAGGTGTCAAAGCTGTTAAACCGGGACAAAATTTGGGTAAAAGTTTGATAGTGAATTGTAGGTGAAAAAGTGATATTAAGGTTAGCCTTTCTTGGAAAGTTGAGTTTTAGGTTATCTTAGACTCCCATGAAAAGGATTCGCGATATAAAGTTGCAGAAGTATTTTATTTTAATCAAAACTTTTTGGTGTGCGTTCTGATCCGAATCTGGATAGTTGACAAGTTTGATTTTCTTATGGGTACTTGTGTGTGTTATTAGACCATGGCCTTCTGGGATTAGCTTGTATGCTTATGAGAGACCATGGTGAATTTTTGTTGTGAGTTGTTGAGCTTTAATTGTTATTATTTCATGTGGGCGAATGTACCTAAAATTATGCGTTTTCTGATTTTAAAAGTGCAAGGGATTTAGTGAGTATTAGGATTTGGTGGTGATTGGTATGGGGTCTAGGAGATCCATAGTGGGTCATATGAATCTTAGACATCCATCATATGAGTATTGCATGGGTTATAGCTTTTAGCTTGACCATGTGTAACGTGAACTTATTTGGGTTGTATAGATTTGTGATTGTTATTTGTTGGAAGCTGCAAAGTTGAAGTGAGTTCATAGTCCCATATTTTTACTTGTTTTAAACTTGGGATAGGAATGATGCTTGTCTTAAATGGTTGAGTTACTGTGATTATGTGTGTGTCAAAGAGCTTGGACTTATAATGTTATTGTATGTATTCTATGTGTGATGATTCGATTGTGAGATTATGTGTGCTTCATTTGGGGACCCATTTGATGTTGAGTTTTATGTGCTTCAATTGGGAGGATGCTTATCCTGTTGCTCGCGCATGCGACCTAATTGATGTTTATTGGGATCAGAGGACACGAGCCGTCCAGATGGTTGCCTTTGTGTGTGGATATTCGTTTGCGAATACTTGTAGCTTATATGATAACTTTAAATTAATTGTCCAACTATGTTTTTATAATCACAGTGAACTGGATGCCTTGAGAGTGTATGTGTGTCTTAAACCTATGAATCTCACCAACATTATGCTGACGTTTTAAGCATCATTTTCAGGTGAGCTTTCTAAGGATAAGATAGAAGGATGTGATTAGACGAGACCTTAGTTGCATTGGAAGTGGTTTATCTGTGTGTTTGGAGTTTATCATATTGTTTTCTTTCAGGTATTGTTATGACACTTTGTATCTATACTTTGCCATTTTTACTGCATGTAGTTATTCTCTATATAGACACCATGTGTTGTGATGATATCCATGAGTTACACCCTCGCGTTTCCGCCTTGGCGAGGTGTGACATCCAATGCTTATCAAGTTTCATAACTGCATTTTGTTTTGTTCAACACTTAATTATTACACATTCAAAAGATTCGACACATAAACACACGTAACCGTGGAATTATTACGAGTTGTTTTGTTCACCTAGTGCAACTATGGAAGGCAATCCTAACCGACTATTTGAATGATTCGTCTCATTTATGAATTCGTATAACTGATTTACTATTTGAGAAAATTTCGACAGCATTTCCCCTCAACTCCACAAATATGTGCATTAAAGACATATTCATAGGAGTAAAGGAGAAATACTGTCGAAATCATTTCAAATAGTAAATCAATTATACGCATCCCTATCCTAAATGAGACAAAACATTCAAAAAGCAGTCCCAAACAGGGGACTTTCCGAAATTAATGTCTAATAAATTAATTTCGGACGGGTTTTCTATAGGATGATTAACTTCGGACGGGGACTTTCCGGAATTAATCACTAAAATCCTAAAAATTCACAAAAGTCTAACATTTAATAGCATATATTTTAACTTTAACAATTAATAGAAAATAAACAATTGTTTGGTTTTCGGCTTATGTTTCATAAGTCCTAACTTTGTGGCTTATTTTTTAAGCTATTTTGTTTATATAAGTTTATCATGGTAAAAATTTCAAAATAAGCCATAAAAATTTAGCTTATGAAACATAAGCCGAAAACCAAACAACCCATAAGCCCGTTATATAAGCCGAAACAAACACACTCTAAAATCACACTATTTTTTTTCTTTCTTTTACTAGTTTATTTTGCCAAACTTTTTTTTTTAATTACTAACCAAACTATTTTGTTTATATAGTTACTAACCAAACTATTTACTTTCTTTCTTTTACTAGTTTAATATTTGCAACCTTCGACCAAATAATGCATTAAACCTACAAACCCACCCAATATCCTACGACTAGTTCAATACCAAGTCCCTCAATGTGCTATTTGCACCGTGGGTACACAATGAGCACAACCGACCTTGGTTGTGTCGTTAAAACCAACCAAACAACTAACCAAACGCAACAATCCCTTTTATATCAAAACCTAATATACTAACCAAACTATACATACGGCTGCAAGCACTAAACTAGTAACCAAATGCTACGGGATACGAAACTAAAACAAAGCATAAAAATGAAAAAAAAAAAAAAAAAGGAATAACATACTGTCTCGGCTACTGTCTCAGATGTGGTCTCGGCTGTGGTATCGTCTGTGGTCTCAGCTGTGGCTCGTATGTGGCTCGGCTGTGGTCTCGTGTTGGGCTCAGACTATAATAAAAGAGAGCAAATTAATATATCAAAAGTTTAAACAAAAAATTGTTGTCGGCGACATGTCGTTGGGATACCAAAAGTTAATTAAAAAAGATAAAACATTACCCTCGGCTACCCTGGGCTCCTTACCCTCGGCTCTCGGCTATCACCTCTTTAATAACCCGGCTGTATAAAAAACATAACAAAAATTAACAATAATATTAACAATTAAATTAACAATAATTAACAACAATTAAATTAATAATAATAACAAAAGTTAACAAAAATTAGAAACATTACCTCTCGGTTGGTTGAAGAAAATTAGAGGAAGAAGAGGAATTAAACAAATGAGAGGTTGGGGAAGAAGAATTAAACAAATGAGGCGTTGGAGAAGGAGGAGTTGTGCAAAGTGGTGCTAGTGTCGACTGTGGTGCTTGGTAGGGTACAATGTGGTGGTGGTGGTGGTGTCAGAGGTGGTGGTGTTGGTGTGGCTGGTGAGGTGTGGTGGTGGTGGTGGTGTTAATGGAGACGATGATAGATCAAATGTTTTCTCTCTCTCTCTCTCTCTCTCTCTCTCTCTCTCTCTCTCTCTCTCTCTCTCTAAGTTATGAGAAATAATTGACCAGATCTGGTTTTAATATACCTTTTTATTATCCCGTCGACATGTTGACGGGAAAGGTAACTTAATTTTGTCGTTTAGTAATTGGCGGGATAAACGAATTTTTCGCAAAAATTTTGGCGCTTTCATTCCCGTCGACATGTTGACGGGATTATAAAGCTATTTATAAACTTTTTATATAAAAAAAATTGTTACTTTTAATATAATTAAAAAAATTATCTATTATAAATACTTTTATAAAATAAAAAAATATTAAAAAAATAGTTTTATAACTTAAAAAAAACTAGTTAAATTTAATATTAATTACTTATAATATAATTAAAAAAATTTATTTATTATAAATACTTTTATAAAATAAAAAATATATTAAAAAAATTAGTTTTATAAAATTAAAAAATAACTAGTTAAATTTAAAATTAACTACTTATAATATAATTAAAAAAAATATTTATTACAATTAGAATATCACAAAATAGCAAAGATGTACGACTCTTTTTTTTTATCCCAACCATTAGATAACCTCGAGATCACACCGGTCAAAATTCAAGTCTTGTATCCTTGACCCAATGTTTTACACGAGATGTTAAACGAACGAGCCGAGATGCAATGGTTATACACGAGATGTTAAACGAACGAGTCGAGATGCAATGGTTATACACAAGATGTTAAACGAACGAGTCGAGATGCAATGGTTATACACGAGATGTTGAACGAACGAGTCGAGACGTTATGGTTGTATACGAGATGTTAAACAAATGAGTCGAGATGCTATGGTTGTACATGAGATGTTAAAAGAACGAGTCGAGATGCAATGGTTATACACGAGATATTAAACGAACGAGTCGAGATGCAATGGTTATACACGAGATGTTAAACGAACGAGTCGAGATGCAATGGTTATACACGAGATGTTAAACGTCGAGATGCAATGGTTATACACGAGATGTTAAACAAACGAGTCGAGATGCAATGGTTATACACGAGATGTTAAACGAACGAGTCGAGATGCAATGGTTATACACGAGATGTTGAACGAACGAGTCGAGATGCAACAGTTATAGACGAGATGTTAAACAAACAAGTCGAGATGCATTGGTTATACACGAGATGTTAAACGAACGAGTCGAGATGCAATGGTTATATACGAGATGTTAAACGAACGAGTCGAGATGCAATGGTTATACACGAGATGTTAAACGAACGAGTCGAGATGCAATGGTTATACATGATATGTTAAACGAACGAGTCAAGATTCAATGGTTATACACGAGATGTTGAACAACGAGTCGAGACGTTATGGTTGTACACGAGATGTTAAACAAATGAGTCGAGATGCTATGGTTGTACACGAGATGTTAATCGAACGAGTCGAGATGCAATGGTTACACACGAGATGTTAAACAAACGAGTCGAGATGCAATGGTTATACACGAGATGTTAAATGAACGAGTCGAGATGCAATGGTTATACACGAGATGTTAAACGAACGAGTCGAGATGCAATGGTTATACACGAGATGTTGAATGAACGAGTCGAGATGCAACGGTTATAGACGAGATGTTAAACGAACGAGTCGAGATGCATTGGTTATACACGAGATGTTAAACGAACGAGTCGAGTTGCAATGGTTATACACGAGATGTTAAATGAACGAGTTGAGATGCAATGGTTATACATGAGATGTTAAACGAACGAGTCAAGATGCAATGGTTATACACGAGATGTTGAACGAACGAGTCGAGATGCAATGGTTATACACGAGATGTTGAACGAACGAGTCGAGATGCAATGGTTATACACGAGATGTTAAACGAACGAGTCGAGATGCAATGGTTATACACGAGATGTTAAACGTCGAGATGCAATGGTTATACACGAGATGTTAAACAAACGAGTCGAGATGCAATGGTTATACACGAGATGTTAAACGAACGAGTCGAGATGCAATGGTTATACACGAGATGTTGAACGAACGAGTCGAGATGCAACAGTTATAGACGAGATGTTAAACAAACAAGTCGAGATGCATTGGTTATACACGAGATGTTAAACGAACGAGTCGAGATGCAATGGTTATATACGAGATGTTAAACGAACGAGTCGAGATGCAATGGTTATACACGAGATGTTAAACGAACGAGTCGAGATGCAATGGTTATACATGATATGTTAAACGAACGAGTCAAGATTCAATGGTTATACACGAGATGTTGAACAACGAGTCGAGACGTTATGGTTGTACACGAGATGTTAAACAAATGAGTCGAGATGCTATGGTTGTACACGAGATGTTAAACGAACGAGTCGAGATGCAATGGTTATACACGAGATGTTAAACAAACGAGTCAAGATGCAATGGTTATACACGAGATGTTAAATGAACGAGTCGAGATGCAATCGTTATACATGAGATGTTAAACGAACGAGTCGAGATGCAATGGTTATACACGAGATGTTGAACGAACGAGTCGAGATGCAACGGTTATAGACGAGATGTTAAACGAACGAGTCGAGATGCATTGGTTATACACGAGATGTTAAACGAACGAGTCGAGTTGCAATGGTTATACACGAGATGTTAAATGAACGAGTTGAGATGCAATGGTTATACATGAGATGTTAAACGAACGAGTCAAGATGCAATGGTTATACACGAGATGTTGAACGAACGAGTCGAGATGCAATGGTTATACACGAGATGTTGAACGAACGAGTCGAGATGCAATGGTTATACACGAGATGTTAAACGAACGAGTCGAGATGCAATGGTTATACATGAGATTTTAAACGAACGAGTCGAGATGCAATGGTTATACACGAGATGTTGAACGAACGAGTCGAGATGCAATGGTTATACACGAGATGTTGAACGAACGAGTCGAGATGCAATGGTTATACACGAGATGTTAAACGAACGAGTCGAGATGCAATGTTTATACTTGAGATGTTAAACAAACGAGTCGAGATGCAATGGTTATACACGAGATGTTAAACGAACGAGTCGAGATGCAATGGTTATACACGAGATGTTAAACGAACGAGTCGAGATGGGTTCGTTGAGTGGGATTTCAGGAGGTTCAGTGACTAATGGTTCATGATTAGGGGGTGTGGAAAACTAGAAGGGGGGGGGGGGCTGAATAGTTTTACGTCTTTTTGCTTTATTATGAAAAAATTTGTTTGTGTGTTTTCTTAACTTTTAAAAATTTAGATTCGATATTATGTGAACTCAAGTCTTGCATAATATAAACAACAATATGTATGTATGATATAACAATAATAATGTAAGTAAAGAAATAAATGAGAGATCGAAAGATCAAACCGCGAGACAATAGATTTATATTGGTTCGGCTACAAGGACACCTTCCTTGCCCTACTCCACTCCCCGAGCATCTAACTCGAGAGTTTTCTTCACTATGTCAACAAGATCCCTTATGGCGGAGAAAACCTTACACACCAATGTACACACCACAACTTCGTCACAACTAGATCACAACTTATAAACAACTATTTCACACCTATCTATCTTCACACCTATCTTCTTCACACCTATCTTCTTCACAACTATCTACTTCCCAACAATCTTATTCACAACTATCTACTTTCTAACTATCTACTTCACAACAATCTTCTAAACAATCACACTATCTACACACTAGGCTAATCTATCTTCTACCAAATATTTACAACAAATAACACAAAGAAATATATGTGATGAATGATGCTCTAACAACTTGGATGTAGAGGTCACAACAAGTTGTAATACTTCTTGTCTTGGAGGATAGAAGTATTCTTCTCTTGCACTTGAGAGGTTGATGTTTGGATCACTTTGAAACAAAGATTTATGTATGTATGATCAAAGGATTTAGAGAATAGAAATGGAGATCTAGAACAAAAAGTTTAGGAGTGCAAAAGGTAAGAAAAATATGTGAAATGAACCATTATTTATAGGCAAACAAATTACTGTTTTGGAGCGTGGCTGGTCCCCTTAATTAGGGGGCGGTCCCCTTAATCATTAAGGGGGCCACCTAGTATAATTAAGGGGGCTGCCCACCCCCCCCCCCCTGAACATTGGATTTGTTTGTCTTTTAGTGGGGAAGGTTTTTCTGGATAATATTTTCCATTTTTGGTTGGAAATTTGAAATCATATATTTATAATGATTTAAACATATTCTTTTTATTCCAAAAATGATTTTGTAAAAGATATAAAATGTTTATGACATTTTATAAAAGTTCTAGTGATTAGGGAAAAATTTCCTTTGATCATAGAATGCAATAAACACTTTGTTTATTCATATCTTAAGTGATTTGGATGCAAAATGAAATATTTATCTCTAAATACTTGTTTATGACATAAGTTTTAGTTTAATGAATTTACGTTTTGTGATTATCAAAACATAGAGATGTCGATGAATGTTAACAATGTTTTTAGGCATTATTTATGTCAACAAACTCCCCTTTTTTGATGATTACAAAACATAAAACTCTTTAAATCTAAAAATTAATTTTTAGACAAGTATTTAGAGTTTTATATTCACTTCTCCCCCTTTTTGCAAAATCAAAAAGGTGATGCCGATTAAGCTTCATGAAAGAAGTTAAACGGGTAGAAAGCTATGCTCCCCCTCATTTGAGAACACCAAGGAAATGCGCTATGGAATGCTTGGGTACAAAAAATATGTGAGGATAAAAAGACATATATATGCAAAGCAACAATAATGAAAATAAAAATAGATTCATTCATGCATATATGAGATGAACATAGAAATGATCATCATTACAATATTCAATATGCTTAAAGCATATTGATTACAATAAAAAAAAAGAAACAACATAGTCCTAAATTGCCAAAGAGAGCACTTGGACTTCCTTGCAACCCATAGTTGTGTTTTATTTGCTTGAGGGGAACATAAGCATAGAGCTTAGTTGTTTGATGGAGAAGGATATGGAATAGGGTATGGAGCGGAAGAGGTGGATCTCATGATGTTGTATCATGTTAAGGGTGGTATTGGATGAGGACGAGTGAGAAGATATTCGATCCAAGAAATATCTTCACTCAAGTAGAGGATTTGTTTTTGAAGAAAGATACAACAAGGGCAAAAGTGAGTGTGGTTTGTAACTTGATCCAAGTTGAGAGAGTGGGGTAGGCAATTTGCATAGGGTGATGATGGAGGTTGCCCTTTGTTGCGTTATGCAAGATGCATAGCAAGGAGATCACTAAGATCATGGATTTGGTTTATTTCATCACGAAACTTTTGCTTTTCCGTGGCAATGTGGAGAGAATCATTGTGTTGATATGGATGAATTGGGGTTGTGTAGTTGGAATTGAAATTGTTGGAAGTGTAGTTTGATGGTTGATCAAACTTGTATAGATCATTATAAGTGGTTGGAGATTGAGATGTGTAGTTTGGCATGAAAGTGGATGTTTGGCCAATGTTGTATGGTTTGTAAAGAGGATCAAAGGAATGTCCTTGTGGGTTTGGTGTAAAGTTTGGGAAGTAAGTAGTTGGAGGTGTTGAGTGATTTCCAACTTCATTGGTTATGATGGATTTGTTTCGAGGGCTTTTTCTTTGCCAAATGGGTTTCTCCGTCATCCTTGCTAGCCTTGGGGCTTTTGGTTTTGGTTTGTTTGAAGAGGTCATGATGAGATGAATGGAGAGTTTTGACGATTAGGATATTTATAGTGTAATATTTGTGTGTTTATAGATGGATAAGGTTTGTTTGGGAGATTAGGACAAAATATGTTGGTAAAAATTGGGAAATATAGGTTGAAATGGGCTAAAAAGCAGAAAAGATTCTGTAAACCCGACTATCAGATGGCCGGTCCCCTTAATTAGGGGGCGGTCCCCATAATGATTAAGGGGGGCGCCTTACATAATTAAGGGGGCTGCCCATCTGGTGGTTTCCAGATTGCCAGAATTGGGTTTTAGGCAGAAAATTTGCAGAAAGGTTGTGTTTTTGGATTTGGATTCAAGCAAGTTCAACTCTTTGAGGCAATATAGCATCTAATCTAATCATAATATAGCATGCATGCAAAAATATTTAATTAATAGAGCAAACAAGCAATAAATAATAATCTAGAAGAGACAAGTAAAGGCAAGGGCACTTAATCTTCCTAGAGTAACAATCTTATATCAAAGGCAAAGGCAACTAGTGAGTGAAAAAACTAGTGATGGAACAAGATGACAATATTGTGAGTGATTTTGTCCTAGTGTGTGCCTATATGCAACAAATGTGTAGTTGTGATTGTTTCGACTCCTAAATGCAAATAAGTAAATTTCCTAAGAAACAATTCAAAATATCCTTGATTCGATTTTTGCTCGATTCATGAATGTCAATGTTATATATTAGATTATATATTTTGACGATCCATGTGAGATTTTATGCATGATTTGAGAAAAAGTTTTTAGCATTTGTCAACAATGCAAGGAAAATGATTTCATGTGATTCCTAGATGTGAGAATAGTTTTAAAGAAAATTTGATTGGGTTTTACAAGAGAGTATATGCAATAAAAATGAGGTTTCCCAATCTTTAATTTTGTGCGAAATAGATTACTAGACTCAGATATGGAGAGGTGGAAGAAAAATAAATTTTATGCAAGTAAAAAGTAGTGTAAATGCAATAGAATTTAGTCAACTTGTTCCATCATTCCTAATCCTAAGCGCAAGTGGTTGAATAATTCACGCTTAAGGGGTTTAGTGAATATATCCGCAATGTTATCTTCCGATGCAACCTTTTCTATAGATATTTTTCCTTTTTGTACATTATCCCTAAGGAAGTGGTGGTGTATTTCTATATGTTTAGTCCTAGAGTGTTGAACCAGATTTTTACTTAAATCTATCGCACCTTTGTTATCGCACATAATAGGAACATTTTCTAACCTAATGCCATAGTCTTTGAGAGCTTGTTTCATCCATAGTGCTTGTTGACATGCCTTTCCATCGCTTACATATTCGGCTTCGGTGGTAGAAATAGCAAGAGTGGTTTGCTTCTTTGAAAACCAAGATGTTAGACAACATCCCATAAAAGTGCAAATACCGCTAGTGCTCTTTCTATCTACGTAGTCTCCCGCATGATCCGAATCCGCATAGACGATGGTTTCTATGCCGGATCCCTTATGATACCATAATCCTAAGTGTATAGTGCCTTTAATGTATCGGAAGATACGCTTAACCGCTTCTAGGTGAGAGGTTTTGGGATCCTCTTGAAAGCGGGCACAAAGGCAGACACTAAACATAATATCGGGTCTACTTGCCGTTAAGTATAGTAAACTACCTATCATTCCTCTATACTTAGTATTATCTACGGACTCACCTTCATCATCCTTTGTGAGTTTCACTTCCGTAGACATGGGAGTTTTCATGGGTTTTGAGTCTTCTAGGCCAAATTTCTTTAGCATTTCCTTAATGTACTTAGATTGGTTAAAGAATATTCCATCTTCTAATTGTTTTATTTGTAATCATAGGAAGAAGTTTAATTCACTCATCATACTCATCTCGAACTCATCATGCATGATTTTGGCAAATTCATCACACATTTCTTGACAAGTCGATCCAAATATAATGTCGTCAACATATATTTGAACAATGATGAGATTTGGGTCTTTATTTTTAGTGAAAAGAGTGTTATCTACCATTCCCATGGAATAATTATGTTTAATAAGAAAAGCTTTTAATCGATCATACCAAAGCCTTAGGAGCTTGTTTGAGTCCATATAAAGCTTTCTTTAACTTATAAACATAATCAGGTTTTGCGAAGTCAATGAATCCTGTAGGTTGTGCCACATAAACCTCCTCATTGATAAAACCGTTGAGAAATGCACTTTTCACGTCCATTTGGAATAACTTAAAGTCTAGGGCGCATGCATAGGTGATGAGTGTCTAAATACTCATCATTTTATACCCATTTAGACTGTAAAACTACTGAAAACACCCAAATATACCAAATATTATTGCAAATATCCTTGGATTATGTTTTTATGTCTTATAGGTACAAAAAGATTGAAAACGAAGTGAAAAAGGTGATTTTCGGATGAGTTTCGATGATGTTTTCACGTGTTTCAAAGTAAAGACGAAGTCAAAGTCAATCCCGGATATGCCGTTGGAATGAGCACGAGAATAGAAAAAGCACGAAATTGCGGGATCAACGTTAATTTTATTTGGAGCATCGAGGCAAAAAGAAGAGAAATTTAAAGATGATTAATTCAAAGGACCAATGAACTAAACAAAAAGAACGATAAGGGACCAAAGATGTTTAATTCATATGAAGTTTTAAGAAGATAAGGACTTAAAGTGAAGCCAGGGGTGTAAAGTGACAACGAGAGCAAAGTTAAATTAATTTCCAAAGAATCTAAGTGGGTCCCACACTCCACTATCACAAAGAAGAAAAAAAATAAAATGAAGGCCATTTGATCATCTCTCTTTTGGGCATACGACAGAAAGGAAAAAAAATATGAATCGGATATCTTTGTAGGCTAGTGGCACGCAAGTCAAGAAAAAAATATATAATTTGCTATAAGAAGTTGGATGTTTTGACTATATCAAGGATGAGGTGTGCTACACCCACCTACACTTTACAAAAATTTTCTCACACGCTGACGTGGCGGAGTGTTGATTGGTTGGTTTTCTGTGGCCCACAGAAAACCAACCAATCAACACTCCGCCACGTCAGCGTGTGGAAAAATTTTTGTAAAGTGTAAGTGGATCTAGTATTTTTCATAAAGAGGATATCTACGAAAGCACAGGGAATCCATCTTCATTTTTTTCTTTTGTTTGCTTTTATTTTAGTAGTGTAGGAGTAGGATGAAACTTTCTTTTAGCATTTAATACTTATGATATGTGTTAAATTTCAATGATTAGCATTTAAATCTTCTTGTCTTCTCATTTTATTTACTATCTATGTTTAGTTTTAATCATGTTTGAATGTTTTTCTTATCAATTTGTGTTTCAATTTTAGTCACTAAATTAGTAGTTTAATACCGTGAAGATAATTTCATTTTTTTTCTTTGTTCTTTTCGTGTCACTGTTTGAACGCCAGAACCAACCAATTTTCAGCGACAAAAAGATAACTTCATCCTCATTTTTCCATCAGTGACTATTCCTAAATTTTCAATATAATAATTTGATATTTTTTTTGGTTTCATTTTTAGTTGTAAGGCTTATGTCAAGCAAGTTTAATTTCATTAAATTTTTAATCTTTGTTCAGATTGCTTTTCTTTAATTTGTACGAATCATGGTATTTTAAATTTTAAGCATATGTCAATGTTTCTTAAATACTATATTAAATGCTTGTTGTCATAATAATCATTTCTTCTTTTATTATTGAAACTAAACTTTGTAGTGTACTTTTTATTGTGTGCGAGTAATTTATAAATGTTAGTTTAGAAATATATTTACTATTGTTGGCTTATTTGTTTTTGCTAGCTTAGTAGTCATGAGTAGCGAGTAGACTTTTTATATACTCGTTGAGTAGATTATTCCGTGAATTAAGTGTGATTTTATAAAAATTTAGACAATATATTGATTAGTAATTTTTAAGTTACTTAGATTAAAATTTTGGTTGTTTGAGCGGGCAAAAGCCGTGAAAACAATTGGGTTTTAATTTAGATATTGATATCTCTTTATAAAAAAATTGTTTTCAAAATAAACCAACGTTGTGAGAAAATATTTATTCGTAAAAGATATTAATTCATCAATAAGAGGACTTAAATGAAATAATAAACTACACTTAAGGATCGTGATAATTTGCTTAACAAGTATATCTTTTTATTATATATTTCTTATTTGCTTGCTTATAATTTAGTTTGTTATTTTTAGTTGTTATCTTTTATCGTTAACTTTATATTATTTACTTGCCATTAGCTTTATTATTTTCTTTGCTTAGCATAATTTAGTTGTTATCATATATTTATAGGATTAGTTTTTCTTCATTTTGGTATTTAGGCTCGTGATTAGCCCGATTAGTGCGCGTTTTTATATTTTAATTACGTTTTTGCTAGTTTGTGCTTTCCTATCTTGTTTTATATGCTTGTTAAGTTATTTTTAGTTTATGTTTATTACTTTTAGTCTTAAGATCCAAAAATCACTTTTTCTATTCAAATCACTATTCACTTCACTCGATCACAAACTTGAACCGGTTTACCATTTCACACCTCATCGGGATATAACGACCCGGGGAAACCCTATACTTCCACAGAGATTGACTTCTAGCCAGTTTGACCTTGTTGACCATCCTTTGGTCAATTTAGGTTGACCGTTAAGGTTTGACTATATTGACCATCCTTTGGTTAAGTGGTTGATCTGAGCGTATCAAAAATTTGGCGCCGCTGCCGGGGAAGTCGTGCGCGTATTCTAAATGGTTTTACAGATTAGTGAATCTGGATATACACTCATTGTATATTTACCATCCTTTGTTCATATTTCTTATTATAAAAACAAAACTTTTCCTGAAAACTTTTTAAAATTAGTTTTTAACGAACACAAAAACATAAAAAGATTTTCTTTCTTATAAAATGTTTATTAAAAATACCAAAAATATTCACATTTACCCTCCTACCTTTTTGATCATTCATCCTTTTACCCTCTATCCTTTTGATTCTAACTTCTTCCACTTCTCCTGTAATTGATTCTAATGGCATCTCTCGATGACGATTTCTTTGAACAATGGGCCTTTGAGAGCAAAATTGAAAAACTTATGGCCTTGTCAAAAATTTCGAGATGTCGTGTTGATCATGATGGACCATCGATCCCTATTCCCTCTCCGGTGAGGGAAATGGATCAAGAAACCGGGGTGACAAAGGACCCTGTACTTTCCTTTAACAATGAAAGTGCTAAATATGTCCAACCTACGGTTGTCCTAAAATCTAAGCTCACAATTGCTCCTAAACCGTCAAGAATTGATCCTAACCTTTCACGGTTTACGGTTAGAAGGTCGTCAAGCAAACGTACAGAGCTTAGGGCAGTGACTAAAAAGAACGACTTACCTAATCTTCACGTTCATCAAGAACAAAAACCCGAGACCATAACAGAAGTGGTGGAAATTCCTAGCTCTAAAAGCACACCACTTGTCCCACCTCCGGATTTTATTCCTTATGTTGGTTGTGGTGAGCCGCTTTTTGGTTTACCATGTCGTTGGTGTACATATGAACAATGTGGTAATGATATTCGAGACGGAAGTTGTTTGTTTTGTGGTTCGAGGAATTCATTTGCTTATGATCCTAATCAGAACTCATTCAACGACTCTTCAAAATTTTCCAATTACCCATCACATTCATACGAGCAAGAATCATATTATCCAAATCACAATGGTGCTTCGTATCAAAACACACCAAACTTTTCGTGTGAATATTTTGGAGGTCCTCACCAAGGTTTTGATTGTCAAAATAATCAAAATTTTGGTTATGACCAATATCCGTACAATTCACCAAATCAGACTCAACAGTTTAACTGTTGTGAGTACTGTGGTGGCCCACACTATAGTTCTGATTGTCAATCGGGTAACACGCTTGTCTATGAGCAGTTTTCTGATAGCAATTATGACTCTAGCACATACGATTCACAGCCACATCAGTTTTACTGTTGTGAATATTGTGGAGGTCCTCACTGCAGTTCTGATTGTCAAACAAGGAATCCATTTCCTTGTAACAATTATGACTATTCATCTCAAGACCAACCTCCACAGTACCAATTGACCCAAGCAACTCTTCAATACCCGCAAGACCTTTGTCATGAGGTTCTTGAAGCATTTAAAAAATTTAAAGAGGGGTTGGCTACTACATCGTTTCAAGATTCTCGTGAGAAATCCATGGCATAATTACTTGCTGAAGAACGAGATACTAGAAACAAAATAAGTATGGAAGAATTACTTGCTGAGCAAAGAACAGCTAAAATACGTGCCAATTTTCGCTATGCTGCTCTATATGATGACGATGATGACAGTGATGATGATGAAGATAACATTGTTATTATTCAAAAAGAATCATCAGATTCATCAGTTGTGATTCCTTCCATGGAAAATCATGGAGAAAATAATGTGACAGAGTCACTAGCTGTTGATCAAATGGAACTTGAAAATTCCATAACTGCTAGTACTACTAAACTCCCTCAGTCTGTTGTTATCACACCCGAAGTTCACACTCACTCTCTGAACATGGGGGATGAGCATCTTAGCACTGTTCCTAATAAGGAATCGGACGAATTAATAAAGTCTAGTGTTGAGAGCCTTGTCCCAATCCCGAGAGAGTCACAGGGAACTTTTGATCAAGTGTGTGATATTCCTTCACCCCCTGAAAATCCAAAAGATCATTTTGAGACTTTCTCCGATTTTGATGATGATTGTACATCTCATGGAGACATTGAGTATATTGAGGCATCACTTCCACAGTCTGATGTTGATCCTCTTCTTGAGGAGTTCGCCGATGAACTTACTCACATCAATCCACTTTCATCGGAAAGTGATGATGGTCTCCTTGATTTTGAAGCCGATCTGGGAGAAATTGAAAGTCTCCTATATCATGATCCACCACTCACTTCTGATCCCAACAGTCCAATAGAGAATGATAATCACTTTGTTCCCGAAGCATTCAAAACCACTCTCACCAATCCTCTTTTTGAATTCGAATCCTAATTCACTTTGATTTCTGATAATCCACTCTTTGATATTCAGAATGAGGATTGTGATGAGTCCACAATGGAACAAGAGTTCACAGATTCACATCATGTGAATGATTCTCTTCATGAGGAGTTCGCCGGTGAACTCACTCATATCATGACTCCTCCGGAGTATGATGACCCGGGGGGAGATGTTCTAAATCATGAGAATTTGCAAATTCTCACCCTCCCTCCCGGGATGTTTACGAGCTTAACCCTTGAAATCCAAATTCAGGCTACGGAGCCTGATCTCGAGGAAGAAAATCTTATCATGATTTTCATCATGGTTTTCTTCCTTTTCTTCACCTATAGGGTGACTTCTCTTGTTCTTCACTCCTTCGGGAATGAAGATACCATCTTTGATCCCGGCATTTTCATTTATCATTCTTTTGAGTCGGGATTATATCTCATCGGTGTGGAACTTTCACGTGCTTCAAATGTTTGTCCAAACATCTTGAATGAAAGTCCGATGGAGATTGTTTCTTCCACATCATGCTTCCCCATGAACCAATGAATTCGGGGTCGAGTCAAGCTAGCGACTCGGTAAACAAAAACAGTAGCATGTACTTAGGGTTTTCACCCTAAGTGTGGGGGAGTTACCCCTGCTTTGGTTATCAATACAGTGAAAAAAACAAAAATGATGTTTCCACATTTAGCTTGTAATGTTGCCCTTTTATGTTCAAAGAGTCGGCATAATAGCCGGGACTTTGAATATTGAGGACAATATTCAATTCTAAGTGTGTGTGTGGGGGGGGGGGGGGGGGTATTCTAGCGAATTTTATCATATTTTACCTTCTAGTACCCCCGTTTTTGGCAAAAATTAAAAAAAAAAATCACTTGTGCTTAAAAAAATTTTGTGGTTATCAGTCCGCCATGTCTAAATGACAAAAGGATTGGCTAATCCAGGAGCAAATGGCTCTTGGTAAAGATATCTCAAATCCGTTGACGGCTTGCAATTTGACCAAAATTGTATGGTATCTCAACTTGCCATATCCAAAAAAGTGAAAGAGTTGGCTAGCCCGCAAGATTATGTCTTGTGGTATAGGCAGTGGAAAAACCATAATTGGTAATCAGCTCACCAAGATGTTGACTATGTCTATCAAGAGTTCACTAGTCCAGAAGCAAACGGCTTTTGGTAAAGACAAATCAAATCCGTTGACAGCTGGTGGTTTGCTCAAAATCACATGGTTATCAAGTGGACCATAGTTCTTACTTGAACGAAAACATTTGGCTACTCCAGAAGTAATGGCTTTTGGTAAAGAGTTTCAAATCCATTAAGTTTTTCTCAAAAGATTGCTAGGGACTAGCAATAGTTTAGTGTGGGGGATTGATGAGTGTCTAAATACTCATCATTTTATACCCATTTAGACTGTAAAAACTACTGAAAACACCCAAATATACCAAATATTATTGCAAATATCCTTGGATTGTGTTTTTATGTCTTATAGGTACAAAATGATTAAAAACGAAGTAAAAAAAGGTGATTTTCGGATGAGTTTCGATGATGTTTTCACATGTTTCAAAGTAAAGACGAAGTAAAAGTCAATCCCGGGATATGCCGTTGGAATGAGCACGAGATTAGAAAAAGCACGAAATTACGGGATCAACGTTAATTTTATTTGGAGCATCGAGGCAAAAAGAAGAGAAATTTAAAGATGATTAATTCAAAGGACCAATGAATTAAACAAAAAGAACGATAAGGGACCAAAGATGTTTAATTCATATGAAGTTTTAAGAAGATAAGGACTTAAAGTGAAGCCAGGGGTGTAAGGTGACAATGAGAGCAAAGTTAAATTAATTCCCAAAGAATCTAAGTGGGTCCCACACTCCACTATCACAAAGAAGAAAAATAAATAAAATGAAGGCCATTTGATCATCTCTCTTTTGGGCATACGACAGAAAAGAAAAAAAAATATGAAACGGATATCTTTGTGGTCTAGTGGCACGCAAGTCAAGAAAAAAGATATATAATTTGCTATAAGAAGTTGGATGTTTTGACTATATAAAGGATATATCTACGAAAGCACAGAGAATCCATCTTCATTTTTTTATTTTGTTTGCTTTTATTTTAGTAGTGTAGGAGTAGGGTGAAACTTTCTTTTAGCATTTAATACTTATGATATGTGTTAAATTTCAATGATTAGCATTTAAATCTTCTTGTCTTCTCATTTTATTTACTATCTTTGTTTAGTTTTAATCATGTTTGAATGTTTTTCTTATCAATTTGTGTTTCAATTTTAGTCACTAAATTAGTAGTTTAATACCGTGAAGATAATTTCATTTTTTTTCTTTGTTCTTTTCGTGTCACTATTTGAACGCCAGGACCAACCAATTTTCAGCGACAAAAAGATAACTTCATCCTCATTTTTCCATCAGTGACTATTCCTAAATTTTCAATATAATAATTTGATATTTTTTTTGGTTTCATTTTTAGTTGTAAGACTTATGTCAAGCAAGTTTAATTTTATTAAATTTTTAATCTTTGTTCGGATTGCTTTTCTTTAATTTGTACGAATCGTGGTATTTTAAATTTTAAGCATATGTCAATGTTTCTTAAATACTATATTAAATGCTTGTTGTCATGATAATCATTTTTTCTTTTATTATTGAAACTAAACTTTATTTTCTTTGCAACGTTTTTTTTAGTTACTTGAAAGTTTAGTCATTCACTTTTGTTTTACCATAAACCTCTGTTTTTAATCTCGATTGAAAATTTGAAAGTAGTTAGCAGTGCTTAAAGGGAGACTAATGAGTTAAGGTTATGGGTTTTATGGAGTTAAGGGTGTGGTGTTTTGGATGCTTATGGAATGGGTGTTATCTCGCCATCTTTATACTTTCAATCTCATTTGGTTATCTCTAACCCTTTTATCTTTTTTATTTTTAGTATGTTTATATTTATTGTCATGTTTAGCTTAGTAGTCATTATTGTTGCTTAATTTTTTGCTTGTAGTGTACTTTTTATTGTGTGCGAGTAATTTATATATGTTAGTTTAGAAATATATTTACTATTGTTGGCTTATTTGTTTTTGCTAGCTTAGTAGTCATGATTAGCGAGTAGACTTTTTATATACTCATTGAGTTGATTATTCCGTGAATTAAGTGTGGTTTTATAAAAATTTAGACAATATATTGATTAGTAATTTTTAAGTTACTTAGATTAAAATTTTGGTTGTTTGAGCGGGCAAAAGCCGTGAAAACAATTGGGTTTTAATTTAGATATTAATATCTCTTTATAAAAAAATTGTTTTCAAAATAAACCAACGTTGTGAGAAAATATTTATTCGTAAAAGATATTAATTCATCAATAAGAGGACTTAAATGAAATAATAAACCACACTTAAGGATCGTGATAATTTGCTTAACAAGTATATCTTTTTATTATATATTTCTTATTTGCTTGCTTATAATTTAGTTTGTTATTTTTAGTTGTTATCTTTTATCGTTAACTTTATATTATTTACTTGCCATTAGCTTTATTATTTTCTTTGCTTAGCATAATTTAGTTGTTATCATATATTTATAGGATTAGTTTTGCTTCATTTTGGTATTTAGGCTTGGGATTAGCCCGATTAGTGCGCGCTTTTATATTTTAATTACGTTTTTGCTAGTTTGTGCTTTCCTATCTTGTTTTATATGCTTGTTAAGTTATTTTTAGTTTATGTTTATTACTTTTAGTCTTAAGATCCAAAAATCACTTTTTCTATTCAAATCACTATTCACTTCACTCGATCACAAACTTGAACCGGTTTACCATTTCACACCTCATCGGGATATAACGACCCGGGGAAACACTATACTCACCGGAGATGATGCACATGCAAGGTTTGACTATATTGACCATCCTTTGGTTAAGTGGTTGATCTGAGCGTATCAATAGGCAAGTAATATCCTAATAGATTCTAGTCTAGCTACGGGGGCATAAGTTTTGTCATAATCAATTCCTTCTTGTTGATTATAACCTTAGGCAACTAACCTCGCTTTGTTACTAGTTACTATTTCATTTTCATCTAACTTATTTGTTGACATAAATAATGTATGAAAACGTTATTTATATTTTTCGATATCTCTGTATTTTGACGATCACAAAATGTAAACTCATCAAACGTGAGATTACTACGTAAACAAGTATTAAGCTAGTTTATATCACTATATCCAACTTAATCACTTAAGGTATGAATAAACAAGTGTTTAATACATCTCATGATCAAAGGGGTATTTAATTAACTAATACAAAGTTTATTTAATTATATAAACATATTATATATTTTTGAAAAACACTTTTGGTAATAAAGAAAAATGTTTTAATCATACTAAATATATGATTTCAAATTTTTAACCAAAATCAGTTAGTTTTTCACCAAATAAACTTTCCCCACTAAAAAACAAAAATTCTGGCCGTTACAGCTGGGCGGCCCCCTTAATTATAAGGGGTGGTCCCCTTAATTTTAAGGGGGCCGGCCTTGATTTAAGGGGACCGGCCACGCTCCTCTGTCAGAATTTGTTGCCTATAAATACCACCTTAATTCTGGAATTTTGCCTCACCTTTTGCACGAAATTTTCAGATCTCAAACCCTCTAAACATCCTCCAAAACCCTTTGATCATTTGTTTATTAATCCTTGTTTCAAGTGATTCAATCCCTTCTCATCCATCCTAATCCAAAGTGCAAAAGAAGAACACTCCTTCTACAACTAAGTTCAAGAAGTATTGAAGAGTAGTTGTGCATTGTGTATATATATTTGTGAAGTTGTGTTGTGTATGTAATAAGTAGTTTAGAAGAAATAGAAGTTGTGTAGGAAGTAGAAGTTGATTAGTAGTGAAGTAGTGTAGTTGTGAAGAAGATAGGTGTGTAGTAGATTGAAGTGAAGAAGATAGGTGTGTAGTAGATTGGTGTGAAGAAGATAGGTGTGAAGTAAATAGGTGTGAAGAAGTTGTGTAGAAGTTGTGATCAAGTTGTGACGTAGTTGTGGTGTGTAAATTGGTATGTAAGGTTTTCTCCGCCATAAGGGAGTTTGTTGACATAGTGAAGAAAACTCTCGAGTAGGTGACTCGGGGAGTAGAGTAGGAACAAGGAAGGTGACCTTGTAGCCGAACCACTATAAATCCTTGTGTTGTGGTTTGATCTCTCCAACTCTTTTCATTACTTACTTATTTACCTATACTATATTAGCTTAGTTAGTTAGTTAATATATAATTGCTCATAAAGTGCAAGTATTGAGATCACATAAACTAGAATCGAAGTTTTTAAAACAAACTTGTTTTTATAAATTTTAAAAGGACGTAAAACTATTCAACCCCCCCTTCTAGTTTTCCACAATTGGTATCAGGAGCCACATCTTACAAGACCTTTAAAATATATTGTATTTTAAAACTTGTAACGATCTATGGAATCTGAAAAATATTTAGAAGGGCAATCTATGCAAAGACCACCACTATTTGAAAGTGATGGATTTTTATATTGGAAAAATCGATTCGAAACTTATGTGAAATCAAAAGATCTAGATCTTTAGCATATTATTACCAATGGTGAGTTTTTACCTATTCAAAATAACCCCGAAACAAAGAAAGATGAAATCGTACCTTTTGAAAAACAAAATGATGATTTAAAAAGAAAACTTGCTAAAAATAATGAAGCAAAAATGGTTATTTATAATGCGCTACCACGTAAAGAGTACGAAATGATCTTTATGTGTCAAACCGCAAAAGAAATTTGGAACTCTTTATTAATAACTCACCAAGGTAATAATCAAGTCAAAGATAATAAAATAGACCTACTTGTTCAACAATATGAGCAATTCACGATTCTGAAAGAGGAATCAATTGATAATGCTTTTGCTAGATTTAACACTATCATCACAAGTTTAAATGAACTTGATGAGAATTTTTCAAGTAAGAATTTTGTTAGGAAGTTTCTTAGGGCTCTTCACCCAAAATGGCGAGCTAAAGTGACGGCTATTGAAGAATCAAAGAATTTGTCAACGTTACAACTTGATGAATTAATTGGAAATTTGAAAGTCTACGAAGCAATTATAAAGAAGGACTCCGAAATGGATAAAGGAAAACGAGAGCAAATCAAGTCAATCGCCTTGAAAGCTAGAAAGGAATCCGACAACGAAGATAGCTCATCGTCTGAAAGCGATGACGAAGAATATGCCATGGCCGTAAGAGATTTCAAGAAATTCTTCAAAAGGCGAGGAAGATTCGTTAGACAACCACGCGATGAAAGGAGAGCACCTCAAAAGAATAATGATGACAAGTATAGCAAGAATGAGAGAAAATGTTTCAAGTGTGGTGATCCGAATCACCTCATTGGAAAATGTCCAATGATGACAAGAGATCAAAATCAAAGAGCATTTGTGGGAGGAGCTTGGAGTGATAGCGATGAAGATGAGAAAGAAACAACAAAGGAAGAAAAGTGTCTCATGGCTAAGACATCAAGTGAGGTACGTTCCGAAACCGAATACTTTAGTGATGAAAATTTATCATTAGATGAAAATGATTTAGATAGTGAATACAATAGATTATGCAAACTAGGACAACAAGTAATGGCTAAAAACAAATCACTAAAATACATAAACAACCAACTAGAAAATGAAGTACTAGAACTAAAAATTAAAATACATCAACTTGAAAAAGGTAAAGAAATTGTTGAAGAATGTAAATCATGCCAAGAGCTTAAAAATGAAAATTACAAACTTAGGGAAGAAATTTGCAAACTTAATAAATTTGAAAATAGTAGTAACTCACTTAGTAAAATTATAAGTATTCAAAGAGTATCCGGAGATAAAACCGGTTTAGGATTTAACTCAACTGAAGCTTCAACAAGTGAAATTAAAAATGTTAAATTTGAAAGTGAACTCAAGGAATTAAAACCTTCAAAATCTAACCATAAGTATATACTCATAAATGATAAGAAAATACCTATCTCTATTAATGAAGAAATAAAACCGTTTTGTAAACCATCTTTAAAAACCGAAGTAGGATCGTCCAAACCTAAAACAAGATCTAAAACTCCACCACCTAGGAAACCAAATAATTCTTACCCTAGACCAAAAACACCTCAACCAAGAGCAAACCAAAATAGACGAAACTTTAACAATAATCAACAAATGTGGAACTTCAATCCGTGGGGAATGTTTCCACCATATATGCACCCAAGTCAAATACAAAACATGTTCGGATCAAATAACTTTGGTCAAATGAGACAATGGGGACCAACGTAAAAATATTCGCCATTCAAACATGGAAACTTTTGATGTCACTTCTTGTTCGGACTATTCCTTGAAGACTTTGAAGATAAACGCGTTGAAGACGAAAGGTACACATTTCCTTTTATTTCCTTGCCATGAAATGAATGCTTACTTTAGTATCTAGTTGTTGTGTAATTTTGTTTAGCTCATTGTTTCTTCTAGTCTTTATATCTATACATATATGTATACCTATCTAATTATACTATATCTAAGTATATATATATATATATATATATATATATATATATATATATATATATATATATATATATATATATATATATATATATATATATATACTTAGTTACATCTAGGATCATATAACCTAGAAAATTCATTTTTTGATTTTCTAGAACTAGAAATTGTTCGTTTACGAACCCTTTCTTTCCCCATTTGCCTTATTGAACTTTAATGTTCAACAACACTCATGCTGATGAAGAGAGATGAGTCGAAAAATCTATGGATGAAACAAACTCCCGGCTTCCGTTGCATACGTCTCCCTCCTATATTCTTGTCTTATAAGCCCATACTACATATATATATATATATATATATATATATATATATATATATATATATATATATATATATATATATATATATATATATATATATATATACTTATGAACCTTCCACAACTTTCTCGTCCACTTGACAACTTGATGAATTTCATCTGAAATGATCAAGAAAATTTAATTGACGAAATGTCAAGTAAAAATGTCAAGCAATCCCTTTCGTGCGAATACTCTCCAACGTATTTTTGATTAAATATAAATCTAATATATATATAAATATTTTCTTGTTCGTTCCAGAAACTAAAACACGAAAAATAAAAATTTTGGTGGGTGGCCCCCTTAATGTTTAAGGGGACCGGCAGCCAAATGAAGGGCGGCCCCCTTAATGTTTAAGGGGGCCAGCCATCTGATTGCTACAACTCGTTTTTCCTCTTGTTCCTTTTCCCAAACACTCCACTTTTTCATACTATCCTTCCTCTGCTACTGCTGTGACGAAAACCAAAACCCAAAAACACCTTAAATCACTTCCAAATCACATAATTCGGGTTAATTCGCAAAGGGCAAATTCATCTAACACAATCACCATTACGTATTGTAAGTTTTTCATAACACATTTCATCTAATTCCATCTAATTTGGTCAAACTCATGATTATGCATGTTTTATTAATTTCTTCAAATTCACAATTTCTTTCGAATTGAGTCATAATTCTCCATAACTAAATGCTTCCCCTAGGATATAAATGATTAATCAACACTAGAAACTAGAAATTATAAACCCCCTTGTTGAAAATTTTTGAAAAATTTCATATACTTCTTTTCAAATTTTTTTGGTAAACACATTGTTGAATAATGCTTTGAAAACTTGTTAAAACTAATCACATTATACTTTTCTAACTTGTAAAACATGAAACTGTATTTTTCAACCTAGTAAAAATATTTTTGTTCACAATAAGGGGTGTTTGGATTATGTCCAAATAATATTGAAACTTAGTCATTATAATTTTTATAAAACGTTGTCATGATTATAAATCTAAACATGTAAATCGGACTTGTCAAGATATATAACTCATATATATATTGACATACTAGTAGTGTAAGTGGATAGTTAAGGAAGCGTTTGGTTTAATACTAAAGATGACATTTTTGAGTCAAAATTCAAACCATCTTTTTCGAAAACAAATCACATGCATAAGAAACTCGTAAGAAATGGCTAGTTTTACAACCCAATGTAAATCTAGTAAATTTCATGATATATTAAGATGTTTAAAAGGGCGTTTGGATTTGTCCATAACCATTTACTAAACATCGTAAAATATATCTAGAACGAGTTAAAAACAATATTGAGGAACATGGTAAACTATTTCCTAGGATTAGTGTCAAAGTATGTTTACATCTCAACATAAGTCTTAACAATATATACATTTTTTCTTCCATTTATATTTATTTTGGTCTTTTGTATTGTTGATTTGTTTAGGTGAAAATGCCAAAAGCGACTACCGAAGATCTTTCCCACACTAAAAACTACATTCCCAAAGTTTCCTAACTCCCTACTACATCTCCTTCCATTGGACGTATATATCGTGAAATTGGAGATAGAAACGTTCACGAGGGACGTGTAGTAGATCTAGCCTTTGCTCAATCCGACTACATTAATCGCTTGTTTTCAAGCATCAATCTCAATTGCCTTTATGAAATAAATGAACCAATCGTTCCTCGTTTCATAGTCGATTTCTATAGCCAAGTCACTATCCAAACCAATGATCTTGGTTTCATCACCATCTCCTTCATGATTCAAAATGAATTCATCACCTCAACTCTCGAACAATTTGGTCAAATCCTCCAAATTCCTTTCAGATGTCAAGCCGTCTTCACAAACGAGTGGGACCTCGAATCTCTTCATCGTTGTCGACCAACCTTTGGTCCTTATCTATCTGATATCCCTCATCCTGACGAAATTCGTCAAATCCTTGGTGTGGAACGTGCCACCACAACCCAAAAAATAAAATCCAAAAACGTTCAAATCTCTTCGTACCAACTTCTCCTCAAAGAATTAGGCCCCCATATGAAGCGTTGGGAAGAACTCATTCATGAGAATGCGTTTGGTACTGGAGGTCACCGGGACCATCTCCCGGTGTGCCTTGCTCACATGTTGTATTGTATAGCTGTCGAAAATCCGTACAATTTGGCCTACTTCTTTATCAAACGGATTGAGTGTGCTAGAAAAACTCCCAAAGCCAATCTTCCATATGGAATGTTCCTCACTCGTCTCTATCGTCATGTTATCGAGTACTACCCCGATCTTCACAATAGCATCTATGAGTCCATCTATCCCACCTTACGTCCTCTCGCTCTAAAACAAGCTCAACGAACTCGAAGTGACAAGGGAAAATATCGTCGTCATAGCTTTCATGGATCATCTTCTAGACAAGACGATGACAATGAGGAGGAAAACATCCATGATGCTAGTACCCCTTCGTTTTCTGAGTTCGTTGAAAATTTAGAGGATCTTGACTATCCCGAGTATTCTACCCCATCTCCTAGTGATCAAACCGAAGAAGTGCTCGCCCCTCGGGTTAGCGATCGTGTTTCTTGGAAGAGTACCCGAGCCCGAGGGTCGATCACTTAAAGACTTCTTCAATTCGAACATTTGATTAATTAACAGTTTATTCATTTCTTCTTGACTTTTCATAAACTGCTTAAGTAATTCATCCGAAGACGACTGATTCACAACTGGATTTTGAAAATTTTGACCACGATTGTTGTTATTGAAACCTTGATTCTGAAAATTTTGATTTCCATGATTATAATTCCCATGATTAGTATTGTGAAAATTTCCATAATTTCCTGAAAAACTCCCTTGATTCGGGCCTTGATTATAATTTCCCAGATTTTGATTTTGAAAACCATGACTTTGATTCTGAAAACTATTGTTCATCCGATTTTGATTAGTATTTTGATTAAATTGATGGTTTCGGTTTTGCACATTTTGATTTACTTGATTGACTTGATTAACTTGAGTCAGTTGATTGAAACCGGGTGGTCCAACATAATGGTTCGAACGGTAGCTAAGAAGATTTTGGTCACCCGGTGGTTGGTATCCGTTACCGCTCATATTGTAAGTTCCCGAAGTAGCATACACATTCTCATGAGTGAAGCCACCGGTGGCTAGGCACTCAAAATACGAGTGAGGACCACCACAAGTCTCACAAACATTGTTGACCATATTGACTTGATGGTTTTTGACTTGATTTTGATTCTGAGACATTTGGTGCATTCGTAAAACAGCAGTCGACAAATCATCGAGTTTCTTAGTAACGGAGGCTATTTCAGAATTAGACGTAGAAGAATTTTGAGCAACGGTTGTTCTTGACTCATTCCTCTCGGCAGAGGAATCCCAGTAATTGTAATGAGCAGTCATATTCTCAATAAGTTCGTAACAATCTTCAGGACGTCGTTTCATAAAAGTTCCACCCGCAGCTGCATTGATCGTGTCCCGATGTCGCAAAGTCAAACCATTGTAAAATGTATCGATTATAGTAACAAGAAGCATGTTATGGTTTAGACACCGATCAATAGCAAGCTTATAGCGTTCCCAAGCTTCGAATAAAGATTCGTCGGGAAGCTGACGGAAATTGCTAATATCGTTTCGGAGTTTCATCACCATCGATGGTGGAAAATATTTCGCCAAGAACTTCGATACCATTTCTTCGAAGGTATGAATCGAGTTCTTGGGAAGACGATAAAACCAAGCGGTGGCATGATGCGTTAGAGAATAGGCAAAAAGATAAAGACGAAGGGCGTCATCGGAGGCCTCGTGTTGTTTCATACTTTGGGTGACGGTTAAAAATTTGTCGAGATGCTTGTTGGCATCGTCACCCGGTAATCCGTGAAATTGGCATGAATTTTGGACTTGTTGAATCATGTGGTGCTTAAGTCCAAAATCCGTAGCCTCGATATTGAGAGGGGCAATCGGACCGCCTCTACCGTGCATTGTCGGTTGACACAGCTCCTCCATCGTTCGGAGATCGGGAGCTGGTGCATTTTGAACAACATCCACCGGAGGGTGTTGATTGTTGTGGTTATTTTGTTCCATTTCCGTAACGTTTGGAAAACGAACTTTGTGTGTGTGACGTATCAAACTTTCGGGGTTCGATAATGGAGAAATAAGACGTTTAGAAGATGAACGGGTGTTCATACACCAAAAAAATCAAATTTTGAAAAATAAAAAGAAAATCAAATTTGAAAAGGAAAATCTTTTTGTATTTTTATTTTTTAAAAAGCAAAATTCAAAAACTTATACTTTTGTTTTTTTCTTTTTCAAACGTTACATTAATTGTAAACAGTTTCCCTTAAATCTACTCGCGACGGAACGGGAGAGAAGAATGGATATCTCTTCAGCTTGCAATTTAATGTCAAAGCTTCCGTATTTTCCGCTTATTCGGTCGTAGAATCCAAAGGAATCCGATTAGCAACTAATTTCATGCGTCCTTATGTCGTTAAGTTTATTTGGTTTACAACGCCCACCCTTCAACGGGAGAGTCGAGGCTGTAACTTTATTATTTTTTTGGTATTTTTGAAAACACTTTAGGAAAAGTGTTTTTGATTTTTCAATTTTTTTGGTTTGTTTTTAAATAGAAAATATATACAAGGAAGGTTTTCAAAACACAATTTCAAAAAACAAAAACGAAAAATTCACTTCAACCTTCCCCGGCAGCGGCGCCAAAATTGATTCGTGATAAAATCAAGTTATATATAGTATAGTATTACTCAAGAGATCCGCAAAGAAATACGGATAACCCGAGGTCGTAGTCCGTGTGAAGGGTTAATGGAATTCTCAATTCCCGATTTGTGAAACGTGTCGTGAAAGTGGTAAAAAAGTGATTTTGATGAGATTATACTAATGAAATGACAAATGAAACACAAATAATCACTTAAGCAAGTATTTCAAATAAGGAAGCTAAAAACGTAACGTAAAACCGAAAATGTAAGCTAAAACGCGAAATAAACGTAAACGTACGAAATAAAACGCGAATTTTTAGCTACACTACTCCTACGAACTTGAAAATAATTTTGAAAAGTTAAAAATGATAAAAGAAAATTTTGAGAAAAAGAAAAATATTTTTTTGACTTTTTATTTAATTTTTATGAATTAAAAACTAATTATTCTAATTAAAAATTAAAAGATAATGCAAATAAGGTGAGAAAAATGAAAATTACATTTTAAAAATTAAAAAATAACTAAAAAGTAATTCTAAAACTAAAAACTAATTTTTTTTTGGCTTTTTATGTAATTTTTGGGAATTAAAAAGTATTTAAACTAATTAAAAATTAATAAAAACTAGAAAATAAATGGGAAAAATGCAAAATAAATTACTAAAATTCTAAAATAAATGAAAATAAATTTCTAAAATATTTTTGGATTTTTCTTGGCTTTTTCTGATTTTTTTGGAATTTTTGGTAATTAAAATGTAATAAAAATTGATTAAAAATGAAAATTAATTAAGAAAAAATAGCAAATGAAGACAGAAAAATATGAAAAATTCGGGAAAATTCTAATTTAATATACTAAACTTGAGAAAAATATAAAAAATAAAAAATAAGCATTGTAGGTTCTACTTGCTTTGAAAATAGCTTAAGACAAAGTGCTTATTAACAAGCAGTGTTGACCAGAGTTGACCAAAGTTTGACCCAATGTATTTTTGACTTATTTAAGCTTAATGAAACAGTTTCAGGACTAACTAAACTCAGAAACACATGTGTTGGACAAATCAGAACAAATAAGCACTTGGATAAAGCAATAAGCCAACACAGAATAAGTTGATGAACCAGAACTCAGTGTAAATAGTAACTAAAAGTTCAAATAAACACAGAAGAGCAACAAAACGCAGTTATGAATGAACAAATCCCAAATGCAGCCCTGAAACTTATGACAGATCCTATGCCAAATCACACAACTAGATAAGCTAATTAAGCAAAGCACATAAGCTCAGAACCAGTAGCTTATGGGGGCAAAATATTGTCTAACCTACTGATATTCTAAATCCACAAGCAGAGATCTATTGAAATCCTCTATGCAATCCAAACTTGTTCCAAAATTATCACAAAAACTAATGGTGCAGGGGAAACTCAAGGCTCAACAGTCAACTTATGATCTAAATTTCAATAAGCAAGTGAATTCCAAACTGAGATTTTCCTTTTGATTATGATTCACTAACTGTTAAGTTTCTCAAATCAGCAATCCAAAAGTATTTCTAATCAATAATGAACCCTAGAGACTTTTATAAAAATCTGTCAAAAACCTGAGTTTTCAACTGTTTGACTTTTCTATTTGACCAAAACTTTGACCAAAATGAATTTTAATTACTCAAATTAGACTGAAAATGTTATATTAAGCTATTATCTGAATAGAAAAAGCTAGATCTAATACTTGTGCATTATTATGATGATTATACAACTATATAAGCCTAATATTTTAATTGTTATGACATATAAGAAACTAAACTGACTTTAATACGAATTAACTACTTGTTTGAATGCTAAACTAAACCTAATGCAACCAAAATTACTTAACTAAACAACTACAACCTTTGTAAAACTGCCTTTATCAGCAAACCAGTAATGAACCAAACACCCTCTTGTGACTGTCACAACTACACATCTTATCAAATCAACTCCAATTGCAATCAAACTTAAACCTAGTACTTAATATAAGATCCAATAACAACCAAAATGCACAGGAAAACAGATCTCAATAGCTAATAAACTCAGACACTCAATCAACACAGATCCAATATGAATGAAACAGTAACTCTCTTAATGTACTCAAACTGAAATTAAATGATAAAATGAGATAACTACTTAAGCAATAAACACAAATAGACAAGAATAAGCAAAATTAAAATGAACTAAACTACTATATAAGCTACTGATATAGAAGTGAATATAATTGAAAACTTACAACCAAATTCCCCCTCAGCATGAAAATAGGGGGTTCACTAAGCTTGCCTGTCTTTTGACAGGCCAAGTGGACACCTCTTGAACTGTCTTAACCTCCAAATAAGCTGCGCTTAATAAATAAGCACTGACAGATGACTTTAGTTGACCAATATATATTTGAGAGTAAAAGACAAAAATAAGCTCACAAAAGCTATTAATTAGCTGATATGAACTTAAATAAAACAGTAGTAAATCAAATGAACCTTAGAATTGAAATTGAAACTTATTTTTTATTTTTCTGATTTTTTTTTTTATATAATTGATAAACAAAAACTGAATTGAGATGTAAACTAAATAATACTAATTTAAAACTAACAAACAATAATAATAAGCAGTAATAAAATTTCAATTAAAAGACAATAAGCTGATAAAAATACGAAATTATATTAAAATTTAAAAATTCATTACAATACTTTGAAATGAAAATACAATACTTTTAAAGCTAGACAATAATAAAAACCCTAAAAAATACACACCAACTTCTGTGATGGAGGGGACCTTTTATACTTGAGGCATGAGGTTGAGGTGAAGTTTCTAGGCTGTCTATGTCACCAATCCACGCCTCACTTGTGTTTCTTTGCGTCAATATTGTCCCTTGGATCACACTTGGTCCCCAATCCTTTGATATTAGCTGTTTGATCATCATTCCTCAATCATTTGACACTGATTTTCACGCGGATTGCTGACATGGCAGGCCTGCCATGTCAGGGTCTTCTAGAAGCTCACGTACAATGACCACCGTGCCCTTAATTGTAGTTAATTTGGGATTTACATGCGTGAATAGTAACCTAGGGTTTATCTTTCTGGGTTAAAATGAATTGGGGGGCGGGTAATTTTTCAATTGGGGGTTTTATTTGTGTGGGGTATTGACCGGGTCTTGGGGTTTGACTTCGGGTATAAGTGGTGGGCTGGGTATGGTAAGTTTAGAGTGGGCTTGTATATTTTTGTTTTGGGCTTTAGGTAGTAATAGATTTTTAGAATCCGGATTGTGTTGTTATTTTTATAAAGGGAGCAAAAGTGTGTTATTTGAATTATATAGGGACCATTTCTGCGTTTCCCATATCTATCATCCAAGGACCATTTTTGAACATATTGAAAACTTGGAGGATTTGTCTTGATATTTCTTTAAACTTGTACTCAAAGGACCATTTTTGTAAATTCTTGAAATGCAGGGACTAAATTCGTTAATTCTTCTAAACTTTGTCCAGGGACTATTATTGCACTTTTGTGAATCTCTGAGGACTTCTAATGACATTTTTAGCTTTCTTTGATCATTTTTCTTCCCCGGCTCCGGCTTTTGACCTTTTTCCAATCTCGTGCTCGTTTTTGTCGGTTTTGGCTTTGTTTTTGTTCATTTTTCACATATCCGTACCTAGACATACACAAATACAAAAACACACATTCTCTTGGCATATTTGGTTAGTATTTGGTATATTTGGTCTGATTTTGGTCTAAAAAGGATGTATGAAAAAGCACACAGCAGTTACTCATTTTAGTATACTTTCCATTTTTAGCAGGTTTACTTATTTAGTAAGATTTCGCATTAACATTAAGTAAGTATTCAATATGTACAATTATAATTAGTTTGGGATTTATTTAAGCTAACTTATAAATTTTATGGTTAATAATGACGACCTTCCAAATTTTATGGTCTAAAGTGTAATTATCATGAGTTACTCATTTATTACAGATTAACCCCCTAATATCATCGATTTACAAGTTACATCCCTTTAATTAAGTAATTAACACTCATAACCCCTTTTATTTTTACTTAAATCAAACAAACCTTTATGTTTTAGAAACTTAGCTTTTAATCACAAACAATACTTGACTTGACGAATTTATTAACCATATTAGAACTCAAAAATAAAATTCACAAAAAATCACAGTGAGACTATAATGTCTTAGGAACCCACAAGAATTTTCCCAGAATTTAATAGCAAGTAAAAATACCATTTGAAAAATCGTTTCCTAAGACCATTCCAGAAAATGAACTGCAGCAAGACCACAAGAATTTTCCCAGAATTTAATAGCACTTAAGAGACATATCTAGACCCTTCAGAAAAATCCACAAAAATTCATGGAAGTCTTACATAACCCAAATATTACTCCTGTCAAAGGAGAGTTCCTAAATCCTTAAGATTTGAAAATTAAAAATCGAAAACACCTACAGATTTCCAGGCATCCGAAAAACAGTTTTGACACTTAATCACATGAAAATCAAAAATCAATCTTCCCGACCTCTAAAAGTTAAGTGGCTTAATTTTCCAGAAACTAGACAAATAGTACTTATGTTTAGACTCAACAATCACTTAAAAATACGTTGATATCACCAATATATACCCACTTCAATCCGACACATTCTGGAAGGCATGCAGTGAGACAGAAAACAATACTACCTTAATCCCTTTAAGTCCTAATCTCCCTTACTTAATGCTAGAGTTTATTTTACAGAGTTGTAGGTCAAATATTAATGAGTATGCTAGGTTTAATTAGGGCTTGTTTCAGATTTAATACATATGGCCAAAACAGAAATACTATTAGACATATACATGACACCTATTCATGATTTTATGCGAGAACCAATTTGTATAACATGTTACCCTCTTATCCGATTCATATAAAAATCAAAACATGAAACCCAAGCGTATAACAAGAGATTAAGGTAAAGTGATTGAACAAGATTATTCTTGTACCTCTTGATGGTCGAATGAAACAGAAAACAGGAACAAGAATCCAATACCCACGTTAAAACCAAACCGAGCCAAGGAACAAACCAAACCACGAATCAGAACCTCCTTAATTGCCTTGTAATCGTTCAGATTTTTGCACCAGAAATAAAATACCGAATGTTTTGAAGCTTTAGGGTTTTTTTGATGTTACGTAAAAGGGAATTATTGGATGGTAAGACCGAATATATGGAGAGGGATAAGGGTGAGAGTCGGTTGTAGATAACTTGGGCCAAAAGGACTCCTAGTCCAACTCTAATTACCCATCTTTACTTATACTTATTATATTTTTAGTCATGTACTAGTTTTTAATATAATCTTGGACCCCTTTTATATTTTAACGTATGATTGAAAATTTGGAACCAAGAAAATGTCATTTGTATAGTTACTTAAGTTATTGTGATCACTTATAGTGAATTATAAGATTAATAGGGCTTACTTGGTATCTTATAAGTATTTATTAAGATTTTGGGATGTAAGGGTATTTTGGTCATTTCACGTATTTTAGAAATTCAGGTTTTACAACTGTTCTCTCACGTACTTGGAACACTTTCTGTATCATTTGGTGCTTCAAAACAGCGACAGAGTACCCATACAAGTTGTACTTGTGCACAATTTTTGATGGTATAGTCTGTTACAAAATGTACAAAGTTACAAGTGCTATAGATTGATAATTGTTTAGTTTTTAATCTCATTGAAATTGTAGCATAATTACAATTTGACAAATTATCAAAGTTTTCAAGACACTTACTACTCGTCCATTTCTCCAGAAGCATGCAGTCAGTGGTCGGTAGAATGCCCTATCTTCTTGGTCGTGGACAGTGTGAAACGACCAACTGCACATCCAGTTCATCCGTCCGGCTTCAAAATCTGAATTTAATAATACAAAATGAGTAAGTTATAGATAATCCAAAATGTTACAAAGATATCATATACTTGATGTAGTTAAAGCTAATAAAGGAAAAAATATTGGTGAGGCGAAAAATGAACCGTTTTTAGGGGGTCATTTTAGCCCGGATTTGAATTTATTTGATCAAATAATGCCCTAAATCGTTCCTTTTATCATTTTAGGTACTTTTGGAGTGAATTCTGGAAAAGGAAGCATTTTGGACGTTTTTGGAGCATAAAAGTGAAGAAAACGGCAAATTCTTAATTTTCCTTGCTAGGAACAGTACCTGACGGCGTCAAGAGTTTTCAAGTGACGGCGTCAAGAGCAATGCAAGAGGTGGAAGTAGATAAAGTCCGTGACGATCCAGAAGAGTTTTGTACTATGGAGATGACGGCGTCACCATAGGCCGTCATGGTCCAAATGTTACTGATGGCCTAGAGTAATATTACACATGACGGCGTCAAAACTAGATCTAGACAATCCGATTTCATTATGGGCGGCGAGTTGACGGCGTTAGAATTTTCTTCTTGACGTCGTCACCCTGTAAAATCTGTATATAGTTTTGCAATTTTCATTCATAAGTGAGTAACAATTAGGGTGTAACTTTGGAGAGAAATCCTAGTCCGAATTTTACAGCTCTTTCAAGGGTTTTTACCCTTTGAAACCTTCATGTTCAATTAAGATAAGTACTCTTTCAATTCAATCAATATGTCTATGTGTTACTTGAATATATCTTACACTTGTCTTCAATTTAACATGTTTGACTAGATCTCTTGTGTGTTTGCTTATATGTAGTGAAACCTAGATGTTAATTATGGGTTGATTGTTTGTTTATAGTTGTTACGGATGATTGTATTCGATGTTAGGCTTAAGAAAACTGGCAGACTTCCATTGGTAACAAGCTTGAACGTCTTAAGAAACATGATCAGAGGTGTACTATGATTTTTGGTTGTATTTAATGCGTAGGAGAATTCTAATGATCCCATGTTAGGAGCTTCTAACGGCTCGACATAGGAGTGAAGTAGGATCCTATAGAGTTAGGGAATATTGTACACGGCCCTATGACTAGTATTAAGGAATACGACCCGTCATCCATGCAATTGTAACAAACTATCAACCTGTAAAAGATATCTAGGGAGTAATGAAAGCTAAGTAAACACAACTTTCCCTATCATTGTTTACCACACTAGTTTAATTAGCTTTCATTTCATTTTTGTTATTTTATTTTGATTGCATCTTAGTTAATTTGGGTTAGTTGATTAGCAACTAATTCCGCCCACTCTTCCAAAAACCTAGATTTTTATTTGCTTTTCATAAAATAAAAAATTACAAAAAGAATCATCCCTCACCTCTAGACCTAGTTTTTAGGCTTTCTAATCCTAGCGACACTATTCCTGAGTTGAACGATCAATCCCCCGGTACTTGTCACTATACTATACTACAACGATCAGGTACACTGCCTGGTGTGGGTTGTAAGCTTCTCGAGATCCCTCGAGAGGTAAAGCCTGGTGTGATTCCCATGTATCAAATACCATAGTCATGTGGTTGGTGACACAAGGAATTCATGGCAATATTGGTGTTGTATGTCTCCACAGTTGTGATGGCCCCTCCATCAGGTTCAAACAACATCACATTAAATTCCTGGCCCGGGTAAATGTCACAACTCGTAATTTCTGGTCATTTTCCAAACCTCGACAATTTACTATTCACAAGTTACTATTCATCGTTTTCGAGGTCAATTCGACATTCTGAGAAGCGTTCAGAAATTTTACTATTCACTTGACACTATTCATTTCCGGAAGAAATATCACTATTCACGTGCATTACTCATGTCATCGTAAATTTAGTTTACGAGTATTCAAATTCGCGTAACCGTATTGGTTCGAGAGCGAATTCATGCATTATCATCAGGGACATTTCATACGGACTAGAAATAGTCTGCATATCATCATAATAACATTTGCATACTATTCCACTCGTAGGATAATTAAACTAATACTTTTGGTATAATTAACTTTTACGTATAATTATTTCTATATAAACGTTAACAAACGATTAATAATGTGGCTAACACGTCCGACACTCCCGACTATGATCCTAATATATTTTTATGTTCATTTTAATAATATAAAAATTATTATATTAATTTACCCGGTATTTTGGAAATTTATTTAAATTAATATCGTACGTCTAATTTAAACTACGACGGTTTTCGTGGAAACTAAACAATAATCACCCAAACTCTCCATACTTGTACCCAACATATTTTTACAACTTTTACGACTTTATTATGTTCCGAATAACTTTGATAAAATTTATTTCTGACAAACCCGGTACCCGATTACACCTAAAATTAACCAAATACTACACAATATTACCACTAACTTTCTAATTAAATCACCCAACATTCCCCCGTCTTTCCCTCCTTTGTGAACCGCCCCCCCCCCCCCCTCCTAGCCTACTCATGAGCTTAAACCACACCAACCCCCATAAATGCTAACCTAACAAATGTCTCCTAAATAGATATTAATCCATTTTCACCTCATTCTTATCATAATTCTCTAAGTTCTAGTAAACATTTTCTCTCTTTTCTCTCTAGTATGGTCGGCCAAGGAACAAGACACAAGCAATCTTTATAAATTTTCCAAGATCAAGTAATATTCAAGCTCCATTAGTGATCCTTGTTGGAGTTTTGAAATAGAAACTCAAGGATTAGTAGGTTTTTCATCATCTAAACTCCCTAAACCTTCAAAGTAAGTTAACAAACTCATTTTTATAATTTTTACAAGTTATTACTATGATTATATACTTTTCTTACAAGAACTCATGCATATAATAGCTTATACCACTTTATTTTATAAACTTTTAAACTTTTGAACCTTAGAAAGTGATTATTGTTAGATCTTTGTTAGATCTACTTGGTTATGATGTTTAGGAACCCATGACACCTTAAGAAGGTGTATGGTAGGATTAGACTAGTTTTGTGGTGATTGAAAGTGGTTTGGTTGAAGTTGGAAAAAGTTTGAAACTAGGAAAATGATTTTGGAAAATATATATATACCTACTGTCCCTATTTTGAAAACGTGGGAAACCCAGGAACTCAGGGGTAATTTTTGACCAAATATTTAGAAAATACTTTCAAAAACGAAACTTTTGCCAAAAGAACGAATTAAAACGAGCTTATAACGAAGGAGATATGATTTTTGTAAATTTAACGACGAAAACTATTTTCTGAAAAACTTCATGCTGTTTGACAGTTTTCGACGGGCAAATAGAGACGTTAAACGTAACCTAGAGGAACCGAGCTATCGAAAATATATTAGTATATACTAAAACGAATCCGTGGATATAAAGAACGAGGAAAATGAACTTAAAACGACCAAGTTATATACGTTTTAACATCGTCAAAACTATATATATAAATATAGTCACTACTAGAAAATAATATAACTACGTACTAAATAATATATTTTCTAGATTTCTTATTCAAGGAGTTATTTTTAATAAACAAAATACGTACGACTCAAGGTTTATTACGCGACTACTAGACATTATTTTAAGGTTTTCAAGACGGGGAATACAACGCTAACATTTTTATACGATATATATTACGACAAGTTCTTATAACTCCAATTGGACTTATTTTTCCTAAGTATGGAAAGTATTTTATTTGACAACAACTAGTATTTCCAAATTACGAGTGGTATAGGTATCATGTGCATGTGCATTCATTACATCACAGCATGATCTAAATTAGATCACGATTATTCATTTAGGTTGCGGCTAGTGTTCGCGCCTCATTGTCCCGACTACTTTACCATCATTGTACCATCTTTGTACCATCATTTCGAGGTGAGTTCTCATAGCCCCGTTTTAATTACTTATTTGATTTTAAATCCCACGGGGGAGAATACATTGCACAATTATTTTTGTACATGCCCAAGTATTAAATTCCATACATTGCTTAAGTTGCCTTAATACCACATTAAGTCCCCTTATATATCATGGACCGTTAATTATATTGCCAAGCGAGAGTGAGTGGTAGATCTATCGAGGGTGACGCCTCCATTCGTGTTTGGGTTGCTCCAACGGGACGAATGCATTTCATGTCTTAACAAATTGAGTGTCTGGTAAACACTCTGGTGGGCCATTACAAAGTCTAGCTTCGGGGTCATGAGCTTAAGAGCCAATGTAGCATTTTTGACATTTTTGTCGGTTTACTTTATACTTGTGGCTTATGTACATACGATTTAACTTATAAACCTATGATTATTCACCAACTTTATGTTGACCGTTTTCGCAATGTATTTCTCAGGTTATTAAGGTAGCTCATGTTGCATACATTTGGACCTTCATGGAGTCGCGGAGTCGACGCGTCTCACTATATTTTCTGCACTTATGATACGTTTGATCTGTTGAATTTGTTTTATCTAAATTAGCAACATCTTTTGGGACCTAAGTTTTGTAAACTCTGAATGTTTTAATGATCAAACGATGTATTTTTTCCAAACGACACTTTAGGTCGTTCAATATGACTGTAACTGTGGTGCTATGACAGTCACCCCCAGGTATTCCATTCCGCTGCCATACAGGTAAATTGGGGGTGTGACAGATTGGTACCAGAGCTAAGGTTATAGCGAACTAGGATGTATCTTGGACCCTAGACTATAACCACACCATCATAGCATCTCATCATTTCATCATAGGTGCATATTCATTATACATGTTGTTTCACGCACACACCGTGCGAGTTATTTATACCCATACTCATATATATATATGATTATATTGACCTGGTTCACAAGTGACATGTCTTCAGATACCCACCCTGTTATTCTTTCGTCGGATTCCGACATTGAAGATGCCTTGCCATCTTCCACTACCATTATACCACCAGTTGCACGTATATCACCATTAGCACTATTGAATTGTTATAGGAACAAGGTTTTCCTATCATTCAACCTATACATAGAATGCCGTTTGGTAGAGTATTCAGACTTAATTTTAATGGACTTATTAGGATGCTTATTGCAAGGGAGATAGTATGTTTTCTTTCCTCCACTAGTAGGACGCTTACTACTCAGGTACTACCACCACCGTCAGTTACTTATTTCACTATTGGTCGTCCCATAGTGCGTACTTCAACTTTACCTCTTAGATGTCGCGAGATAGCGCGAAAGAGGGTAGTATTCCATTCACTATTATCATCATTAACTCCTAACCCATCACTAGGATTTCATCGTCACCAATGTTATTCTCATCCTTTAGAATACCACCATTGTCATTTCCCTTTTCCATTTTCACTTGCCATGAATTAGATAACGCCTTGTGGATAATACCAAGATTACGGACTCAACAGGAACATCCGCAGATTCCTCAGGATTAGTTTGGAACCTACACTATTTAGAATATGGTCGATGCACAACTTCAGACACTGCTTCATGACTATCTCGACCTTATGATGCCGTAAAAACCTGATTTTACTTAGAGGGACTACAGGAAGTCTTTAGACTAGACTTATATCTTTACTAGCTTTTACTATTATCCTAACCACGAGAAGTGTGGCATAGTTAAAGAAACTGGTAGTATTTTGATTGTTGTACAAACGGAATCACCAAGTATTGACTCTACTATAGGGGAATGGTTGTGCTATCTATGATATTGGTCCATATAGACCGAAACTTTCATGTATTATATTCATGTGTTATGAATATGATGATTTTATTACCTATAGATTCTCATGGACTCTTATGATTTGATGGAAATAGATTTAAGCAAACCACTCCAAGCATGACGCAAGCTGCTGTTGGACAATCCATTGTCAGGAACGTAACTACCGCCCTCACCAAGGAACTTACTCACGTGGAATTTATGGGTTGTAGTCCCTCCTCCTTTAGCGGAAATATAGACACAAAGGATTTTCTCAAATGGTTCGAAGAATTAGAAACAATCTTTCAATGTGGCGACTGCCGTAAGGAAGACAAAGTTAAGTTCGCCACTTGCACTTTTCGGGAGCATGCCCAGAAATGGTGGACTAAGCATGTTCAGGTAGTAGGAGTTGATGCTGCTTACTCACACTCTTGGGAGAAACTAAAAAGGATGATGAGTTTGAAGTTCTGTGTGAAAAGCGAATTGCAAGCAATCGAACAGGAAACACTAAACCTTACCATGGTAGGAGATGATGTTCTCAAGTATACTGCTTATTTTTATGATTTTGCTCGACTAGGCTCTTCAATGGATGAACCGGAAAGCAAGAAACTTGAAAGGTACGTCGGAGGACTTTCTCATGAAATTCGTATGTTGGTCAACTCATGGGAACCTGATACCATGCCTACAGCTATCGGAATGGCAATCGAAGCAAAGAAACATATAGCCCGCACCAAGAAATCAGGAAACAATAGTGACAATAAAAGGAAGTGGAACAACCACCGAGGTGAGAATGCCACACAAGGACCACGCAAGAGACAGGGAGTTGCTAAACCCTATGCTGCAGGTCTAAATGAAAGGAATGATTACCTGGGTATTTTACCTAAGTGTGAAGAGTGTCAACATCATCATAACCCAGGCCGTTGCCCGGAACCATGTGGCAACTGTAAGAAGGTTACCCACAAAACCTGGGATTGCAGGTTTCCAATTGTGGGTGATAATCAGAAACCATCAATTACATGTTTTGGCTGTGGTGTAGTGGGACACTTCAAGAGTGAATGCCCAGAGTTGGGAAGCCAGAATTGGAAGAAGAAGTTTATGTTTTAATTATATGAACCATAGTTTGAGCCCTTTAGAGTTGTACTTTCTTTTGGTACTTTCCATAAGTACGTTGGTGTAACCTAGTTATATTAAGCACTTTCCTATCTAATGTAATGACTATCTTTAGTTATCTCTGTGATAATCGTAACCTTCGTTTATTCCATTTCCTATTGCAATTGTGCAATTTTCAATCGTTACGTAACATTATACCATTGTCTTAGTAGGGATTTAGGCCGATTTCGTATTTGACAAGTTTGTAGATTATTACCATTCCATAGGATTTACCCGTGTATCCAATAAACCATTCAACGAAATTAGTTTCAAACTATTTTACTACCTTATGGGGAAATCGTTTTACCGAATTTCTAAAATAAGCTATTTTGTTACCATACTATAAACTGATTTTTCTATCATTACACCAGATAATTACTATTATTATGCGGGACAATTTTTATGTTACTTTGAAAGGAAATATTAGGATACCATTTTTAATAACAAAACGTTGAACACCATCTAAAACTTTTGAGAAAAGTAATACTATTTTGAATAAATCAAGCATCGCATCATTCGTCCTCAAGTATACATAGCCTGATCACCTCTGTATAATTCAGGAAGGATAATGCTATGAAGAAAATAATTATATTTTTGGGATTGTTAATAACAATCTTCATTCGAAAGCGTTGTAAACAAATAAACTCTTTTATAAATGTCTTTTTCTGACAAACTCTCCCTGGATACTTACCCCACCTGTCCCCTACTTAGCCATTAAGTTGGACTTTCCATTTACTTCTCTAGGAGAGACTTTCCATATCAACTACTAGTAGGATTCCTCGATACAAGAAAAACAATAAAAGGATTACGGAACTGTTAAACCTAGACTAAGAAAATTTATAACTCAATAACAATTCTAAGATGCCACGAGACCATCCGAACCACCATCTCTGACCTAGTTGTCCAATTCTATCATTCAAAGGTACTAGCTAGACTGAGTTGCAGGATCGAAAGCACTGTGAAGGTACGCTAAGCAACACTACAGAAATAAACCAAGCCTCTTAACCGATACAGTAAAGCAATTCATTTAAACATGGCCTCATCTAAATGCAAACTTCCCTGCAGTGAGTTTAAAGCAAGAATGATTGATTCGAATTATGGATATTGATATAGATTCCCCTAAAGCGTTGTGTCCTCAAGAAATTCTAGATAACCTCACCTATACATCAAGAGAGGCATCAGGCCCAAGCATATCTCCCCAGCTTCATGTGGAAATTACATTCATCGACATAGTATCAATTGACACCTTCATTTTGCCAACATGATGACTATTTCAACGATAAACCATTTCAGGACTTAAGTTGGTTGAATACCTAGGCTTGTAGTTTTGCCCGATAACCACCAATAGACATCATCCAAAAATCAGAAACCGAACGTTAGACATCTATGCATTTATGCGAGCATTTCCTAGCCTACCATTTTATCCTTGTTAGTGTTTTCACTTTTAAATAAAGTTGATTTAAAATTTGTGTTTATACAAAACACATATCTTGTAGAAAATAATTTTTGAATTACCTATTTTGAATAAATACGATCCTTTTTAGTCAATATTTAGCAAAACCATTGTACAATGGGAAATATATAAACATCACACTTTGGTAAACAGTCCTATTCACAACCTATTTGAAAACCGCATCACATTTCCTAACTATTGAATTTTGAATCATCAAGAAAGATATTATTTAGTAAACCATTTGCTCCATTTTCTAAATTCGTTTATTCAGAAAAAGATTTTGACCAAGAACTCAAAAATCGCGAAATAAATTTTGAAAACCAATCACCATACTACATCGCTTATGCATTTAGGGCTTTGTGATTTGACAATAAGGAATATTGGAATATGTGATGAAGGAAACTAGGAGGAACACCATAGAACGATTACAAACGTCATTAATGGAGACCAAGCACAGTAGACAAAGAATGACACATGTCTTAGCAATCCATTAGGCCAAAACACAAAGGATCAACAAAATTGTTACCCATATTCTATCTTTTTCAAATAATGCCGAGTTCGATAGACGTAACGTTGAGGAATTAGTTACAAGATTTATTGTACCCATTTCAATTTTTCCTAATAAAGGTGATCGAATCACCTCAGACTTCTAGCAAGATTTCCTTCGGAACCCCAGTTAGATGTAAACACCGCCCATTATCCTCAGATCGATGGTCAGAACAAGAGAACGATTCAAACATAGGAAAGTTATACTCAGAGTAGAGTGAGTGACACTAGAAATGGTTGGACTAACCATTTATCACAAATCAGATTCTTTTACAACCATAGTTATCGCGCAAGCATAGAAACTACACCAATTGAGGCACTTTATGGTCGAAGTACCAATTACCCATTTACAGACTGAAATCGGAAAGCTAAATTCACTGGCCTAGAACTACACTATGGAACAACAAAGGAAATCTCACAAGTCAAGAACCAGTTACAAGCAACGAGAAACTGGTAGAAGTTAAGTTGGTACATGACGCACATCATGCAGATTGGGTATCCTTGAACAACAAACCAACTAGATTCACGTGAGGAAACGAACTAAGTTGAAAGCTTTGCCTTGGAAAGGCATGATACAATTTTGGTAAACACGAGATATTGAACCTCTAGTATATTGGACCATTTAAGATTTATTTTAGAATCGACCAGCTGACATATAATATTTGAGTTCTGGCAGAGTTCAGCAACATATATTATCCATATTACATTATAAACCTGAAGAAGCACTGATCATCTATTGACGAACCAAACTCGGAAAAAGCCAAACTCACTATTTCTGTAAGCATTCATGAAATAACCAGAAATTTCCTACAAGTCAAGAATCAATTACAAATTCTATAAGTTGTAAACCATTAAAACTTCAAGTTGGTAGCCAGATCATGTTGAAAGTTCTGCCTAGGAAAGGCATAATATTATTCGGAAAAACTTGGGAAGTTAAACCCGATATACACTGGATCATGTAATATTTCCGACAGAGTAGGCCTTCAGACATGAGCCTTGTTAGAGAACAACCGTATTACACAATCATGTTTCGCCTATTCAAACCCCAGGAAATGACTTTCAGATTAGTCACTCATAATTCCACTTGGAAAGGAATCCAACCAAAAGAAAAACGTAAACTTGGTAAGATAACCAATAGAAATCATGGACTGTTAGGTCGAACGGTTGAAACAGAGTCGAATTCCTATCGTGGAAGTTCGCTGGAATTCTCAATTATTATCATCTTTTCACCAACACCACCTGAGAGACCAACACAAACTGAACTTCGGGACGAAGTTCCTGTTAGAAGGGAAGACTGTCACAACTCGTAATTTCTGGTCATTTTCCAAACCTCGACAATTTACTATTCACAAGTTACTATTCATCATTTACTGTTCATCGATCACTATTCATCGTTTTCGAGGTCAATTCGACATTCTGAGAAGCGTTCAGAAATTTTACTATTCACTTGACACTATTCATTTCCGGAAGAAATATCACTATTCACGTGCATTACTCATGTCATCGTAAATTTAGTTTACGAGTATTCAAATTCGCGTAACCGTATTGGTTCGAGAGCGAATTCATGCATT